>JALJCO010008386.1:0-475977 GCA_023101725.1 Atherinomorus stipes
GCATGCTTTTTATGTTGTTTTTTTTGTGTAGTTTTAACCTTGTTTTTTATTCCCAAGCTAGTGGGAGCTTTTAATGAACGATTGGCAGCACCTGAGGAGAGACTCCTCCCCTGGCTTAATTGAATGCTGGAAAGATAAAAGCCGGTGTGCGAACAACAGGAGGAGGGCTGAGAAAGGACTGGGTCCAGGAGGCGCAGCCGGGGGAGGACGTGAGTCCCCCGGCTGGGGGGCTCGAGGCAGCGGCGGCGGTGGTGAAGGCGAGGCGGCGGAGACGTGGAAGAGTGGCCCGGGAGTCGGAGGGCGGCCGCGGACCCCACTGAGGAGGGCCTACGGCCAGAGGCGCGGCCGCCCGGAGGGGTGACTGCCCGGGCCACAGAGCAGCGTTGGAGTCAGAGCCTATGGCCAGGAGGGCGGCTGCCAGGAGGAGCAGCCGCCATGGACCCGGGACAGAGCCGAAGGGAACGCAGAGAAAGACGCTGGCCACTGCCAGCCCTGCAAAGCCCCTTTTTGCATCATGGAGACCACACTGATGACTGCTGCTAAAAAATGGATAAATGCCTCTCAAACCAAAGCGCCAAACTGAAGTTTGACTGGCGCCGGAGTAAGACGGGTCAACACTGCAGCATTTTTCTAGCTATAAATGTGGGAAGGAACTCCAATCTGCTCTAGGAATTAAAGGGGACCTGCAGTTGGCTTTCTTCTTGCTAAAAAGGTAAATGTGATTTGATCGATGGGAACAAGCATACATGATATTGCAATGCTAGGTTTTTAGCATGTAAATGTAGCAACATGATAGCCATATGAGACACACTCTGGCCACTTACATTTAGTTGGTTTGGAAATTTCATGAAATAATCCTGATTACAGCCTGTGAATTTGAAATTTTAACCTACAAGTCAGTGTTAGCCTGTCATTACTGTTAATATACAGTTTGTCAGTTTACTCAACAATCAAACCGTAAATAATTTTCAGATATACTAACTTCATTACCTCTGTAGACATTGTGCATCTACCTCTGGGCTCAGACTGAGTGCAGTGCGGGTTAAACTAAAGATCAATGCAGTCAAAGCAGTTCATGCGTGTGCACAACATTGGCTTCACTTCCACTTTTTGCCAGAAGAGGCACCTTTCTGGAAAAAACTAGAACTTGTGCTGAACTACAGTTAGCTGACGCGGATCTTCATATTTTATAAGCCAGTCATGTTTTTTTTCTTTTTCTCCTTTACTTCTCATGTTTTATTTCTCCTTTTTATACCTTTTGAAAATTCAATAAAAAGGCCTAAAGAAAATTTTATCTCTTGTGAGAAACTGATTATGTTTTAGAGAAAACAACTTCAAGTTATTGCTGCTGAACGTGGCACCTCTAGCAGAGAGAAAGTGTGTCATAATGAAACTGTTATACAGAAAAGGCTTATATTCATTTACCACCTAACATTAAAGTGCTGATGACACGTTTATGACATTTTTTGCCATGTTTTATAGACCAAAACCTTCATCATGATGATCTATGTAACACAAACAAACGCAGCTGCATAGATGAGTTTTTGGAAAACATTGCCGTATTTCAGCTCGTCTGACCAGACTGTGACGTCTGCCAGAGAATATTCTCAGCTCATTAAACATTGAATTCAATGGCTTCATTGCGGTTTTTAAGCTCCTTTTCCAGTTTTACAGACAGTAACGACTCAGCCTTCAAATTGTATTGACAGTTAATGTTTAAAAGCTCATAAGTACAGTGTTAGTTTATTTAGGTTTCCTACAGATTTAGAATTTTATTTTGAAGAGGATAAAGAAGCAGGTCAGACCTACCGGTTACCTCTCTGCACGTCTCTCCTGCCTACAGCGTCTGGAGCTTCAGCAACCAGCATGTTGAGACTTCTAACACATGGAACTGCGATCGTGTCCTCTGGAATATTCTTTTTCAACCATCGTTGCTTCATCACATCCGTCATACAGCTACTGTATCGACAGACAGCTGCGGCTCGGTTATATGAACGTCTCCGGTCATCAGATCTCCTCCAGCTGCTTCCAAACATGCATCCTTCCCTCCATCCTCATCCTTATAAACGAGAACTATTTAAAACTCGACTGGAACCATGTAAGTTGTTATCTTCTCATTTTTTTAAAGGCTTATTATTTACTGTGGCTAGCTCATGGCTAGCCGTTAGCCACGAGCTAACGCGGGGAACGAGTGCCTCGTTTCTGTCACGCCTGGCTCTATGTCAAACCGGTGCAGCTCCTTAACAGTTGTGGGTCCGTTTGGTCTGTTCTGGGTCGCTCCTAAAGTTATGAGTTCCCTCTGTGTGGTCTTGCAGGTTTTTAGCTGAACCAGTGGACCTGAGGCTGGAGACCGACTGTAGGCAGTTGGCTGCAGTTCTACTCCGGTTCTAGCTTTTAAAATGTGATTTCCCCAGATTCCTCAGCATTATCACACTTGTGAACTGG
Organism: Atherinomorus stipes; assembly: GCA_023101725.1. NCBI lineage: Eukaryota > Metazoa > Chordata > Actinopteri > Atheriniformes > Atherinidae > Atherinomorus > Atherinomorus stipes. The sequence continues at coordinate 2,446 of JALJCO010008386.1, forward strand.
CTGATGATCCACCACAAACCAGTTCCAGTCCAACTGTTCTGGAGCATCTTTCATGTTTTCCATGGCTTAGATTATACATGTAACTCAGTGAGCGGCTCGCAACTCCGTATCACGCTAGCGTCACGTCACGGAGGCCGTGCCTCTTAAACATCCATAAGAATTAAGAATCCATAACTATCGTTTACAGTGTTTGAATTTACCACGGCCGTCTTCTTCCTGTATCAAAACTTTTCCTCATGGGGTCGTCCATGTCAGGGCCTATGCCTGCTTTAGCGTTGGGGCTGTCGCCGAGGTCGTGTCCCTGTCTGGGTAGTCGGGGTCCGGCACTGCAGCCTAATAGCTGTAGTGTGGACCTGGTCTGCATCTGGGTGGCTGCCTGTGGCGGCGGCCTATGTGGCAATGAGGCGGGATGGACCCTGATATGGATGGACCCCAGAATATTGTTCCTTCACCAGGCGCTAAGACATGTCTTTCGGGATACTCTGTTCTTGGGGGGAGGGGGGGGGGGTATGTGTGCTGTGTTAGATAAACTTGGGGACTGTTGATGTCATGTGTTGTTTTTATTATGTGAAGCACTTTGTAAAGCTGCTATGCCTGAAAAGTGCTATATAAATAAAATTTGATTTGATTTGATTTGATGTCACGTCCGCAGGGCAGAGCGGGAAATTCAGACACCGAATTGCAGCACATTTTGCAGCACACAGCCTGTTCAAGGCCACGGAGAGAAACGTGGCCAAAAAGAAACGTTCTTTTAGGTATTTCGTGCTTCATCACCCATTAGTATTAAACAAATGGAAATGCATGTTTAGTTTTTTTTAAATTCCTGCCTCTAGTCCCTATAATGAGGGACTGTCATGCACATATCTCATGACAACACCAGCACCCAAAGGAGATCTGTTTGTGTGGAGTGTGCAACAATTAACTTACAAAGTATAGAACTTGGGTAACTTAGAGTGGAATGATATATTAATTAAACTGAACATGTTTTTTTGTTTGTTTTTTTTGCTGCTTCTCATGACTTGAAAGAAAGTCAGGTCATTGAGACAGTTAAACCACACGGACAAGAGAATTTATGTAGTGATAACTGATCACTGTATTCCTCAAAATAAACATTTTGAAACAGAATACAGAGAAAACTATACATTTTTTTATATCTAGGAAATGTGTCTTTGTATTCTAACAATAATCTTGTGACAATATTTATTTATCTACCAACTGTTAATTCATTAGTGTGATTTGTTGTTTAAATAAACATTTAATATATTTATATAAGCTACTACTACTATTGGATACTGTATATATTAAATAAATGATCATTCATTCAACTTTAAAACGTCAACATCCTACATTATTTATCAACTAACCAAACCACCAGTCTAAGTAGGCTCTGTCCATGTTCTGACAGCTTCTGGCAAAAACACAACCAGATAAAAACTGATCCTGAACGAGACGTGATGTCATGACTGATTCAGTCTCAGTCTCAGTCTCAGGAGATGAGAGGATGAAGATGAGACTCACATTTAAATTGTCTTCACGGTTCTCACGTGCCTGTAGTGTTACTTTCATGGCGTAGCTATGATGATGTCTGATGTGACCGTCCACGTGCGCCACAGAAAACACTGGCTGACATATTTTACAGTTTCCCTCATCATCTCCACTGACGCTGTCCAGCCAAGGACGGTCCTGTTCCTACTCCGGTGTTCTCTTTAGCAAGCGTTTTCACTTTTGTGAACATATCAGGTGTGGACATTTTAAAAGGTACGGGTGCAGTGAAAAGTGCGCGTGACAGCAGCACACGCAGGCGTGCAGGTACAGACACACCAGACTGGAGGATCCTGCGTAGATCCTGCTGTTTCTTTGCTGGCTTTAAAAATTTCTTGTTTATTTTGCTCATTATTGTTGAATTTAATGTTTATATGTGTGTGAAAGGCATGTGTATTGAACGTTTATCGAAATATGGGAAGAATGGCGTCCCATATTGGTTCAATACGGGACACCAATTAAATGACGATTCCGTATTTTATGGGACGGGTGGCAACCCTATCAGCACTTTAAGGCCCTGATTTACGAAAGGTTTGCGCATGCTAAAACGTGTGCTATCCTCATTATGCACGCAATAATCCACCAGAGCTGATTTACAAGCATGGCAAAAAGAGGTTTGCGCCTGTTAACGGGCAAAATAGCCCCGCTATTCGTCTTGCGTGTCTGCTGTAGATGAATATGCAATCTGGGCATTTCTGCCAGAAGGCGCAAAATATTGGGAGGAGATGATGCAAAGAACTCAGCTTAACCCACGCAATGTGATTTATCAACTGTGCAACGGAAAGTGTCGCAAAATTTTTTTTTGTGTAATCTAGCACATCTGAAAAGCAGGTGTAAACTGGCAGCTTCATGCACTGATGGCTGAAAGATGCTGCTGCAGGACTGCAGTCATGTCATTAGGCGTGCAGGCGACACGTCAAGTTTTCATTATTTAATTAAATAACAATCAACATCACTGTTTAACATGGGTTATTCTAGACAGAAGAATCAGAACATCTGCAGCTGCAGCATCATGGTAAAGCTGACATTAATTATGTCTTTTTATTTTATTTTATTTTTTGCCAGTAGCATATTTTTAAATTAAGATCAACTCTTGCGCGCTCGTCCTCTCCAGACCGCTGCTCCTGCTGCTGTTCTGAGGTTGCTGACCTGCATGAGGTTGGCCCCCACCCCACAGAAAACTCAGTGAAAATAAACAGTAACGTAGCACAAACAATTGATGCTATTTTTTACTGAGTTTTGCATGGGGTGGGGGGGCAATTACGCAGGTCCAGTACCTGGCATTGTGCCAAACAGCGCGCACTGTGTGCGTAATATCAGACCATCCTCAACAGCGTCTCCTTGTCCATGTCCTTATAAACTGGCCTCTTCTTACGACCAACAGAGAAACCTGCTGCATTGTTTTTATTTAAAGTTATTATATTCATCTTATATATCTGGAACTAACATCTCTATCAGGTCGAATTTCATTTTGCGTTTACCACATTCTCTTCTGAACTTTCCATGGCGCAGCAATAGTGCAGCTAAATCCTCATTTAAATCCTGCTGTTTGCGCCTGTAACAGATTGTGTGTGTAATCTTTGTAGATCACCCGCAAACGCTGAAGAGACAACGTACGCCATTTATCTGCGCAGCAAAGAAATCTGCGGTCTTTATTTGGATTCTTTGTAAATCAGGGCCCAAATGTATTATTTTATATGTCTGATTTTTTTTTCTAGCACAGATATTGTTTAAAAAGTTATACATCAGTATGTTGTAGCACATCAATAGATAGACCATGTCTGCTCATTTGCACAGGAAAAATCTAACTATGCTTTACTTACAGAACAGATAAAACTTTTGTTTTTGCTGTCTTGAGGCACATTTTAGTCCCCACATAAGTGTAAGAGAAGAAGCAGGTAGGAAATAAAATAACTGTTAACACCATGTGAATCTGGCTCCAGACATACAGATGATAGAGAAACACAGAGCCTGGAGTTCTCATTACTATCCCACTAACCAGAGTACATAAAAGCTTTTTGCTTTTAGCATCAGCTTCTGTTTGTTTTCCCATTGTTCAATTATCAATGTCCACAATGTTGCTAAATCCATGCGCTGCTTTCTCTGCAGCTCGTCGGGCCCCTACGGCGCATAAAAACACCTCTCTGGAGAGGCACCAGAGCTTTTTGCAGGAATTCTGGATAATGAGCTGGAAAAGTGCATTGATAATGATGAGCATCACTGGCTGGAATGATGTGAACATGTCAGGCTTTATAAATTATGTGTGAGGTGTGGTCTCAATTCTGTAAAAACCCTTTCATGGTCTATATCTGTCTGTATCTGCCTGAGGCTGCTTAATTATGGAAGCTTAACAAAGGTGTGTTAATTCAATAATATGGTTGTAAAATGTTGTAAATTAAAACAAAAATAAGCACTGGGAGAGGTTAATAATATCAACCCCATACTAAACTATAGTAACGAAAGACTAAGTGCAGTGGAGGCATGCCCGCATCACAAATAAACCTTCTTATTGACTGAAGAAGTGGAATCTTCTGAAAATACTCTCCACAGTTGATGCAGAAATTGAAAATGCAAGACTCTAAAATGGATTTCCGCCCCCAACAAAGATAAGGCTACCCGGAGAAACAGGCTTGCTCGAGTTTGGGAGCTGACAGAGCTGATATCAAAGAGAAATAGAATGATAGCTGAAAGACCCATGAAGGATAGAGGGAGGGACTTGCAACAGTATGACAGCCTATTCGCTAAATTTATGCCCCAGTCCCGCCAGCCCATTCCACCCTCCTCCATGAGAGAGTGCATGTGGCTGGAGTGGAGGCTGGATGAGGGCAAGCAGAGGACAAGGTTGATGCATTTTCCCTCACCGCTCAAGGAAAGCCCCTGCTTTAAGAAAATGGTCTTATATTGGCAGCTGTGACCCACTTTTATCCATTCATGCTCGAGCTATGATACACACACACGCATACGGGCACACACACATGCTGTTACGCATCAGTGGAGAGGAAAACAGAGGCATCTGGAAAGTCGTCCTGTGGGAGGCTTTGACATGATTTGCGGGGGCTCGCTGCGTTTCCCGTAACTCAGCGAGTGAAGCGCCGTGCTTGGAAACTTCCCGGTCCATGATGGCTGCTCAACTAGCTCCTCAACCACATTAGCGAAGCTGGTTACAGGAGCACGGGGATGTGATGTAAGGAGGCATGTGAGACCTCACAATATATAAATAATTGCACATTAATGTTTAACTCTGGTTTAAGTGTTTTCTGGGAAGTGAAGGGAGCATTTCGGCTCCCTGTGGCTCAGCTGAAGCTGAATAGACAAATGTCATCTTAGATGTGATGGCCTTGTTAAGATGGCTTTTAAATTCCTTCCCAGTTTGGGTTATTGCCACTAAAAAGGCTATGAACAGAGGTGTGGTGGCAGCTCCAAAGGTTGCAAGCTAAAATGCATATACTTCCTTATTTCTGTTTCATTTCACATATACGCAACTATTGAAGAAAAGACTGAAACACTGTTCAACCAACATGTGGTCAAAACAAACTAGGGTCCTGTGATGGGACGCTAGCTTCACTATTAAGAACTTCCTCCAAATTCTATGAGCCAAATTTATTTTTATAAACCAAATAGTGTGGATCCTTTTATGGAAGGTTAGAAAAACATTAATAAAAAAGAGAAATGAAGGCATGAAAGCAAGGTGACCTCATTTCCTCACTTCCTTTTTGTTACAAGGCTTTAATGACACAAGTTCTTAAAAACGATTTTGCTTTGATACCAGCTACACAACTTCACATTTTCACTACTTAGCTCTGCTCATAAATCTCATTGCACCCCAATTCATCCGGGCCAGGCAGCAGTTGGCAAAACGGTACTAATAAAAGAGCCATTTTACCACCTGTCCTACCACATAAAAATTATGAGCCGCAAACATATTTGACTCTTGATGAAGATGAAGATAATTATATCTATTGTGGTTTGCTGTTTGTTCAGCAAATGCCTTTTAGGCCCTGATTTACAAAGATTTCAAATCAAGGCCACTAATTTCTTTGCTGAGCAGATAAATAGCGTACGTTGTCTCTTCAGCGTTTGCGGGTGATCTACAAAGATTACACACGCAATCTGCTACAGGCGCAAACAGCAGGATTTAAATGAGGATTTAGCTGCACTATTGCTGCGCCATGGAAAGTTCAGAAGAGAATGTGGTAAACGCAAAATGAAATTCGACCTGATAGAGAGACATTAGTTCCAGAGATTTAATATGAAGCCAATAAAAAACATGGATAAGGAGACTGTGTTGATGATGGTCTGATATTACGCACAGACTGCGCACTCTTTGGCACAATGCTGGGTGCTGGACCTGCGTAACTGCCCCCCACCCCACACAAAACTCAGTCAAAAAATAGTAGATTTCTGTGGGGTGGGGGCCAACATGACGCAGGTCAGCAACCTCAGAGCAGCAGTAACAGTAAATCAGTAAAAATATGCCATTGGCAAAAAATAAAAGAAAATAAAAAGACATCATTAATGTCGGCTTTAACTACCATGATGCTGCAGCTGCAGAAGTTCTGATTCATCTGTCAAGAATAACCTTGTTAAAAGATGTGATTTAATTAAATAATGAAAACGTGACGTGTCGCCTGCACGCCTCATGAGAAATAATTTTGACCCGATGCTGCATGTCTGCAGTCCTGCAGCAGCCTCTCCTTTAGCCATCAGTGCATAAAGCTTCCAGTTAAAACCTGCTTGTCAGACGCACTAAATTACACAATTTTTTTCAACGCTTTCCGTTGCACGGCTGATAAATCACATTGCGTGTGTTAAGCTGAGTTGTTTGCATCGTCTCCTCCCAATATTTTGCACGTTCTGGCTGAAACGCAGAGATTGCATATTCATCTACAGCAGACACGCAAAATGGAGAGTGGGGCTATTTTACTTGTTAACAGGTGCAAACCTCCTTTTGCCCTGCTTGTAAATCAGCTCCAGCAGATTATTGCTTGTAATGAAGATACGCTCATTTTAGCACACGCAAACCTTTCGTAAATCAGGTCTTTTGGGCCAGATTTATCAAGATCCAAGTTTGCATGTAGTAATTTGCCCACACAATCTGGAATTTTGCGTGAGGGGCTGAACCACGGTTTGCGAGTGATTCACCGAGAATGAAGGTGCAAATGGCAGCAAGTGCCAACGTGTTGGAAACGCTTCTATATAAATGAGGGTTTTGCATGTGGGGAATTGCGAGAGATGACACCGCAAAAGCAAATACGACCCACAAAGGGCGATATTAGTGGAGGAAGGAGATGAAAATATAATTTAAAATAAGTATGACAAATACAAAAATGTAAATAATACAACAGGTATCTGTGCAGGGTCTCAGAAGTGTCCGGTTTATGAGGACATGGATCAGGATAGATGAAAGTGTTTGCAGCTCCGACAAGGTCTCTATCATGCATGAGGTGTGCAGTTTGGGACAGTACCAATGGCTTCAGAGGCTCGCGTTGCCAGATGACTGTGATCCTGTCCAGCTGCTAAAATCCAAGTTTAAACATGACATTGGCAAAAAGGGGAAATAAAAAGACACAATTAATGCAGCTTTAGTTCTCATTAAGTTCCACAGCAGGTGCAAACTTTCATTTATCAAGAATATTTTACACCGTGTTAAATAGTGGTTTGCTGTATTGATTTTTATTGAATCGACAAAGAAAGCTAAACACGCTGCCCTCACTACTCATGAAAAATGATTTTGAATCAGATTTGTGCGTGTCCAGGATTGTCCCTCTTAGAAGTTGCAGCATTTTGTGCACAAAGCTTCACCTGCTTTTCAGACGTACTAAAATAGACGCAAAAAACCAGCAAGGAAACGCGTCTCATGGTTGATAAATCACCTTGCGAATGCTAGATTAATATATTTACATTTTCTCCTCCCATTACGTACACTTTTGTGTGTAAACGCCCCATATTGCATATTCATTGCAGAAAAAGTACTAAATGGATAAGAGGCGCTATTTAGCACATTTTAAAGACTGGACCCTTTTAGCTGTTAATAGATCAGTTTGTACATTTTTTTGCATGTTCAGTGAGACAGCTCACGCTTTTATACACGCAAACCTTTGAAAGATCCGGCCCTTAGTGTTTTATTTAGTTTTTCCTTGTTTTGATGTATATACATATATATATATATATATATATTTATATGCATTTAAGTGTATGTATGTATGTATATATACAGTATGTATATGTATGTATAAGTTTTCTGTACTTACATTTTTTATTCCTGTTATTCCTAACTATTTTTTCATCACATGTATCTCTTCTTTTAGATTCATTTTATTGTAAATCTTTACTTGTGGTTTTGCTGTGGTGATGTTGTGAAGCACTTTGGTCAACAGAGGTTGTTTAAATGTGCTATACAAATAAAATTTGAATTGAATGGAAATGAAGCGAATAGGTGGTGGCTGTACGGTGGTGTAGTGGTTAGCATCGCAGCCTCGCAGTAAGAAGGTCGCTAGTTTGATTCCAGGCTGGGGAGGGGTTTGAACAATTCAAACAGTGACCTTCCTGTGTGGAGTTTGCATGTTCTCCCCGTGTATTCGTGGGTCCTGCTCACAGGGAACATCTTCCCTGTGAGCAGCCAGTTGCCAACCATGTTTAATGTAATGTAGATAAAGTCTGTTAAAATAAATAAAAAAGTACAGTAGGTTGGTAACGGTAAATGTCTGGCATTATTATGATAAAATACATCATATATAAATTCAGCTTTGCTTCAGCTCTTATCTCTGTTTTCATTCATACTGTCAATAAATCCAGCAGTACCTGATGTCATTCACATATTGTTTGTTCTTATTGCCAGGCATAAAAACAAATCTAAAACTGTGACTAAAAAGCCTAAATTAAGCCTAAATTTAGCCATTAAGCCTAAATGCAAAACTAGTCTCTTTGAAAGCATGTAAGGATGCAGCTCTGATAAAATTGTGTTTGTGATAGCACTGTGATCAGACAAAACCACAGTCCACCTGGGACTGAGCTACATTTACATGTACGATGATGATTCAGAGAGAAAGTTAAGCTGGCAGAACGCCTTGAACATTTTCTCTGAGTGACAGACAGTCAGCTGCAGCACAGCAGCTGCTGCTCTGTCTTCTGTCTGGTCGGTGGGACTGTGGATGTGAGAATGTTCTTCTCAGCAAACATGTTGTTTAATCTGAATGGAGCACAAGTGGGCAGAAAATTGAGCAGAGATGCCCACTACGGACTACCATCTACTGCATTTGGGCCCCACAGTGTGGAGCTCTAATGGATCATTAATGGGATGTAGGCTGAAAGTGGGCTGCTCAGGTCAAGCAGAATGGGCCCTGCTGTGGGCCACTGAGCTGAAGGGTCCCACTGGAGCCTCACTTGTTGAGTAATATGGGGGACTTTCTTCTCCGTTAAACAGCAAAGATTTTTATAAAAGTTGCTGGATAATTACTGTTTTTGGAAAGAAGGTGGAGTGTGTCTGAAATTAGCTAAACCCAGTAATAATCGAGCGAACTGCCAACATGGCGAGCCCCTGGCTATTTCCCCATCACCTCCGCTTACCTCTGTTTTAGCTTGCAGACATGTGGGCAGAGCTACACTTGAATGTCTATAGAATCACTCTAGACAATGAGAGTTGTTTTTTAAATGAGAAATATGCAGTTTAAGTTGGAAGCAGCTTGAGTTTTGGGAAGAATAATAATTGCTGAATGAAATGTTTGTTGTACCAACGAAGGGCACATTCACACAGGTGCTGTTTTGTCAGCTTTAATGTAGCACAATATCATTTCTTACCTTAAAAATATGGGTTTTTGACTTTTTTTGATATATTGTGTGATTTATCAACCCTGAGACGGATTGCAGGGTCTGTTTTTGTGCATGTTTTTTGTACGTTTGAAAAGCAGGTGCAAACTGGCAGTTGCAACGATGTTGCAGAACTGCAGACACACATAACTCTGATTCAGAATCATTTCCATCAGTACGGAGGTAAGTTTTCATTTTTGAATCCAACAACAACATGGCGAGCATCAGTTTTTTTTTTACATTGTGTTAAATATTCTGGACAAACCAAAGAGAATATCTGCAGCCGGTGCAGCTTAATGAGAACTAAAGCTGCATTAATTGTGTCGTCTTATTTCCTCTTTTTGCCAACGTCACATTTTAACCTGGATTGTAGCGGCTGGACGGGATCACAGGGGCTCCTCCAGCCGCAGCTGCTGGAGTCGTTGGCATTGTGTCACAGAGCAGCAGCTCATACGTTTAGATGTCAGAGACCATCTTTAAGGCTGCAGACAGTTTTATCTGTTCACCAGCTCCTGATCTATGTCCTCAGAAACTGGACACTTCTGAGACTCTGCACAGGTACCAGGTTTATTATTACATTAATATATTATATTTATCACTTTTATTTAAAATTATATTTTTATTTACCTCTTCCACTGTTTCTATGATGACTGTTTCTATCCCAAAAGGGTCGTATTTCCTTTTGCACATTCATCTCTTGAAATTCTCCACACTGCAAACTTTGAAACATCTATATACCTTATTTGTACCGAGACGTTTCCAAAACATTTGCACCTGCAGCCATTTGCACCGTCACTTTTAGTAAATCACTCATAAACCCTGGTTTAGCCCAACGCACAAAATTCTTAATTCATGGACAAATTACTGCACACATATCTGCATCTTAATAGATCCGGCCCTATAAGTCTTGGTGTGAAAAGCAACAAGCTTTATGATAATTGATATTTCAACAACCAGAGAAAACAAATTTTTGGGCATATTTTTGGGATGAAATGTTCCAGGCTGTGAATAAGATATATAAAAGAAATCCTTCTGAAAAACTTAGAAGGAATTTCTGTAAGTGCTCCTGAAGTGGAGATTTTTTTTTTTTACCCAGAAAAAGAGAAAAAACTGATTTTGAGAAAACAGCCTTTAAAGTTTTGGATTGTAAAATTCTGCACATTTTTGTTCTATAACACTATTTACAGACATCAGATTCAATCAGATTCATGAGATGGAAATATCAAGTTTGGTTAAGATGACATCGTTCAGGAAAAAGAGACGTTTCCAATGATACTAGACATGATGGGGTTCAGATGAGCACCACGGTGCTGCGCTCCGTTCAAAAACACCAACTTTAGCTGCAGTTTGAGGAGATTTGGGTGCATCAGACAAAGTATTATGAAATAAACTCCTAAAATGTTTATTTCTGATGTTTTTTTTTTTTTTTAATCTGGTCTGAAAGAAAACATGTTGAAGGAGGGAAACAAAAACTAAAATCTCAAAATGGGCTTTATGCACGACTACACTACTTCCTGAACTTCAAACAGCACCTTTGCTTTCTGTCTTTCATTTCTGGACGCACTGATTAAGCCAGGGGTGTCTGGCCAGTTACTGAGGTCAGACACACCTGGCTTAGTCAGTGTGTCCAGTAATGAAAGACAGGAAGTAAAGGTGCCGTCTGAAGTTCAGGAAGTAGTGGAGTTGTGCATATAGCCCATTGACCAGGTGATGAAATAATGGGGTTTTTACCTGTAGTGCCTCCCCTAAGCCAACTTTCTTTTATTTTCCATGTCTTCCATGATTCAAATTTCTCAGTAATAAACAAAAGGAAAACAAAAGCCCCACAAAGAAGAGTTCTGTGCATCTTTTCTTCTGGCTTTAGCTACAAGACTTGCTGTTGAAACAAACACAGTCTCACAGTGTATGGCCAGAATACCCCTATGTAGCCCTGATTATGACCTCAACAGATCATTTAATCTGTAACTCATTACACTTTCAAAGAAAGCTGCCAGTTCCTGTGAGAGGACACTATTCCCGAGGCTTTTTCCACTACAGCACAACTCCCATTCATTATTGGTCCAAAGTGGCACCTCAGTAATAATCATTTATAACCCTATCCACTGAGTGCTCTGAATATATGGCCCTGATCAAAAGCCAACACTGAACATCAAACAGGCTCATTCACTTGTAAGTCTGCCTGTAAATTAGTGAGATGTTGCAGCGTGCCAGCGCTGGTGTCGACGGCAGGAGCAGCAGCGGCACAGGAGTTTAGGTTAACAAGACAGTCAAGGGGGGTGATGACAGCATGCTGGCGAATGCCATTACTCCAAGCCTGTCATGGTGTTCATCTTCATCTTCGGCTTCCTGCAGAAAGATGAGACAAGACTGACAGGGTTAAAAGGTTTCATTACTTTCAAAGGAAACATGATACATTCATATAAATTTGTTTTGTATTAGCACACCTCTCTCTATCTATCTATCTATCTATCTATCTATCTATCTATCTATCTATCTATCTATCTATCTATCTATCTATCTATCTATCTATCTATCTATCTATCTATCTATCTATCTATCTATCTATACTACATACATACATACACTCACCGGCCACTTAATTAGTACACCCACCACCGTGTTGGACCTCTTTTGCCTTCAGAACTGCCTTAATCCTTCATGGCATACATTTAAACAAGGTACTGGAAACATTCCTCAGGGGTTTTGCTCCATATTGACATGACAACATCACACAGTTGCTGCAGATTTGTCAGCTGCATATCCATGATGTGCAGCCTCCTGCTCCACCACATCCCGAAGCTGCTTTGTTGGATTGAGATCTGGTGATGTAGAGTATTTGTGGCATCTTTTACTCCGACATCATTCTGTATGTTCTTGGTCTGCTCATGTTGTTGGCTGCGCGTCCTTTAAGATGTAACAGGAAGTGATGCGACCTGTGTGTTATCCTCCATGACAGTAAAATGAGTCAAGCTGAGCACGCTGGTCTTCCGTGGTCTTTCCCGTGAATTAAAAAGCCTCACGTATTCAACAGTGGCGACGAGTGGACCCATGTTGCATAGTGATTCTGAGGAGGCGGCGAGTGACGTTACACAGCAAGTCAGGATGGCTAGAATTGGATCTATTGACCCCTTCGACAGCGCGACGGATGACTGGGTTGAGTATACTGAGCGTATTTCCCAGTATTTTATGGCAAATGACTTACAAGAAGACAAGCACGTCGCCGTTTTGCTCAGTGCAATGGGGGGTGAAGCATATGGCCTGTTGCGCAGCCTGACGGCACCGGCAAAGCCATCAGAAAAGACTTTTGAGGACTTGGTGAAAGTCATGAAAGAACATTTGTCGCCGAAGCCGCTACTGATTGCGGAGCGTTTCAGATTTCATAAGCGCAATCAGCACGAGGGGGAGTCTATTGTCAGTTATGTGGCTGAGCTAAAAAGACTGTCAGAACACTGTGAATTTGCGCAGGGACTGGATGATGCGCTGAGAGATCGCTTGGTATGCGGTATTCTGAATGAGGCCATACAGAAAAGACTGTTAACAGAAGCCAACCTCACCTACAAAAGGGCGGTTGAAATCGCAGTCTCCATGGAAACAGCAGCTAGAGATGCTATTGAACTGCAAACAGGAGTAAAGGCAATAAATGTGCATAAGATGGCGTCAGTCCCACAGGAAAGGGAGCACGAACTGTGTTACAGGTGTGGGCGGGGCTCTCATTCCCCTACACAGTGTAGATTTAGGAATGAAGTTTGCAGACTTTGCAATAAGACTGGGCACATTCAGAGGGTTTGTCGCTCAGCTAAATCAAGAGCAGCCACAAATGAAGAAGACACGATGGAATGCACAAAAAAACAGGAAAGTGTGCAATGTAGAGGAGGCTGCAAGCGGATCTGATGATGAAAGTGAATGTACCAATTGCTTAGATTTATACCATACAAAAGGTGGAAGCCATCTGGCTCACACCCCTGGGAAATGGCCAATGAGTTAAAATGGAACTGGACACCGGCTCGGCAGTGTCTGTGATGGCACACAGTGATTTTGTACGTTATTTTGGAGACCAAAAGCTGAACTCGTCATCGGTCCTCCTAAAAACGTATACAGGAGAGAAAATCAAGCCCCCGGGTTATTGCCAGTGGATGTACATCACAATGGCCAGCAATGCACATTGGACTTGTTTGTAGTAAAAAGGGGAGGACCAGCACTGTGGGGCCGAGACTGGCTGAGGAAGCTACAGCTTGATTGGAAGTCTATTAAAAGCCTGCAGGTGGCGCCAAACACCACTGACAAGTTCACAGAGGCCAAATTAGAGAAAATCTTAGAGGCTGCAGCACCTGTATTCCAAGAGGGGATTGGAACATTGAAAGACATCAAGGGAAAAATTGTTCTCCAAGATGGAGCCACACCACGTTTCCACAAAGCTCGGCCATTCGACAGAAGGTTGAAGCAGAGCTAGATCGCCTGGAGGCTGATGGAATCCTGTCCAAGGTAGACTGGAGCCCATGGGCCACTCCAGTTGTCCCAGCTGCAAAGAAGTCTGGGGCAGTGAGGGTGTGTGGGGACTTCAAAATCACCATTAATCCAGTGTTACAAGCAGAACAATATCCATTACCAAGGATTGAAGACATTTTTGCAAACCTGGCAGGGGGGAAACGGTTCACTAAGGTAGACCTGGCAGAAGCCTATCTACAAATGGAGATAGAGGAGGACTCCAAAATGTTCCTGACCATCAACACTCTGAAGGGCCTGTACCGTTACAATAGACTGGTTTTCGGGGTAGCCTCGGCCCCAGCTATCTGGCAGCGTGCCATGGATCAGGTGTTGCAGGCGATTCCAGGCACGCAGTGCTATTTAGATGACATCATTGTGACAGGGGCCAATGATGACGAACACCTGGAGAACCTCCAGAAGACCCTTCAGCGACTTCAAGACTATGGGCTTCAGGCAAGGCGTGATAAATGTGAGTTTTTCAAAACATCCATCACATACTGTGGCCACACCATTGATGCGCAGGGCTTACATAAATGCAAAGAGAAAATCAGTGCTGTTATGGAGGCTCCTCAGCCACAGAATGTACAGCAGGTAAGGTCGTTCCTCGGATTCATCAACTATTATAACCGATTCGTGCCCAACCTGTCTACTGTGCTCCATCCCTTAACAAACTTCTACAGATAGGACGGAAATGGGAATGGACCAAGGAATGCGAGCAGGCTTTCCAGAAAGTTAAAAATCTGGTGACATCTGGGGAAAGCCAAGAAAGGAGACGCTTTCAGATGCTTGTGTGTTTTCAGCCGCACAAAGTTAGGCACGTTATCGAGCTGGCTAATGCTAACCTGCTAACACAACTGCGCAGTCTGCCGGCCACAAACAAACGTGTGTCATTTTATTATAAAGTTCGGTCCTTCACCGCGGCGAATCGGTCGTTTTGATCCGCTTCTTCCTTAGCATCACTTCAGTCTGGAATGAAAACTTGGCATTGGCGTTTATCCGATTTACAAAGTTAAACAGAGTAGTAGCTGGCAGACTACTGTTAGCAGGCTAGCATTAGCCAGCTCGATAACGTGCCTAACTTTGTGCGGCTGAAAACACACAAGCATCTGAAAGCGTCTCCTTTCTTGGCAGTCCCCAGTTGTTCCACTGGAAACAAGTGGGGGGGGGGCGGATTTTCAAATGTATGTGTGTTTAAAGACGCACAAAGATAAGCACGTCGGTAAACGCTTAGCTGGCTAATGCTAGCATGCCGGTGTTGTGCCCCACCGGCTACAAACAAACATGCTACGTTGTTTTATTATAAAGTTCGGCCCCTTCACTCTGGTGAATCGCTTTGATCCACTTCTTCCTTAGTATCACTTCAGTCTGGAATCCATGAAAATTTCAGTAGGGTTGGCGTTTATTCACGTTATCTACGAAGTAAAGCAGGGACATTGAACTGGGCCGGAAGTGGGCCCTCTAAGTGTTTCAAACCGGAAGTTCGGAACACGGAAGCGTGATAATCCCCTATTGTAGCCTCAGTTTCCTGTTCGTAGCTGACAGGAGTGGCACCCAGTGTGGTCTTCTGCTGCTGTAGCCCATCTGCTTCCAGGTTGGATGTGTTGTGCATTCAGAGATGCTCTTCTGCATACTTCAGTTGGAACAAGTGGATATTTGAGTTACTGTTACCTTTCTATCAGCTGGAACCAGTCTGGCCATTCTCCTCTGACCTCTGGCATCAACAAGGTATTTGCGCCCACAGAACTACTGCTCACTGGATATTTTCTGTTTTTCAGACCATGCTCTGTAAACCCTAGAGATGGTTATGCAGGAAAATCCCAGTAGATCAGCAGTTTCTGAAATACTCAGACCAGTTGCCATGTGCTTGGCTGATTAGAAATTTGCGTTTACGAGCACTTGGACAGGTATATATATATATATATATATATATATATATATATATATATATATATATATATATATATATATATATATGTATGTATATGTGTGTGTGACAGTTGACGGTCCTGTATAGAGTGTACTGTATAAAGAGAATTATCATTACACTCCTGTGTTTCCATATCAGAGAATATCGCTGTGTTGTAATCCTCTGCATAGCTTGACACTCCACCAGCTCAAAGCCTATGGCTCATACTTGTAGCCTTCTGGGCAAAAAAATGAAGCATTAGCAGAAATTCTTGACAAAGCACTTTCTGGAGTGCGACTCAGCAGCACGCATAGTTAAACTCAAGGGGACAGTTTCTCTTAAAAGCTCTTGTACCAGCCTCGACTCTTTCTGCAATTTGGAAACACAGTTTTCAAAAGAAATTGGGTCATGGTAATGGCAGAAGAACATGGCATGTATAAAGGATTGGCCCCTGGAGAGAGAGAGAGAGAGTCAAGAACAATGGCGGCCTGCTCAGTAGGGCTGCGCTTCATTGCTTAGTCAGTGCAACGTTGTGTCCACGAACAAATGGGTATTCTCCGGGCTATCTCTCTGTTTCCACCTCATTCAGGTAACTGGTGTAACCTGAGGGCAGTGAGGGGGCCCGATGCTGAGCGGGGCTCATTTCATAAACAAACAAGAAGCTTAAACTATTTTCAAGGCTTAAACTACAAATTTGGCTCTTTCCTGCATAAAAAAGGTTTTTTTTTTAGTGGTCATGTGGAAAAAGAGAGAAATCCAAGGCACTCTAAAAATATGTCTGGAGCCTTTCTTCTGCATGGCTAGTCATAATTGCAAGATTAAAATTACAGAAGTGAAAGAGGGAGCGAGATCCAAAGCACTAAAAAAATCAGTTTAGAAGCCTTTATTCTGCTCGGCTGGTCACTGTGAAGTTTTTAACTCACTGTTTTTACTTCACAGACAGAAATGCAGAGATTTTTTAACAGATTTATATGGGGCCTTAAATCTTCCTTTTATACTTAATTAATAACAAATCTTTGAACTGTCTGATTTATTTAGACTGCTGCAGTCACAGAAAAGTTAGCTGGATATAGATGAGAATAGAGGAGGGTAATTACCACCCTGCCTTTAGTTATATGGAGTGTAACTGCCTAGAAGAGATGGTCTGGTTTCCTAGACACTGGACCAATCATACACTTATCTGCCACATTATCAGATCCACCTTGCAGGTTGGACCCCTTTACCCTCCAGACCTGCCTTAGTTCTTGGTGTATTATTAATTGTTATAGAAGATGTCTATTTCAACAATTTTTGCAATATTTGGTCAAATTGGCTTCACTACCCCATACGCTATGATAAATTAAAAGCTTTAAAAATATAAATATTATAAATCAGCTGTGAAAGTAATGGGGCTGAAAAAACATCCTCCAATCATCTCTGCTTTCCTTAACTTTTCCATTTGTCTACTGGCTCGTCAATCACTTTTACTACCATGATAGTAGGAGTGATTGACGGTCAGTTCAACGGGTAATAGGCGAGACTGATCAATGAGAGTGATTGACTGGCGAGCGTATACTGTGTCCCGGAAGCTGTGCACACTCGTCTGACGTTTATACCAGGTAGCTAACATCATTCTGCTAGCAGTTAGCGACGTTCTGACAACAACATTCCATTTACTTGCGTTTGCAACATGATGGAGAATCTGTACCTGCTGTCTGCTGAACACCGGAGTGGCTCGTGAATGTTGTTCTGTGGCCAGAGGAGGGAGCTGTGAATCTAGCAGGTTGGTCTTACGCATGTGCATTATTCAAAAACTTGCTAATAGTCTCTGCTTTCTGAAATGCCGAAACATCTTCTGTAGCGCCTTTAAGTGTCTTGGGAGCGACAAAAAAGGTTGCCCGAATGCCGCCCTTCCAGAATTAGGCTAAAATGAATGGAGGAGCCGAGTTTTTAAACCTGAATATCACTCACGTTTCACAAATATGATAATGTTGGGAACAGGACGGGAAACACCAAGAAGACCCCAGAAATCTCTTCACTCTACGAAGACAGTGGAGGATAAACTGTGATCTGCGTCTGGTAGCGGGACAGCAGGTCGTTAAACTGGGATCAAACGAAAGCTAAAAGTGTCCATCATCAATGTGCAGCTCCTGGAGTAAATGGTGAAACTCATCAAACTCAGAATGCCTCTGATTTATCTGGTGAACCCAGACACAGGGCAGAGATGGCCGATGACGACGTTCCCTAGCTTTATTGATCAAATAAAGCCAAAACACTCTCTCTACTCCATCCACCATTTTTCAAACAGACCAGGAACTCTGCCCTTGACACCCGTCAAAGGCGTCGACACTGAAAATCTCGGTGTGTATCAAGGGCGTCTTTACTCTGAAAATCAAGCGTCTGCCTTATTAGCGACCCAGTGTTCAACTTTGGCTGTCAGGCGCGTTTTTGACACCCAAATTGTATTTGGTCTGAACACACTCTTCGTCTGCTTTTCTTCTTTAGCCTCGCCTTTTGTTATCTTTCCTTTTCCATTTGATCTCAGAGTTTTGACTGACTTTTCACCAAGCAAACAAAAGGCAATAGCTGTAGCAGGGTCAAATGATGAAGGGAGTATTTCACAAGATGGTGCTCCTGTCCCCACACGCAACACAGCGTTACACATCCTCACTTTGTCCACAGACAAATTAAAGGAATAACTTGAGACAAATGGATGCAGAGGCTTTCAAACAGTTGCATTGTGTGGTTAAACTGAGTTATTAGCGTTCGATCATGCTCTGCGGCATGGGTAAAAATGCTGATGATGCTGCTCTGCTTCAAGACAGGAGTGACTTTAAAAGAGGGTTTATTATGCGTTAAGGGCAGAGGGTTAGTCATAAAGACTAGGCTGACATATAATAAAATCTGTGGAAAAGAGTAAACAGCATTGGACACTGTGGTCAGCAGTACGCAGGTGATGACCTTGTATTTGTGGGACATTTAAATGAAAAAGAGCACTTCTTCCAAATGTGACTGAAAATGTTGGTGCAGGATGTGATCAGACTGTTAGCATGAACATAACATAGAGAGAGTTGCTACAAAAACTCCTGATCATGAAGTTAAATGCAAGTTTGACAACTCAGCTTTGCAAAAAATCTGAAGCAACGGTTTCCCTGCTGAAAAAACAGCTAACTAGCTGGTCTAGAAACCAGACAAAATGTGGCCAAAACCAATGAGGTTTTGGCCACATTTTATCAGGTGCTTTAGAATGAATGTTTGAAGTTAAACTTGTGACTGGGTTCAAAGTTTTAATACATTACATTGATTATTATTATTCTTACTTTATCAGTGAAATGTAAGTATATGTTTAAAGCCACACAGCACAGGATCATGCATTTCAAGCTCCCTCTGGAATTAATAAAGTATGTTTTGTTCATTTTTGTTTCATTTGTTTCATCCATTCGCCATCCTAAGAAACAACTGTTTCTGAAAAAATAGCATTGGCTGTTGATGAAGATGACCACTTTAGCTGTCATACTAGGGCCAATTCCAATTCTTATCTTAACCCTCGATCTTAACTCTCAAGCTCAACCCTCAATCTTTGTAGTCTCTCAAAAAAAAGTGTTAAGGGCTATTTTGTGACACCCCTTAAATGCAGATATGTTTTCAAACTGTGGGGGGCAGAAATACGCCAAAGCAGCGTTTAATCTGGCAATTCAAGAAGAAGAAGAAGCGTTCACTTTATTTAAATTTATTTGCTCTGTTAACCCTGTCTGTTTAATCATAAGCCACAAACACAGCCACCATGGACATATTCAGCTGTCAATACATACCACGGCTTATTGAAAGGTAAATACCAGCTATGACAAAAATTACGTAGGTAACTGTGGTTCTGTAAATTCCTGGATGACTGCCAGTCAGCTGGCCTACACGTCATTAACTTTGTTGTCATTAGGACTCGACCTGCGAGGGGGAGGAAATAAAAAAAAATCCCACACAACCAAAGCGCAAGGAGACATATCCTCTTTGCTAACTAACACTGGGAGTCATGAAGGAATGAAACAGAACTATTGGTAGATAACTGCGGCTACAGGAGATGACATCAGCCCTATCGTCTTATACCATTATCGGCACAAGCACGTTATACAGGCTGTTATCTTGATAAAACAACGATATCAGCACCAAGAAAAATGACCATTTTGTAACGTTACAGGGGCTAGAGGCAGGAACTGTGAGAGAATAAACAAGCATGTCCTGTTTTTTAATACTAATGGGGGATGAAGCGTTAAAAACCAAAAAGAACAAGCCCACCTGTTGCCCTCTGAGCTCTCTCTGTTGCCTTGAACAGGCTGTGTGCTGCATAATGTGCTGCGATTCGGTGGCCGAATTTCCCGTGCTGTCCTGCGGATGTAATGTCAAATGAGCTGCATCCGTGTTCCGACAGTTATAATACAGGAAAGAGACATCGCGATAAATTAAACACTGCAAGGGATAGTTATGGATTCTTCTGCCGTCAGCAAACCATCCAGATAAACTGAAAACACTAAAAGGTGTCACTACGAAGAAAAAGACTTTATCAGCATAGTAAATAGCTTCAATTTGTGCTTCCGTGACGGCTTGGCTCGTCACTGCATTTACCCGCAGCGCCAGTTGCAGCAGTCGCGAGTCTCATTTCTTAATCTTGCCTCAAGTCCCGTTAACTAACTTAAACGATAGCAACATGGCTTGACCGCATCGATTGACAAAAGATCGTGAAATAAATCCATAACTGTCCCTTACAGTGTTTGAATTCACTGCGACCGTCTCCGTCCTGTATCAAAACTGTCGGGAATGTGGATGCAGCGTCATTTGACATCACATCTGCAGGACAGCGCGGGAAATTCGGCCACAAATCACAGCGCATTATGCAGCACACAGCCTGTTCAAGGCAACGGAGAGAGACGCGGGTGGAAACGTTCTTTTTGGTTCTGGACGCTTCATCACCCATTAGTATTAAAAAACTGGACATGCTTGTTTATTCTTTCACAATTCCTGCCTCTAGTCCCTTTAAGATTTGTAGTAGCCAGCCCTCAAACTTGCCCCTCAACTTACCTTTGCGGGAGTGGGCATTTTTTAGATGGAGGGTTAAGACAGGAATAAGTTTCCTCAAATCTAAATAATTTTTTTCTGATTTACTTATTTATTCTTATATGTGCCACCCTTTCTCCAGTCTGTACCCCCACCCCCCATCAAATATTTTCTAGAGCCACCTTGCTTTTAACAGATAAAAACAAAAGCTGCTTTGTTCAAAGTCTTTGTGATCCAGAGCCTCGTGTAAAATTAACCCGTAACATATTAATGTTTGGCTGATTAGCCGTTTCCTTGCTAGCTCGCTGGGGTCTCCTCTGCTCCATTTCTAAGTAGCGACAATTAACTCACCAAAAGGCTCAAAGAAATGATCCACAGATCTGATGCAGATGCTGGTTTAAGCTCCTTTTAAAAAAATAATCTCACATACCTGCTGTTATTTTCCTGTCTTCCCTGTAGCTGACTCAAACTGATGAAATATGACATATCTGACTTGCTCAGGGGAAAAAAAGTCAATCAGCACAGCGTTCTCAAGTCTTTGATCACCAGAGTTATAATCAGAGCTCTGATAGACACCAGTTCTTGGTATCTGGTATTTCTTTACAGAAAAAGAACCACTAAAGAGTTTAATTGTCTTAATTTTAAAAAATGTTGTTTTAATTATTCAGAGCTGAAAATGAAAAAAGGTTCCTGGTTTAAGATCACATGATGCAGCCTGGATCCAGTTTAACCCCTGATTACAGCATCACTAGCAGCCAAACTGAAGCCACCACCCCTATCAGTTGATAATATATTACCTTTAACCATTTGTTATTGACATCACATTTTGAAAACATTTTGTCTATGCATGTCATGGGCCAGATCTATCAAAGGTTTGTGTGTGAAAAAAAAAAGCAATCTCATTACATGTGTAAACTAGAAAAGCACTCGGAGAGCGAAGACCTCCACCAAACAGCTCGACTCCCTTTGCACATTCTGGATCATATAGTATCATAGATGTTGATGGATCATCGGTGATGTTGATGTAGGACTGTTTAGGTGTTGGTAAGGAGGTTTGATGTTCACCATGGGGTGTCGGTCAGAACACACAGGACTCGCTTGTACAGTTAACTGTCTTTACTGGTCACTCTTAATCACAACAGCACAGTAATGCAACAAACGACAGGCTTACAGGTGAGGAATTCCAGACTAGTTAAGGCGAATGCTGGATGGAAGTGAGTGTGGTCTATAAACACAGAAATACAAAGCCATGAGGAACATTCGTTCGGCAAATAAACACATTCAATATATTAATTATTACTAATAAATCCCTTCCAGTTAGGACTAAACATGCATATGTGTTCAAAGCTAACAGTTACAGTAACTGGCATGTGACAGGTCAGCTAGCTTAATAGCATAAAAAGGCAAATGGTGAATGGGGGAACACTTCTGAAGAAGCAAATCAGCTAAATAACATTGAAGGCTGAATAAACATCCTACAGAAATACAACTAGTTACTTCCAGTTCTTCACAGACGCACACAGTTCACCATTTTCACCTGCTAGAAGTCTGTCCAACAGTCTTCTCTCCTCGTGCTCACTGCTGCTCACAAGTTTCATTTCTGCATTTTGACATCATGTGCAGCTCAAGTGGCAACCTCTGGTGGCCAGCAATGACGCCACCCAGAAAAGGCCATTTTTTGTAGTTCTCCCTTCATCCGTTAGGGGCTGGCTGCAAGACTGAGCAAATCCCCATAGACTCCCATGATAAAAACACCAACTTCACTGCAGAAATAAACATGTTTATAGCCTGGTTCAAAAAATCTTAGGTTTAATAGGTCAAGTTTACCTTCATGTCAACTGTGAGGGGGGTGAATTTTTTTTTATAACTCATTCGTTTAGATGTTATTTATTCTTCAAATTAGACATAATTAAGGGCGTGTCCTTATGATTGACATGCGACAGACTGGAAGCCCGGCCTGCTGACTGGAAGCTCCTAGTTAGCTCCTTCTTTGCTCTCAGTAAGGTCTCAGTTTGTAGCAGTCGCACAACGGCGGTTTTTAGTCAGCAAATTGCAAGTCTAAGCATGTCTTTCCTTAACCATGCCACTTAGGGGGCTTATTTTTGTTAGCTCCTCTTAGTTTCGTGTTAGCTCGTTTAGCATTTAGCCCAGAGTACGTCAGCAGTCAATCATTTGCCCCGCGGCCGCGCTGTGCCCATTTTAGTATTTTCCTGGAGTGATGACGTACGTGACATGGCAAGATGGCGACGGAAAGACACGCCCAACTGGCTTAATTTTTCTCTATTCAGACGAGACTGGATACTACGTCCAGTTATTATACAGTCTTTGGTGCAGCTGCTCACTTCTTCCACAAGGGGGCACTCACGCCTTATCAATAGCCTTTCCAACATGGCCGATCTAACAATGATAAAGAATCCTTCAAAACATTCCTGGATCAAGAAGGTGATCTGGATCACCACCAAAATTTAATGGGTTCATCCTTGGACTGAGACACACGGCTGGTGAAAGTTTCAGGTCAATCCGTCCAGAACTTTTTCCATAAAGTTGCTGACAGACAGATGGACAAACCAATGCTACCGAAAACATTACCTCCTTGGCGGAGGTAAAAATGTACAAACTGATTTACTAACAGTGTGCAAAAAGGGTTTCATCTTTCAAAGGTGCAAAATGACGTCTGCATCCAGTTCATACATCTGCAATGATGAATATGCAATATGGGGCGTTTACATGCAACTATGCGTGTTGGGAGGAGAAAATGCAAGTCTATTAATTTAGAACTTGCAAAGTGATTTATCAACCGTGAGATGACTTGCGTGGCCTCTATTTTATGTGTATTTTAGTAGGTCTGAAAGGCAGGTGCAAACTGGGAGCTGCAGCTTCTGAGGGGGACGATGCTGCAGGACTGCAGACACACAGCTTTGATTCAGAATAATTTCCATGATTCTGAATAATTTTCCATTCCAGCAAACATCACTATTTAACAGGGTGTTAAATATTCTGGACAAACCAAACATCTGCAGCCGCTGCAGCTGGATAAGAACTAAAGCTGCATTAATTATGTTGTCTTACACTGAAAAAAAAGGGGAATTCCAGGTCTTTGGATTTACTGTAATATATTTAGTCCATTTTGCATAATTTCTCCATGTTCCCTCTGTAAACATGAATTCATTATGTTTACATGTTTAGAAAAAATAGTGCATTTAGTAGATACAATAATGTTGACTGAAAAGGTTTCAGTAGAATAACAATTCTATTATGTTTGTTCACCACCTATACCTCCAAATTATAATGTTACCTCAGGGTGATTGGCTACCAAGATTTTCCTTGGCTGACTGGCTATACTCCTAGTGTCACACATTAATCAATGAAGTGTCAATCTGGACAAAAAGTAAACCACTGGGGGGGGGGGGGGGGGGGGGGGGGGAGTTGGTAGTGATGGCCAAATGAAGCTTCATGAAGCATTGAGGCTTTCCAGCCAATCGGTTCGGGAAAAGGTTCAGTACTCGGAGTTTCATTCATATTCCTCTTTAGTGACATCTAGTGTCCAAATGTGTCCACAGCAGCCCAAACACCTCTGCATTCAAACCATCTCAGTAGTGCCCATGACCAGGAAATAAAGGATTTATCTAATAAATCATCCGCATCCAACAAATAGAATGTAGATCATCCGTACCTTTAAGTATTTGACTTATAATAGGTATGGTTAGAAAATAAAATGTTTCAAAACATGAAAGAATGCACAGGCGGGATTCGAACCACTGACTCCCGAATATAAGGCAGTCATGCTTACCACTGTACAATGGAAACATTTTGAGCATTCCAGCACATGATCTATCTGGCACAAAACAACAGCATTCCGTCATGTCGTATTGTTTCATATTTAGCATGAATTACCTGTTGTGATCCGGAGAATTACTTATGTGTTGAGTGCAGTGCTTATGGAACTCCACGTATGAGGTGACATGGGGCTGAAATCTGTTTATTGAGGAAGAGGAGCGTCTTCAGTGTTCCGTTTGGCGACTTAATAATCTTCAAGTAATGGGCAGGTGATGCAGGGCAACATAAATCCGTGGGAAAGCTGATAATACTGTTGATTTCTGTGACCGTATGTCAGCGGATCTTTCTGTCTTTGTATTTGTCAACTCCAATCTAGCGACTTCTGCACAAACCGAGGCCTCATTTTGCGTTGGTCACGTGATTCCTATGCTGATGACACAAGCTCCGAAACGAAGCTTCATTAGGAACGCCCCCTTTTACTCGACACGCGCTTCGGAGTCTCAGTTCATCGGGCACATCACTAAGAGTTGGTGCTCAGGTGCCACTGTCCTGCAGGTATTTAATGCCCCCCCCCCTGCCTCAGCACACCTGATTAAAATGAATGTATCAATCAGCCTAACAGGTTCTGAACAATGACGCACTAATTTGAGTCAGGTGTGTTGAAGCAAGGAGGCCTAAGAAACCTGTAGGATTGTGACCTTGGATACCCTTGATGTTATGTGAAAATAACCTGGAGAGTAAAGTGACCAAATGGTGTTGGAGTAAAAGTTATTGGATAATCTGGGATAAAGTGATGAAATTGTGAAGGTTTAAAATGTTCCAAGAACTCAAATTACTTCATCAAAATTTATTTCAATCACTGTATCAGCATGAAATATTCAGGTTTATTAAAGATGAGTAGTTTGTGTGAATTTAACTGAATATTTAGGGTTGCTGCCAAAGCAAATCATCTGTGTGTAACCACTGTCCACTACTGAATTAAGTAAATCCAACAGGTTCTTTTTCAGTGTATTTCCTCTTTTTGCCATTGTCATATTTTAACTTGGATTGTAGTGGGGCAGTAGGCATGCCATCTTCGATTTCTTTTCCCTCTCTCTCCGTGTAATGGTTTTTCAACTGTTTGAGTAAGCTGACTTTTTTTTTCACTCATTTCATTCATTCATGCACACGTATGAGAAATGAGAGCTTTAGAGAGGTAAAGGTAGAGATACAGAAGTAAAGAAGGCAAACAATTAATCTTTTCTGACATCTATATCTTTTTTTCCCCCCCAAAACGCGCATCGGTTTTTACAAGAATGCGACCATGTGCAGCATGTGACTGATAGCTGTAATTCAGAGACCAGCTCTGTTTGACATCACTGAACAGCAGAAAGCAAACTGCTTTATTTACATGCTTTTATTTTTCCATTTGCAGGGTTTTCTTCTAGTTTCCTTTTGTGGTTGCACTCAGCAGCTAATGGCATGAAGCACGCACAGCAAGTGGGGAGGTGCTTCACTGGCTGCCGGTTCTTCATGTCGGTTTGGTTTATAAGAGCACGGCAGGAATGATGAAGGCACTCACAACCTGAAAACTCACAAACGTGGACAATCCCACTTCATTCCCCCTCAAATATCTGATTACCAGTGTCAGCTAGATGACTCACTCCACAGCACTCATCAAAGATATACTTACATGAAGCTGTTTTGCCATCTGATTCATATCCTGGAAATCACATCTCTTGTATTTAAGACATGCTGGAAGAAGACAGGATGCTGTGGTTTAACATGCAGGAGGCTTAGAGTTTGGAGGGATTTACTGACCATCCAGCAGCAGCTAGCTTATCCTCGCTGGCTGCACACAGCTCTCCAGAAACTGTGACCAGCTGCAGATTCGAGCCCCCTGCAACTCTAAGTTAGACTGACTGACCCCTGAATGTGCGCCTGCCCATGGGTTGAAGTCAGTGAGACGGCTGAGGACAACTGTGTTTAAATAACACTCATCAGGAAATACAAAAAACACATCTCATTCTTAAAAATGCAGCAAAGGCTACAGTATGACACACATGAGGCTGCAGGACAGCTCACATCATCGGGGAGTAACAAAGACATCAAGCTGGAGCTGGAAGAAAATCTTTCAACAGCACCAATAAAACAAGTTTTAACTCCACTGTAGTTACAAAACATAAACAAATTTAAAATTTATGACATTGAACGGAAGCTGGAAGAGAAGCATGTTTACCATCCTGCATCTGCCTTTTTTTGGATTCATAAATCATCTGGGAACTGAGCTTTGTAATTGTTGGAGTTTTTCAGAGGAACATGAGTCCATCCTTGCTTAATACAAAATTCAATCTGAGGATGGATGTAGGTTTTTGACTATTTTCTATATGATGCTTCATATATTTTCAATAGCAGACAGAACAGGACTGCAGGCAGACCAGTCAAACACACACTCTGATCCACGATGTAAGTAGAGCAGAATGGGATCTGACATATTCCTGCTCACACAACCACTTTTTTAACCAGAAAAAGACACTTTACTTTAAAATTCTGATATACTCTTCCACATCGATACCTTCACACATACTCAACTCATCCAGGTCATCATGGATTTTGCAGCTTTTGCTTTTGCACCAATGACCTCTGGATCATTGGGACATAGAGCCCAGAAACAACCGAAACACGGAGAATATTTGT
The DNA here is from genome assembly GCA_023101725.1 of Atherinomorus stipes. NCBI lineage: Eukaryota > Metazoa > Chordata > Actinopteri > Atheriniformes > Atherinidae > Atherinomorus > Atherinomorus stipes. The sequence continues at coordinate 29,663 of JALJCO010008386.1, forward strand.
TCTGTGGCTTCACTGATCATGAAGCCATGAAGATGTCTGATGCAGTTAGGGCGGCATGGCCTGAGTTCATGTGGACACTCCATGGCCTCTTTATCAGGTCTACCTTCTAGTAATGGGTTGGACCCTTTTCCTTGAGAAATTCATTTCTGGTGTTATAAATCCAACAAGCTTTTTTTAAAAAATAGATTTAATTAAGTTCATTCATTGAGCTTATTGAAGGTAAATTATTATACAGAGACAGTTTAAAGTGCTGAAGACACGACCTTAACTTCATGTAACTTTGCCATACACAACACCAAGACAAGATAAGTAGTTCTGTGCAGTTAGAAGTTAATCAGACGTGTAGTTACGTAAATATCTGATGTTTAGGAGGCTCGGCTAAATGTTGATAGCTTTTCAGTCGCGAACCTAGCCGCCATGATGTGTCGTCAGTGACATACAGAGTTGCGATCCGTCCATTGAGTTACATGTATAATTTAAACCATGGAAAACATGAAAGATGCTCCAGACCAGCTAGATTGGAACTGGTTTGTATGGTGGGATCATCAGCCGGTTCAGAAAAGTGTGATAATGCTGAGGAATTTGGGGACATAACATTGTAAAAGCTAGAACCGGAGTAGAACTGTAGCCAGCTGCCTACAGTCCGTCTCCAGCTTCAGGTCCACTGGTTCAGATAAAAGCCTGCAAGACCAATCCGAGGGAACTCAGAACTGTAGGAGCGACCCAGAACAGCCCAAGCGGACCCACAGCTGTTAAGGAGCTGCACCGGTTTGAGAGCCAGGCATGTCAGAAACGAGGCACTCATTCCCTGCCTTAGCTCGTGGCTAACGGCTAGCCGTGAGCTAGCCACAGTAAATAATTAGCCTTTAAAAAAATGAGAAGAAAACAACTTACATGGTTCCAGTGGAGTTTTAAATAGTTCCCGTTTATAAGGATGAAGATGGAGGGAAGGATGCATCTTTGGAAGCAGCTGGCGGAGATCTGATGACCGGAGACGTTCATATAACCGAGCCGCAGCTATCTGTCAATACAGCAGCTGTATGACGGATGTGATGAAGCAACATTGGTTGAAAATGAAATTCCAGAGGACACGATTGCAGTTTCATTGTGTTAGAAGTCTCAACACGCTGGTTCCTGATGCTTCAGTAAACAGATGCTGTAGACAGCAGAGACGTGCAGAGAGGTCCTCCTGCTGCGTACTGTTTCCCAGTGGGTCCGACTCCGACCTGCTGCTTTATCCTCTTCAAAATAAAATTCTAAATCTGTAGGAAACCTAAATAAACTAATGCTGGACTTACCATCTTTTAACCATTAACTGTCAATACAACTTGAAGGCTGAGTCGTTACGGTTTGTCTGTAAAACTGGAAAAGGAGCTTAAAAACTGCAATGAAGCCATTTCAGTGTTAAATAAGCAGCAAAGAAGAGGCTCTTGCAGACGTCACAACCGGTTTTGGCTCACAGCACCAGAGTCTGGTCAGATGAAAAGCAGCCATGTTTTCTAATAACTCATCTATGCAGCTGTGCTTGCTTCTGTTACATAGATCATCATGAAGAATGTTTTGGTCGATAAAACATGGCAAAAAATGTCAAAAACGTGTCATCAGCACTTTAAGGTTAATTTGTTTTTTCTCTCTTCCAATTACTAATGGCAGAGCCAGAAATTTTTCACTGGGGTGGCCATAAGTAGATACCTCAGAGTGCAGGTTTATATACTTATATATACATATATATATATATATAGGTAAATAGATAGATATACATACACTGCCCGGCCCAAAAAAAAGTCGCCAACAAAAAAAAAGGTCAAACATTTAACATTTCGTTGGACCACCTTTAGCTTTGATTGAGGCAGCATTCGCTGTTTCCAGAAGCTTCTGCAATGTCCCCGGATTTATTTGCATCCTGTTGCATCAATTTTTCACCAAGATCTTGAGGATGATTGTAGAGTCTGACCACAGCACATCCCAAAGATTCTCAATGGGGTTCAGGTCTGGACTCTGTGGGGGCCAATCCATGTGTGAAAATGATGTCTGATGATCCCTGAACCATCTTTCACAATCTGAGCCCGATAAATTCTGGCACGGTCATCTTGGAATATGGCCGTGCCATCAGGAAAGAAACATCCATTGATGGAATAACCTGCTCATTCAGTATATTCAGGTATCAGCTGACCTCATTGTCTGAGCTCATACTGTTGCTGAGCCTGGACCTGAGCAACTGCAGCAACCCCAGATCATCATACTGCCCCCACAGGCTCATACAGTAGCACTAGGCATGATGCTGCATGACTTCATCTGCCTTTCCGGCCACATTTCTTCCTGGAAGACGATGGTCCACTATCCTTCCAGTTTTTCATAATGCGTTGGACAGTTCTGAACCCAGTTTTACTAGTTTCTGCATCTCCTTAGATGTTTTCACCTCTTGATGCCAATGATTTGACCCTTCTCAGACAGACTAACATCTTTTCCAAGACCACGGATGTGTCTTTCCACATGGTTGTTTAGGAAATGAGAAGCAACTCATTGCACCAGTTGGGGTTAAATAACTTGTTGCCAGCTGAAAGACAATCGCCCATGCAGTAATTATCCAATAGGAGGTTATATATATATATATATATATATATATATATATATATATATATACATGCAACTGTATGTGGTAGATCGTGTCTAAAATAAGAAGGCAATATTGGTTTGGAAGCAGTTTTTGGTCTCCTTGTGTGAAGCAGAAGTTTTCTTTCCCCAGTCGCAGCAAGAAAAGCTTAAAATGGGATTTTCAACTTCTGCATGTCCGAACTTAAAAATTCCAACTGTATGGGGTAGCTAGTGTCTAAAATAAGAAGGAAATGTGGTTTGGAAGCAGCTTGAGATCTCTGTAACTGCTTGAGTGCCGCCCAGTTAAAGGAATAGTTCGCCCACAGAATGATGTAACTTTATTTTCCACTTACCTTCATGATGAGCAAGACTCTGGAGCACTTTTTAAATATTTCAAATGCAGCCGGAGATCAGGACGACTTCTCGTTTCCAACCAACTTTCATATAATGGAGTTCACCGGTGACTGAAACAAAAAGGTCCATAAAAGTCCACAAAAACTTGTCAATATTCCTCCATACTGCTCGTCCAATGTAATCCAAGTGTCCTGAGTGGATAGCTTCCAGAATGTATTCAAAACGACGTCATTTACTATATTTTTAGAGCCTAAAAAGTAGTACATATTACTTCCGCGAAGCGCGTACATGCACATTCACGAAACTACGGAACCCTCTGCGTTCAGAGCCTACTCTACCAGTAATACAAGCGTAGAAGAAAAAATTCTCTGTTTATATTGTGCTAAGAGCGACAGAGCTGCAGACGAACTGGGACAAACATAGGAGGGGTTGGATATTGATTTAACACAAAGAAAGAAAGAAAAAGACAACGCGCGATTTTGTCTGCCGCGCCTTCCGTAGTTTCATGAACGCGCATCGGCGTGCTCGCAGGAGATGCGATGTACTTCTATTCAGCCTCCATAAAAATACTAAATGGCGTAGTTTCAAGTAAATTACACTACCCACTCAGGACACTTGGATTAGCGCAATTTGTCACTCCAGCAAATGCCTCCACGGCTCTAGAGTCCAGTGGCGACTGCTTTCCACCACTGCATCCACGCTGTGCATTGCATTTGGTGATGTATGGATGGATGCAGCTGCTCCACCATGGAAACACATTCCATGAAGCTCTCTGTCACTGTTCTTGAGCTGACCTGAAGGCCACATGAAGTTTGGAGGTTTTAGTGATTGACTGCAGAAAGTTGGCCACCTCGCACTATGCGCTTCAGCATCCGCTGACCCGCTCAATCAGTTTACGTGGCCGACCACTTCATGTCTGAGTTGCTGTCGTTCCCAAACACTTCCATTTTCTTATAACACAGCTGACAGTTGACGGTAGAATATTTAGGAGCGATGAAATTTTACCACTGGATTTGTTGCACAGGTGGCATCCTATCACAGTTCCACGCTGGAATTCACTGAGAACCTGAGAGCGACACATTCTTTCACAAATGTTTGTAAAAACAGTCTGCATGCCGAGCTGCTTCATTTATACACCTGTGGACATGAAAGTGATTGGAACATCTGATTCCCATAATTTGAATGGGTGAGAAAATACAATTGGCAATATAGTGTAGCAGAAAGTACAAAACGTGTACAATGCTGCTTCTGAGGCTGGTTGTACATAGTGTGCTGGGTAATGGAGTGGCTGGTAATAAATATTATTCTACATCAGCTGTGAAAGTAATAGGGCTGAAAAACATCCTCCAATCATCTCTGCATTCCTTAACTTTTTCATTTGTCTACTGGCTCGTCAATCACTTTTACTACCATTAGCAAGAACGTAGTAAGAATAGGTGAGACTGATCAATGAGAGTGATTGATTGGCGAGAGTAATACTGCGACCCGGAAGCTGCGCGCACTCGTCTGATGTTTACAGCACATAGCTAACATCATTCTGCTAGCAGTTAGCGACATTCAGACAACGACATTCCGTTTGTAATATGATGGAGAATCTGTACCTGCTGTCTGCTAAACATCGGAGTGGCTCGTGAACATTCTGTGGCCGGAGGAGGGAGCTGTTAAGCTAGCAGGATGGTCTTTCGCATGTGCATTATTCAAAAACTCGCTAACAGCCTGTGCTTTCTGAAATGCCGAAACATCTTCTATAGCGCCTTTAAGTGCCCTACAGAGCAGACACCGGGAGTAGAACTGGTAAAGAGATTAAATAGAAACAGATTTCATATCAACCCAAAACACTTATTATTAAATAAGTTTACAAAGACTAAAACTAAGGATGTTTTTGCAATAATTTAGCTTGTTTTGTAAAGACACAATGCAGTTTCAGTTAGTTATCTTCATTTAAAAAAATTTCAGTTTTTAAATTTTCATTTCAGTTAACGAAAAGTTTTCAATTTCAGTTTTTGTTTTTTCGTTAGTTTTAGTTAACTATAATAACCTTGGCTGTGCATTAGAGGGTCAGTAACTAAAACCTGTTTTTAGTAAAGTAAATGTTAAGTTAATAATATAATATAACGAAATAATAATAAGTTTATGATCAAAAAGAAGTTATTTGAGGAAAACCTTGAATTATGAATGATGAAATTAATTAACTCCGAAGTTACATAAAAGTAAAACTCATCCGGGTCACTTTTGACCCATGTTGTGCATCAGAGGCTTAAATAAAGATTCACATTATATAAACAAAAGCATGATTCATCTTTGACTCGTCTCAGAAAACTGGAAAGAAAGTTTCTATGAGGACGGATGACATGAAAACATTTAAAATAGAAAGAGATTATCTTTAAATGAGGATTGGATGATGAGCTTAGAACGCATGAAAAGTTCTGGTTTGACCATGAAACCCAAACGTCTCGGTTACAAGCAGCTGAACTCAGGCAGACACTGAAACTGGAGCCATTATTTCCTTCTTTGCATTTTGGCTGCAAATGAAGCAGCCTGCAGCCTTTATCCATCTGCAATACGATGAAACCGATCAGAACTCGTGGAAAAACAGTCAGGCTGCGTTCTCCTGTTTTTCTCTGTGCTTGTCACCACTGCAGCTGAAGTTCTAGTCCTGATCCATACATCCCAGAGCTCCATCCATATCTCATGCGAAGGTCCCAGAGAATAGTTCAATAGTGAAGAGTTTAAATTTTTCATTACAAGTATGGATGGCATCATAAAACATGGTTACCAAGCAACTGCTTCCCAGCCTCCCAATCAGCAGCGCTGTTGGTTTGAGATTCAGACACCAACATAACCGCTCTCGCCCCCCCCCTCCGAATGTCACTCAATGTGGAAAACCTTCAGTGAATGAATTAATGAAAAAACTAAAGTGCTTTTGATCAAAATGTCTTTCAATTTAGCTTCCTGCGGGACGACTAGCTCCTGAGTCAGTGTGCAGTTCAGCCTGATGCGCTGAGCTATAAAAGCCATTCAGGAGATACTGTAAGTTTTTATGGAAGCAGCTTAGACTTTAAATGAGAATCTGTTGGTACTCTAACCTGCTGCCAGTCACACTACTGGTGACAGTGGGGGAAAAGGAAAGATGCTTATGCAAAGCCTTTCTTCTCCTTCTGTTCTTGTCAGGGAGCTTTTGAAATCCCCTCCTAATGAGAGCTGGCATTCCACCTTCCTTCTGGGTTTTTTTCTGAGGAGGGAACGGCAGTGAAAGCGCCACCGTCACAAGTCTTCTGCTTTAAGATTATAGAGAAGCGGCTGATTCGAGATGTCTCTGTTTCATAAACAATGTGAGACGGCGAGGCGGCGGCCAGCTGCGTGACCTCCATCTGCAGCAGCCGCATCTGATCTGACACCAGCGGCTGCTCCACCGACAGGCGCTGCTGATGGAGGTGGATTCATGCCACGTCTAAAGGTCCAAGGATGATCACTTCCCTTTGGGTTTCACTTTAATTACAACTTGGAGGAAACAATAGACTATATTATTTATATAAAATACTGATGGATCCTAAAACAGATGCTTGTAGGTGCCTCAGTAAACAAGAACAGTGAGCACATTTGTTGGAAACTCTTCTCAGCTGTGGTTTAATACACGTCTGGTGTTGTATTGAGTATTTCCAGCAGCAGCGAGCGGGATGAGGGATTAAATCAAAATAAACAATATGCCTCTGTTGGGGTCAGGTATCTGGATGGGATTCATTTATAGCAATAAAAATATTGTTTCCAGATTTTTGGGTCCACACTATTTCGGACTGAATTCACTAAATAACTTCACTTCTTTTTATGTGTCAAATTGGGGTTTAAAGTGCTGATGACATGATTTTGACATTTTTCTCCATGTTTTATAGATCAAAATGTTCTTCATGATGATCTATGTAACAGAAACAGGCATGCCTGCATAAATGAGTCATTAGGGAACACATCTGACACATTTCAGCACATCTGACCAGACTGTGGCGCTGTTTGCTGAAACTGGACGTGACGTTGTGGGAGGAAGCTCTACTCCTCTGTCAACATGAATTTATTGCAGTTTTTAAGTTACTTTTCCAGTTTTATAGATGGACAGTAATGGCTCAGCCTTCTGTTGTATTGCCAGTTAATGTTTAAAAGCTCATTAGGACGGCGTTAGCTTATTTTGTTTCCTACAGATCGTACATACATTAGAAGAAGATAAAATACTGGTTGCTCTTACTGGTTTAGCAGTGGTAGCCCGCCTGTACATCTGTGCTAAGTTTCCCTGTCTCCAGACACCGTTTACTGGAGGTTATGAGACTTTAAACACATGGAGCTGCAGCCACGTCTGCTGGATTACTCTTCCTCCGCCAGCATTTGCAATACAAAGCTGTGATGTCCAGCTGTGAACTGACAGTTTCTCCTCAGGTCTTCTGCGACATCACAGGACTTTTCTGGCTGCTTCCAAAGATGCATCCTTCCCTCCATCCTCATCTTTATAAACGGGAACTATTTAAATCTAGACTAGAATCATGTAAGTTGTTATCTTCTTGTTTTTAAAGGCCTAATTATTTGCTGAGAGTTAGCCATGTGCTAAAGTTAACGTGAGCTACTAGTTAGCCGTGGCTTCCTCTACTGTGCTGGTCTTGGCCCACTCGGTGCTGGTCTAAAGCAACAAGCCCCAAGAAGCTTCACGTCGTGCCCCACCTTTGTAAAACTGCTGCAACCCACGGAATCAAGGGGCTTATTGCTTTTGTAAAACGGTTACCTTGCATATTGTCTATAAAAATAAATGAAAATAAGCACAAACACACAAAAATAAACAATTTATGGGTAATAATGAAACAATACAATGGAGAACTATTTGTTCTCCCACCAGTACGACTGAGTGGACACTGTCAACTGAACTTGTCCAAAAGTAGCAGGGTATTGCATAAAACAAAAATATTTTCCCATGATTTGGCCTGTCATCAACACATAAATGCAGATTTTTTGTCATTTTTTAAATTCATTTTTCTGGCATCAAAAACGGTCATTTCAAAAAGTAAAGATTTGTGTTTACCTCGTTTATGCATCTGTAGACATTAATAACCAGGGTTTTAAGGTTTAAACATCACTGCCTGCGACAACGTGCTCTGATCACATGTGCGACCTGTATTTACACTGGGTCGCACCATTTACTGCCCACGCAAACAAGCTGGGAACCGGTCGGCAGAGTTCTCACTTGTTTAAAACAGGCGATCAGACAGATGACCCGCTCAGATCCAGCGGCCTGCTCAGCCGACTTTTATTCTATTTTATTTTATTTTATGAACTTTGCTCCCAAAGATCCTTCATTTGTTTTGTTAAAGCCTCTTTCCACCTGCAAACGTTTTCCCCTCCATCTAAGCAGCAAACTGCCCATCATCACTTCTTTTTTCCCTGTTTCATTTATCCATCCATATTGATATTTCACCATACACAGCCTTACGTCAGATTGGGTATTAAAATGTAGATAAAAGGAGCACTTCTACCGGATCATTGCCTGGCTGACGGAAAAGAAACAGCTCAAATCCTGTGAATGCTTTAAACACTTCTGCAGTTCGGTGTGGGTGGATTTTTTCTTCCAAAAACAAGTTGGTATGGGAAGGAGGCCTACGGCCTGAGGCACGGCTGCCGAGAAGAGCGGTTGTGGGGTCCTGGAGGAGCGGCCGCCACAGGTCCGGGATGGAGCCGTAGAAAGATGCAAACTATACCACCAGCCCCTTTTAGTCCTTTTATTGTTTTTATTACTTTTTATTTTGGACTTTTTATTAATTTTATTATAATTAAAGTTGTTATATTTTCAATCACTGGCGATGGCTGTTCTTTCTTCCCCCTCCTCCGTTGCTCTCCTGTATCTCAGAGAACCACCACGTGACATGTACTGTAGAATATTCCGGCCCTGAACCATTCAGTGCCCTCAGACAGTTCTGTGATTTAAATGTAAGCTCATTACCTGCACGGCTCCAGACAGACTGTTTTATGTTGAATTTTTCATTCAGTCATCTCTACAGACGCCTAAATGCAATCTTCCAAACACAGTAAGTGGAACTTTTATGATTACATCAACTGTCTTTAAAACAGCTTTGATTTAAACATGGAGCTGTGCTTACTGAATATAAAACAAGAGTATCACCAATGACCTTCCATTTGGATTTATTTCTTGTTTACCAGCTCATCGTGCATTTGCAGGATCAAGCATGTTGCGTAGGTTGATAATCAACTTGTTGAGGAGGGACACAGACTGTTACCGCCGGTGTCCACGCATCAGAAGAGGTTAATAAATGATGAGTCGCGGCGTTAAACAGATCAGCCAGGGTGAGGATTCATGACATGATACAAAGCTGAAATTTATGCCCTAATTTGGCCGTGGTTCGTGTGAATGCTGCAGCAAATCTGCTTTTATTTGCAAGCAAACAGAGCAGGTCATCATGGACATGTGGCACACAGCAGCTTTAATTACCCCGGTTTTACCTCCTGATGCGCTGAGCGCAGAGTTTCCAGCTCCACTCGCTGCAGCTCTTCAGTGCCAACACATACAGAAGACATGTTCATTTCAGCAATGATGGGAAACTCCAGGCGGCTCGGCCTGTAAGTAACGTTGATGCGAGTGCAACTGCAGTCTCTTATGCCTTCATCACACCAAAGAAGGCATTTAGAGACAGCAGGACCAGCTGTGGCAGAATGGGGTTTGGGCCATTATAGTTGCAGGCGAATAAGCCAGAACAAAGAGCTACAGAAAACCCTGCAGGATCTGAGGAGATGTGCAGCTGGCCAATGAGTTACTATAAATGTGAGATTACCTTATTTCTACATATGTTTGGACTTTCTTATGATATTTAAAAGTGGTGTTAAAGGTACACCCACAGAATAATGTTCCTTCATTTTCTACTCACCCTCATGCTGAGCAAGACTCTGGAGCAGTTTTTTAATATCTCAAATGGAGCCGGAGATCCGTTTTTTTTTTTTTTTTTTTTTTTTTTGTTATCCACCAACTTTCATATAACAGGGTTCACTGGAGCCTGAAAAATAGGTCCATAAAAGTCCACAAAAACTTGACAATATTCCTTCATACTGCTCGTCCGATGTAATCCAAATGACCTGAGTGGGCAGTGTCCATAATTTACTGGAAACCAGTCCATTGGTGGAGCGGGGGGGCTGCTTAGGGGGCTTAAGCCTGGAATGATTCTTTAAAAGCCCCGGATCTTTTTTGAGGTTTCTTTTTTCTGTTTTTTATTATTTCAGATTTGATAATTTCTTATCAACTACAATATATGCAAAACATAATAAAAAGGGGACGCTGCATGTCGTTACCACGCTCCCCCCTCTCTAAACTTAGTCCGGTCCAAATCTGTGGCATGTGTGTGCCGTGCGCGCCCTTGAATTTGCACTTTACCTCACAAGAGCTCACCGATGCGCAGCGCAGCAGCTCCCACGTGCTCATTGATTCAGAGCATCAGAGGACGTTCATCTAACGTTCATCTGGTCGGTAGTGGTCACATGTTATATGTGAACAAACCTGTCATGAATGACGATGGTGTGTCCGTTACTTTTCCCTTGTAACTTTTATAACAGTCAGATGTCACTATGTCGTCATGCAGTGAGCACAGACGCGATTGTTTCAGCAAGATGAGTGAACATAATTATTGAAATAGTAATATACTGTGTTTAGCATTGGTTTATGAAACAAGTACAGTAATGGGCTAAGCCCAATAAAGTTCCTTAAATTTATAATTAATTTTAACTTACTTTTGAATATACAGTATATAAACATATACAGTCGGCTATATATACTATTTTTTTGTTATTTGCCAACTGTGGACATCAGGTCCTTTTTCAAAAAAAGAGAACAGCTCAGATGAGAGAAAACAACTAAAGACAATTTTACAATGATATCATATGTCATAAATCTTTGGATAATAATAATTTGCTCTACTTGGTGTATGAATGAAGGACTAAAAGAGAGAGATGGTAGTAAGAAAGAAAAATGCCAGCATGAGCATTTTAGAACACATGTACCCTAGTTTGTGTACTTTCTTTTGAAGTTTAGGTTAAATGATGTCATGTTTAATGTTGGACTAATAGCAACAGCAAAAACACTTTACCTGGTGATATTGCAGTTTCAGCCCACCACTATATGCAGGTATGACCTTTTATCTGTTTTAACTCCAGAACAAAGGTACAAATAACCTTATAATTGTGTGTCAATTTTTACAATAATATTTTTTGTGACTCTTGTTGATCTTTGTGTGTTCGTAAAAGAGGAGCAGCAACAACAAGAACAATACAGAGGTGGAACAAGAACCAGGTTTAAAAAAGAAGAGAAGAAGAAGAAGAAGAAGAAGATGGGATAATATTTTAGGACATATTTACTTTGGTTGAAGTAGAATTTTTAAAATTTTTTTTTCTTTTGTTTAGCCTAAATTTATGAATATTCCTGCTGAGTCCTGGTTTAGTCCTGGTTTAGTCTGGTTCATTGCAAGCTTCTAGAAATAAATGTCTAACATGTTGGAAAAGAAGTTTTTAAGGAAAAAAGAGAGAAAATAGCTATTGAGGAGAAAATGTTGTTTTGTTTGGAAGTTTTTAAAAAAATTCTAAGAAAAGTTTAAATAGATAAATTGTTAATGAAATTTGTGCTTTAATGGCCTGTCTAAAAAATAACATAAGGTTTTTTACAGATTATTTAAATTGGCTTTTTATTTTAATGTGATTTTTAGTGATGGAAATCAGTTTTATCAGTTTTTTTGTCGTCTCATTTTGTAGTAAAATGTTGTAGATTTTGTTTATAGCCTAATTCTGATTTTTTTGTAGGAGTCTGATTTTATTCCATGAATTATACGTGTGATATAAATGTGTTTGTGATGATTATGATATGTTTTTTATTTTGTTATTCATGTTTATCACGCCACATTTTACTAGGTTCAGTGGATTTGCTTTAGTTATTAAATAAATAAACCAAAAAATGAGATCATTTCACTAATAAGTGTTAAAATGTGAATGGACCCTGGACCAGTTTGGACTGAAAAATTGGGCCCCATCATGAAAAAGGTTGAGAACCCCTCGCCTTGGAACTACAAGCAGCTAAACCCGAAGTCTGAGAGAAAAGCTCTGATCTAACAAAGCTTCATCACTAAGATCTTTATATGTGAGGAGAATTTCAAATTATTTTCTTGATTTAACCGGAAGCTGAAGAAGAGCAGATGAAACTGGAGAAATATGATCCGTGCTCATAGCTCTCATCAGAACCCTCACTGCAGATTCTGGATCAGATGGAGACTTTTCAGAGCAATAATGAGGAGTCAAATCTACACTGAAGAAAATGATATTTTTGGATCTATTTTTTAAAAAATTGCTGTAATCTGTTACAACTAAATTTATTAGTTTTTCTTAAACTAAATTTTGATTTGGTTGAAACTATAAATTTTGATTTACTGGAAATATATCTTTCAGCTTATAACAAAGAAATTGCTTTGATAGAAGGTAAAAATATAATTAATGACAAACAAACTTTTTTTTTTTTTCACTTTGTTACAACTTAATTTTTCCATCTTGGAATAAACTTTGGGGGGGGGGGGGGGCACGGGTTCGGGGCGGGAGGGTATGTGAATTTTGATTTAATGTCGCCACGGTTCGCTAAATGATAATGTGGGTACGGGAGGTTGAAGTGGAGAGGGAGTGAAGAAGGGGGATGAAGATGGGGTGGGAAAGTTAAAGGTTGCTGTTTGGAGTTACGGTTAGAAGGAAACGCTGAGGAGGGTAGTCAGCCTCGTGTTGACGACGGTGAGATATTTAAAGAATGGCTGGTTCGGTTTTTGTTTAGTATGAAATTTAACAATAGGCACATCGATGGAAAGCACAATTTTTGAATGAGTAAGAAGAGTGGTCAATATGAAACTTCACAAAGATGATGCCCCTCCCTCCGCCGAGTCAACGCTGCGCTTAAAGTGTGTTAGACAGGGATTTGGGCGTAAGGGCGTAGGTTTATGAAAGTAATGGCCGAGCGGTAGGGCGTCGGCCTCTGGGGGGGGTGGGGGGGGTAGGGATTAGCGGTGAGTTTTGAGATGTTAGCGTTTGGGTAAGGGGAGCGCGGAGTTGGAAAATGAATTTGGCGCTTGGGGGGCGTGACAATAGAGCGAGTATGAACAGACACACTTTTCTGACAGGAGAGGAAACAAGGGGATCTGTTTGAAAAGAGGAGAATAAACTGTGTCTGTGTCGGTCCCTGTTTGAACGGTGGTTTATGAGCTGTCTGATGGGTGTCTGGGTGATAAGCTGCCGATGGGACAGCGGGACGTAATGGGCGGTAGACGGCTGAAAGTGTCGTGCAGCAGTTGAAGTAAATGATGAAACTATAAGTAGAACACGGATAGTGACGGCAGGAGGTGTCGACAACGCGTTCCCTGCTTTTATTGCGGCGTTGCCTGCAGGTGAGAGAGACGGTAAAGGAAAGAGAGAGAGGCTCTCACGGGGGCGGCGGGCTGTGGAGGGGGGGGCGGGGAAAAGGGTGGATGACACGGGTCACGGGTGGGGGGCATGCGGGTGAACGTGTAGGGGTGCTGGTAGATCGGGCAGATGGGGAAGAAAAATTTGTGAGTGGGCAGCTTGCTGGTTATAGTTGTTCTTTTAGAAATGGTGCTCCGGTCTCCTATATGCGGGGTGAGAGCGGCCCGGGCGCATCTTGCGATAAACAGAGCGAGGGTGGACTGCAAGGGTGTTGTGTAGCTAGAGGATTGGGGTCGAGTCGGACGTCCGACACCCACCTGCCTCGAGCGAGAGCGTCCACCTCCGCGGGGTGCGCTGTGCCTCCCGCTCGTGGAGGGGGGTGGGGTGACGAGGTGGGAGTTGTTATGATTTATTGTTGAGATAAATGGAGGAATTAATAGCACAGTATTGTATTTTGGGAATACATCTACATCCCTTCTTTTGAAATGGGTTTTAGTGCTGATATGTGAATCTCTGTTAAATGACAGTTTGGGTGGTTGATAATTTTTATGTGTGTGCTGCAAACCACTGCTAAACTTGCGTACACGAACTAGAGTGTGTGAGATTGATGTTCTATGAAATTGATAAATGCGAGTGCGTGGAATTGGTCGTCGCACAGATTTCGTCGTACGCTCATTTGATAAATGAGGGCCATTGAATTGTTGTAATTCTGTTACATGCTTTTTTTGTTTTCCAGTTTTATCAAGATAAATTCTTATTCAGGACAGAGTAAGATTTTACTCATATCTTACTCGACACATTTTATTTAGTTCAGCCTACATGGTACTTGATGTCACGCTGATTTTGAACCACAGTCAGCAAACTAACTGCTAAATGGGTTGGGACTTTATCTCCTTGTACTGTCCTTCACACTCATGGTGCAACTTTAATGTCCAAACTGAGCAGAATTTCTAAACAACTTCCTTTGAATGTGAAAATAACAAAAGCAGTAAAGAACATAAGTCAAATTTATACCACAACAATCATAAAAGGTTAAATTCCTGTTGAATCTGTATTTCCCATGAGCCTTTGTGGTCTGGATATGTTGAGTTTTGAAAATAGCTTTGTTGTTCATGCACTCTAAAGCTGACACAACAGTGTGAATTTTAAGTTGATTTAACTCAAAAATATAAGATTTTATCACCAAACCAAAATAATTAAGTTAGATCAACGTAAATACGTCCTTCATATCAACTACAGCCCAGACACCTTTTTACAAAATCCATGGACTAGTTTTTCAGGATCACTCCGAGACGAGATGTTTCTAGTTTTGGGAAAATTACACCTCTGTTACACCTTATTTTGTGTACGAGCCAAAGATGCTGCGTTTCCCATCTTATGCTGCTGCTGTCCTGTCCTGACGTCTGGGCGATGCTTGGTCTTTCCACGAATATCCGTCCACACCAGGTTGTTTTTGTTGCACTGAAAAAGGAATTTTTAACACTGTAAGAAATCAAAGCCACAAAGAAAACCATTATCCAGCAATTCCTACAATTAAAATCTCTAATTAAATGTTTATTGTGCTTAAAAGTGGGGAAAAAAGCCTTACTTCTCCTTTGGGCTTCTTTAGCAGTTTCTCCTCCTGGTTCTCTCTCCGCTCTTACAACACCCTCTCCTCTGATCTTTGCTTGTGCTTCTTTGGCCTACATCATTACAGCCGCCTGCCAGAAACGCTCCCCATTAACAGCGTAGCTGCTGTATTCTCATCACGTTGCATTTATTCCCAACCACAGAGGATCACTGTGGCTTAAGGTCCGCTCTCACCCTGCACCTTCCACACCTCTCTGTAGCTGCTGTTGTCAAGACACCCGCGCCACTGACATACGGGTGCAAATAAGGTGTGCACCCCCCCCCCCACACACACACACACACACGCACACACCCACTGAAGGGCCGCTGGGAGTGACGTGTGCAGGTCTTCAGCATTATTTCTGCCAGGCGCTGCTCCTGCCAGTTTGGCTACTTCAATGTGTGTTAATTAGTGAGCGTCTTCATTTGGAAAACCCCCCCATTTTCTTCCCCCTCCCCCTTTTCCCCCCGCTGGTGAGTATGGATACACTGTAAAAATTGTTACTTTGGATCAAATAAAAAAATTTGCGTCAACTTGTCACATCGAATTTTTCTTGTTTTTCTCAAACTAAATTTATGATTTGGTAGAAACCATGAATTTAAACTGATTTAACTTTAAATCAGTTTTTTTTTTACGTTAAAACAAAGAAAGAAATTGCTTTGATACAAAGTAAATATAGATGGGTTTCACGTTTACAAACATTGACAGTTGCGCGCGCAACCAGGGGGCAAAAAGCCTGTGTTTTGTATTGGAGTCTTTGGCCAAACACGCACTCATATAATTCATAAAAATGATACCTAACCTGACAAAACAAACAGAGATCGTTGTATTTTAAATTATATTAAATAAATCTGTATTTTGATGACGAATAAAAAAATACTGACGCAGCGTTGCTGTGTTATATTTCTATTACCATTACACTAACTTGGCAAGGGAGTCATCACCCGGAAACGGCATTTTTCTTGTTAAAACATAGATATTATTCGTGTTGGACCTCATTTGAAATTTGCCTGAAAAACCTGAGTTAAGCCCTATTCTGACTGGATTAGTATTATATAGGGACCGCATGTAATTTGTAATAATTACAGAGGTTGTCTGTGATTTTAATCAGTGTGAATGGTCATGTCTGTGATTTGCGATGTAATAATTCCCGAAATTCGTACTATCATTTGCTAAACTCAGAGGTCCTCTGATAGTACTAATCAGTGCGAATGGACATCTCTGTGATTTGGACAGAAATGACCCGTAATTTGGTGGTATTTGTTTCCTGGACGCTTTTCATTTCCTTTTGGCGAAAAATGGAGGCTTAAAAGAATTTTTTCCAAAGTATCATGTTTACGATAATATAGGCTAAAGCATTAACTTTGGAATCGGAGTGATCAGTGGAGTTTCACTTGTCCCGTTCCCGCAGCGAGAAACGTTTAGGTTTGGACAACATGCCGACATGGTACAAGTTCTTAAGCGTTGGTTACGACTGTCTGTGTGTTATTTAACACATTTGTTTCTGAATGATCATCCACTGCCGATGGAAACACAGCTCGTAAGAGCAGATGTTACGCAATATGCAGCACGTTGACATCATATCTGCTGGATGTCTGTGAATTTCAGTCAAATCTCAGACTTCAGTTATCCAGTGTGAATGCGCCACATAAAAAAACAGACGTCGGGGGGTAATTTATTTATTACATGTGGTCCCTAGATAATACTACTCCCGTCAGAATAGGGCTTTAGAAAGCGGCTTAAACTTTCGTTTAGACTCTTTGTTAAAACCAAAAGAGGCCACAACAGTCTGCAGCCTGCAGCAGGTTCAGTTCAGCTCCGTGTCGTCCTCACCTCCTCCATACAGGAGCAACTTTCACTAGTTTGGGATTAAACCAGGCAAAGACGACATCATCACTACGTTTGGAAAGGAGCTGATTCCAGCTGTTAGGGACTAACACGTATTGCTGTCGGTGAGTTTTGCTGCTTGTGTAACGTTCTGCTTTACTGTGTATGAGATCGTGGTGGACAGTAGACAGACTAGCTAACTGCTAGCAAGCTAACGATATAAACTCAAACGCCATCTGATTTACGACCCCGTACTTCGTACTAAATCTCCGGGATGCGTTGCTATGCCGCGTGAATGTTTGTAAACGGCTCCACCATCAGTTTCTTCTTTTTTATTTTCCTGTCTGAGCAGCGGACGGCTGTCACACACAGCTACAGTGTTTACAGTTTACAGTGTTGTCATGCAGCTGATCGCGGCGGTGATGCAGGTATTAGTACCAGTCTCCTGACTAGAACACCGGGGTGTTTTTTGCCACCGGGGTGGTTTAATCCTACATGGTGACCACGGTGAAGACGAAGGCTACGTTCACACGGCGCCGATCAGAAGAGAAGACGCAAAAGTGGCGTCTCGTCTTCATCTTTTTATCCGCGTTTACACGAGCATCGTCATGAAGAAATCTGCATGCATCCGAGGACACAAGCGTGTACAGAATTTGATTGGATGTGCAAGCCAGACCTTTAGGTGGTGCTGTGACAGCACTCCACCATGTCCGCGCGCATGCGTACAATTGTTCGTCTCTGTTCGCGTCAAAATCAAAACAACTATGGCGGCGATGAGGAGGAACTTTTTGTGGACAGATGAGGAGGTAGAATTACTTCTCCAAACGACACTCAATTACAAGCTCGCAATGTGGAGATCTGCTGGGCTTCCGTAGTCCGACATTGTTGTTTTTCCTGTATTGTGTGATGTCACACGCATGCCACGTGAGCAGGCCTCAGCAGGTCTGTGGGTCCACCATCATTTCTGCGTTTTGGACCGTGCAGACGAGGGCGCAACAGCGTTGCGTCCTCAGGAATTCCACTTTGGAATGAGTCTTCAGATTTTTGCGTCTTCAACCCAGAATAATGCTGTTGCCGTGTGAATGAAAGGCACTTCTGATGAAATAGTTTGCCGTTTTTACCCGCAATCGTCCTCGTGTGAACGGCCCCTAAGTAAATCATGTAGTCTGAACCTGAATAAGTTATCTGAGAGGGTTTTGTGAAGATCAGTCCTCCTCTGTCCTTTTTCACCATTTTAACTGTTCCATGCATTATGTTTTGATTTTTGACGAACAAATCAGGACATAAACATTATATTTCCCCGACACTTTCACGTATTCTTGACCTCATTGCATTAAAAGTGAGTTGTCGTAAACACAGGTCTTTCATAGTTAATAGTGCATTTTCTGTGTTTTCTTGCCCCTGGTTGCGAGCGCATCCTATTGTGACGTTGCTAGAAACACACTATATACTATAACAAAGAACAGTTCTTTCTTTGTTGAACTTAGGTTTTTTTTTCATCTTGGAATAAACTAAAGAAACTGCTGTAATTCTAAACCACTCTTTTAATCCCCAAGTTAAATTTCTGATTTTGGACGAAGTAAAATTTTACCAGTATCTTACTCAATACATTATACAGTATTTCAACAAGCTTAAGTGATACTTAATTTATGAGTCTGTGGTTGAACAGCAACATTAACAGTGCTAATGTCACGCGCAGACACAAGGTCTAGATCGGTATGGGTTGGGAGTTTATGTCCTTGTACTGTCCTTCACACTCATGGTACAACTTTGATGTCAAACTGAACAGAATTTCTCAAAAACTTCCTCTGAATGTGAACATAACAAAGCAGTCTGCTGAATTTGTTTTCCATGAGCCTTTGCGGTTGGATATGTTGAGTTTTGAAAATAGCCCCACCCCCTTTGTTGTTAAAGGGGAAACTCAGTAACTTTTACCTAATAAATGCTTTTGGATCCCGGGGGCTAAACAAAGTGTTTACGGAGCGATTCAATGTTCCCCCTCCCGCCGGGGCCTTGGCTGCGGCAGCTCTAGCAACTTTGCCTGGCGCCGAGAGAACTTGCGAAACAGAAACGCTGTACAGTACTCAGGTCCCCTTCTACCGAGTGCTTCAGTTGATTGAAAGACTCAGGTAATGAAGAAAACATTTTTCCACCACCTAAACACGGCTCTGGTATACAACTTGTGGACAGAGTGATTCGTGCTGCGTGCTGGGCGCGGGTGAAGCAATTTAGGTAATATATTGTGGAAAAATTAATAAAAGTTTGTATTTTCTGTCTGAACACAGTGAAAAATATCGAGATATTTCCGAAAGGGTACGTTTAGAAAATAAGTTGGAGTGGGGAGACGAGGTGCTGCTACAAGAGAACGTAGATAAAAGTAGTCGTAGAAATATAGGGATAGAATGGGAAAGAAGGTAGAGAAGGTGTGGGGGGGTGAGGGGGTTGAATTATGAAGTGAAAGGCGCATAGGGGGGGTGAAGTTATGAGTTTGTTTAATGATTGAAGCTGAAAAATTAAAAATTTAGTGAAAGTAAAAACTTTTTGGCTGAGGGGTTTTGTTGATTTAATTAAAAAAAGGTTTAATCACAAACAAAATAATTAAGTTGATAAAAAATTAGTTTATTAACTAAGAGGAAAAGAAGTCACTGGGTAAAAAGTGATAAATTATTTTTTTTGTGTAAAGCTTTGCTGTGGGGGTTTAAGATGGTTTTTGTTTGGGATTGTTGATAGAGTTGGTAAAACTATTAGAATGAAGGCTGGAGTATTAAGGGATGTGGAAGATTAAGAAACAAAATGGCTTGTAGGTTGAGCCATGGCACTGAGGTTAATATTGTTTGAACTTTTTCGGCATTTTAGGTAGTTTTTGGATCGTTTGTGACGGAGAGGATCATACTAGCTGGTTGATTTCCGGCGGTTTTGAATAAAACTGCGGATGAGGTATTTGACATCGGAGGGAGGGGGAAATTGGAAGGAGGAAGAGCACAAGCTGTTAAGACAAGGGAGAAAGGGGGGAAAGACTGGTATTTAGGGTATATTGTTTAATAAAAATGGTGGTTTATTTGTTAAATGTGTGGTATTGTTTGTGAAGGTAAAGGGGGAAGGGTAATGGGTTATATGTTTGGTTGTAGATGTAATAGTTGTGGTTGGTTGGTGAGGGTTGGGAGAAAGTTTGATGTGTTGGAGTTTGGAATGTGAAAATGTGTAGAAGGGTGTTTGTTTGGATGGAAATTTGAATGTTAAATTGTTGGTGATGGTGATGAGTAATTGGGAAGAAATAAATGGAAAGTGTTGGGAAGGGTGTTTGTGGTTGGGTGTGTATTGTATTTGTAGTTAATAAAGAGAAGTGTTGAAACTTGAGATAAATGATCGTTGGCTCGTAAGAACTGGAAAAGGGGGAATAGAAAGCTGAAAAGGGGGGGCTGGGCGAAAGAAAGTGGTGGTGGGTAAGTGGGCGCGGACTCCCTGAAAAAGAGGTTTTTAATCTCAATGGGACTTTTCCTGGTAAAATAAAGGTTAAATAAGAAAATAGAAATATACTCTTTTTACAGTGTATGAAGAAAAGCGAAAGAACGGAGCTGTGTGGAGGAGTGTGCCTCACAGCTTTGGCTCAGCAGTGTTGAAACACTCGCATTTTATCCCTATCAGTTCCCCACAATCCCCCAAGGTGCCTCGGCTTGTCCACAGACCCAACATGGATGACCTTATTTGTAATAATGAGCTCATTTACGGAGATAGCGCTGGCTTTTTATGGCGTACTCCTAAAAGTCACTTCACAGACACTCAAAATGACAAAAGAGACAATTTTGATAAAAAAAAAAAAAAAGTAATTGAGAAATGAAAAATTTTCAAGAGGATGGTGTGAAACAAGAAAACGTGCGAGACGTGCGGAGAGTGGAGGCTGCGGGGGACAGCGGCCGTCACAGGTCCCTGCCACCGCTTCATTTAGGACTGTTAATGCCAATAACCAGGCTTTTCATGAAGGAGGAGGGGGAGGAAGAGGAGGAAGAGGAGGGGGGGTGCAATTTACCGATACTTGGCTGAGTTCTGACGCCAGCACTGAAGTGATGTAAGAGGCTGAGGGAGGGAGAAAGCCGAGAAGGAGGAGAGAAGAAGTGGAAAGGAAGGAGAGAGAGGAAGAGAGGGAGGCAGGGGGCTCACGAGCTCTGATATTCTCCTCAGTTTCGGAGACCCAGACAGAGAGCAAGTCCCCAGCGGGGATCCTGACAGAGGTAGGCTCGCTTTTCATCCTCCCACTCTCAACACTGAAGGAAAAAAGGGGGAAAAGATGAGAAGGCATCAACTTGATTTAAACTATCTCGCATATTGTCGCATGTAGTTGGCTGGAATGCTCTGCATGTCTGTCAGACTGCTGTGTGGGTGTCGTGCATCCCTTTACATCCTTCGTGCAAACTGCAGGAACGCGGCGACCACAAAGACAAAATCCATCAAGTTATCCGGACACGTTCCGTACAAGCATGCTAATTAATTAATGACGTGTATTGTGACGTGAGGTAAATACCTAATGAGCTCATTTGGCTTATTTCTTTGCCCCCCCCAGACTAAGTTTGATTCCAGCCCAGCTGAGTGGGTCTTCAGGCTTTCAGCACCTTGGACAGCGACACGCAGCTGAGCCGGGGAAGAGCGCGCGGAGCCCGGGCATCTCTCCCGCTCCCACCCGGTCAGGACATGGTCCTCAACTGTCACCGCTCCCCCCGCGTCGCAGTGGGCTTCATTGAGTCCATTGCATAAGAATGCCCTTGACAACAGTCTCCACAGAGTTGTGTTTGGCATGACTGCTGCAGCGCGCGCACACCGAGCCGGGGAAGACTCGGTGCCCAAACTAGACTGAACCGCTTCTCTGTCCGTCAGTTAAAGTGTCTTCGCCAGAACGTTCAGACTTGACTTCTCCGCGCCAGCATGGGGATTAGGCACCTTCTGCTGCTGCTTATATACCTGGACCCGCTCTGCGTCCTGAGCGCCGCCACGGGGGGGAAAAAACCCAAACCGGCGCCGAGGAAGGGTCCCAAAGCCACCGCGGTGCCCACGGTCGTCCCCCAGAAGACCCCGCAGCCGGCGCCGGCCAGCAACCACGACACCTGCCTGGGTTACTACGACGTGAGCGGCCAGTATGACAAAATGTTCGAATGCAACAACACGGACCACCGGTACTGCTGCGGGACCTGCTACCTGCGCTTCTGCTGCGAGTACAAGAAGGACCGGCTGGACCAGAAAGCCTGCAGGAACTACCAAACCCCGGAGTGGGTCGAGACGGTCGTCCCGTCGCCAATCCCGACCGGAGAAACCTACAATCTGAGCATGGATCAGACCAACACGGCGGTCTATATCACCTGTGGGATCATAGCCTTCATCATCGTGCTGGGGGTGTCGGTCAAAGTTGCTTATGATAAAGCCACAGAGCCGCCGCAGGAGATGAACATACACAGGTGAGTTATGACACCTCCTCATCCTCATTCCGCTAGAAACATCCCCATCAGAGCGTAATGCAGATGGACACATGAACCCGAGCTGCAGACAGGGGTCAAAGGTCAAAGAAACAGGCTGAGAGTGATGTCAGATGCAGTTTTGTTTAACAATACTGCCGCGCATGTGCTGTTTTTTTCTGTCTTTTATCAGAAAAAAACTAGGGCTGTGCTACTGTTATGATATCGCGATATATTTGCATGAGAGAGATACGGTATGATATTTACAACTATCATTATATTGCGGTATTATTTGTGCATTTTTTTTTGCTTTTTTTTTCGTAATGACGTGGCTGCACCTGGACTGACTGCAAAGGGTAGACACTACAGGCAAAAAGAGTAAAAATGCACCTAACTGGTTTCACCATTAAACTGTCCTGCTTTATTCCTCACATTAAGGCTACCATTTTTTGTGTTGCAAGTTTTCTGAAATTTTATGTTTGAATATGCAAATGAGGTGTTATGTAGCCAGAAACGGGCAAATTCGCATACGTTTCTAGGGAAAAAAAAAGAAGTAAACACTGGATGTAACCAGGTTCAAAGTTCTTTTTTTTTGACATATTAAAGCCAAAAGTTTTTCCAGAGTGAATTTTGGATATCTCTAGTTATCATTTCACGATGTAGAATATACTCTCAACACCCAGAAAAAAATCATTTTTTGGCATATACTTGGGATGAAATGTTCTATAAATCAGGCTGTGAATGAGACATCAAAACATCCTTCTGTTAACACTTTAAGAATACAGTCAGGAGCAAAACATGAAAGCTTGGTTTCTGTAAGTGCTCCTGAAGTGGAGATTTCTTACCCAGAGTAAGAGAAAAAACTCATTTAGAGAAAACTGCAACTTAAGATGCATTTTGAGGGGATTTTGGTGCATCCGACAAAGTATCATAAAAAAAAAAACTAAAATGTTTATTTTGGATGTTTTTTTTTTTTTTTTACACTCGTCTGAAAGAAAACATGTTGAAGGAGGGAAAAAAAAGAAAATCTCAAAATTGACCGTGATGAAAAAATGGGGGTTTTGCCTGTAGGGTCTCCGCTTCGTGAGGGGGGAAAAATATCAATACACTGAAATATCATGATGTCTTCATATGCTGATACCATATGTATATTTAAAAACGCGGTATAGATCTATAAAATCTAATGAGATTTCACGAAATACCGCGAGATTTCGTAACAAAAAATGATATGGCATATGAAAATATAGGGATATTTCAGTATATTGATATTTTTTCCCACCCCTAGTATCTAAGCTGTCTGAAGGACAATCCTTCCCAAGACTTTTACTAAGAAATCATAAAAAATCAGCCAACTACCTTTAATGACTTGGATTTAACAAACATTTCTAACCAGTGTTTAGTCAGTTCCATCACTGCAGTGGAGCGAAACCTTCACGCTAAACATGTTTCAATACTAAAAAACAGCTGTTTGATATGAAATGAAACTTTCAGACAAATAAGGGTAAAAATACTGGGATATATCGTATATCGTCATCTAAGATAAATATCTCGTGATATGATATTTGGTCCATATCGCCCAGCCCTAATAAAAACTGAAGCGATTGTTATATGAAGGCAGCACCTTCCAGATCAGACTCCTGCAGATCTGCAGCAGATGCTGAATCCAGAGGAATCAAAGCCTGGAATAATTGCAGAGGAGTTGAAAGCGTCTGAAAGCTGAAAGAAGAGAGTGTGTGTGTGTGTGTGTGTGTTTGCTTTGTGGGGGAGTGAGAGGGACTTCATCATTTATATTCACATAAATCTAAAAGGTATAACGTCCTGTTTGAATCAGCAGCAGAGATTTTTATCAGAATTCAGTCGTTGTCGTCCCCCTCCCCCCAAAACACACACACACACACACACATCAGCACATCAGTAACAGGCAGGACTGGGTGATATGGACCAAATATAATATCACGATATATTTATCTTAGATGACGATATACGATATATCCCAGTATTTTTACCCTTATTTGTCTGAAAGTTTCATTTCATATCAAACAGCTGTTTTTTAGTATTGAAACATATTAAGCATAAAGATATCGCTCTGCAGCGATGGAACTGACTAAACACTGGTTAGAGATGTTTGTTAAATCCAAGTCATTAAAGGTAGTTGGCTGATTTTTTATGATTTCTTTGTAAAAGTCTTGGGGAGGATTGTCCTTCAGACAGCTTAGATACTAGGGGTGGGAAAAAATATCGATGCTCTGAAATATCGCAATATTTTCTTATGCCATATCGTTTTTTTACGAAATCTCACGGCATTTTGTGAAATCTCATATGATTGATGATATCTTGCGAGATTTCATTTGTAAAATAGATCGATACTGCATTTTTAAATATACATATGGTATTAGCATATGAAAATATCACGATACATCAGTGTATCGATATTTTTTTCCCACCCTTATTGAATAATCAGGTGACCCCTTTATAGTCAGTCGAGGTCTTTGTGAAAAAATAAAGCAAAAAAAATTTGCACAACATACAGCGATATAACGATATGTGGAAATATCATATCTCTCTCATGTAAATATCATATCGCGATATCATATCAGTATACTGCACAGCCCTAGTAACAGGCATCTGCAGGTGTGTGTGTGTGTGTGTGGGGGGGGGGGTTACGTCTCCCGCTGGCCCCTGCATCCTCCTGTGGGGGCTTTATGTGACATCATCATCCTCAGGTGCCCTGCATGTCGTACACTTCTCCTTCGTCAGTCAACAAATGCTGACACATAGCCCCCCCCCCCCCCACCCTGAGATTGAACAGTTTTCTTCTTATTGGATTCATTATTCAACACTTGAGCAATCTTAAGCCTGTGAATAATGGATAGTGCTAACATTAGGGCTGTATCAGGGGCGTGGGACATGCATGCACTGCTGCACATTCAATAAAGAACAGGAAGAAGAATGGGGGGTGGGGGTGGGGGGTGTGAAGGTAAAATATTAATTTAAAAGCAAAGGTTACACTGCTGATACATTTGTCGTAGCAAGGCTCCGAGCTGCAGCGCTGCGAGAGTAATTTGATTCCCTTTTTCAAATGTGATGCCAGAATGAGCAAACAAACACTTTTTTTTAAACTTTCTTTCATCACGATTGCTTCTCTCTCTCCCTCCACTCCTCTTCCACCCCTTCCTCCCCCCTCGAGGGCTGCAGCCTTCCATATGCACCTGGTGCGGTCTGAAAAACATTCAAATTCAACCCAATTAGGCAAGATGCTCGCACTGTCAATGTTTCTCTTGCAAATGAACATTCGTCATGCTCCCAGATGTAAAGAAGGAAGAAAAAAACAAGAAGAAGACAGCAAAAAAGAAGTACACTGTAAAAAATACCCTGAAATATTACACTTTTTGTATTTGTTCATTTTCACACTTTTTTAATAGGTTATAAACCTCCATGTCCGATGTAAGATAACATGGAAAAAGTGAAATTGTGAAAATTTCCATTTTTAAAAAGGAAATTTATTTTTGTTCCATAGAGTTAGAATGAATTTCAAATTTAAAAGACTGTTTAGAAATTCATTTTTTAAAGAAAATAATGAATAAGTAGTTCAATTCTGTTATTTTACAGTGAATTTATTTATACTGTTAATTCATATATTAAAAATACAGACTAGGCTGAAAGGTTAAAGAGGTGAACTTGGGGCTGGAAGACCCAGATCCAAATCCAGGATTGAAGGTAAACCACTGTGGGCCTTTGAGCAAAGTCCTTAAGTCCAGCTTCTCTCTGGACACCAGAGTGATGGGAAACCCACTGCACCTAAAGATGGTTTAAAGTAGGGCTGTCAAAAATTAATCCTGATTAATTACATTGCTTTTTCCTTTTTAAAAACAAATAAGGATTAACGGTGACCACCAAGGAATTCTTAATTATTTTTAGAAGAAAAAACCCACTAAAACCCCTCCTTAAGTCCCCCAAACCTCCAAAAACAGGGGAGTTACAGAAGGGAATGGGAGATCCCCCACCCCTACCACCTACTTCTAGAGGAAGAAAAAAATGGGGTGAGTCCTCGACTACCGCAGGGGGGATTTGTTTTAACTTTAAAAAAAAAAAAAAAAATTAATGATTTTAAAAAAAAAAAAAAAAAAAACGGAATCTATGGACAAAAGGAGGAATTAGATTACGTTTAAAGCAAAACCTGGAATGGATTTATGAGGTAGTTTTCAAATGAAAGATGGCGCGTATTGTTTTAATTCTTTGCATAAATACAAGAATGGCTCACAAAACCAAACAATAACAGAAATCTACTGTTATTTTAAGAATATTTTTGTATTTTTTTCAGTTTTCACTGAATTTATATATTCAATAATACTGTCCTAACGTGTTTCATTAAACATTTAAAAGTTGAAATTGAACTTAACCCTTGTCCTCAAAAAAAGTTACGCTCCCCGTGCTCGGGACAAAAGTGTCCCTGCACAAATAAACTGATATAAAATTCTGATTCATTAATATTTTTTCTACTTTTTTTCTATAAATCATCAAAACAACTTAAGTCCAGCTGAAAACTACCAAACATTATATTTAAAATAAAATAAATAAAAACTCTTTAAATGCTGGCTTAAATATTTGATTGACTGCATCATTAATTACAAAATAACACAAAATCTTAATTATTTTTAATAACAAATAGTGGGATGGAGCTTTGCTGGTCGATAGAGCCTCCGATATGTAAAAGATTAACAAAATATTATTTGATTCCATTTGTATTTTTCAAGTAGCATTAGATACAAACACTCGTGGCCCTCGTGAACAAAAGTGTCCCATAGCCTCACAGTTCCATAATATTACTTGAAAATACCAGAATTTTTTGCATCTACCTGCAGTGGTAAAACAGCTGAATCTGAAAGAATCCTGTAAAGATGTCAGATATGAGTATTTCTCTTTAAAATTAAATGCTGGTATCAAAGAATTGATTTTTTTTAAACTTTTATAATTGTTAACCAAAAACTGTCAGTTTCAATGGGACACTTTTGTTCACCGCATGAACGACCATGAGCCACGAGCGTTTGTATCTAATGCTACTTAAAAAATGCAAATGGAATCAAATAATTTTTTTTGTTAATCTTTTACATATTTGAGGCTCTATCGACCAGCAAAGCTCCATCTCACTATTTGTTATGAAAAATAATTAAGATTTTGTGGTATTTTTAAATGAAGGATGCAGTCATTCAAATATTCAAGCCAGCATTTAAAGGGTTAAAATGCTTAAAAAAAAATATTGAATATTTGGTAGTTTTGAGCTGGACTTGAGTTGTTTAGATTATTTATAAAAAAAAAGTAAAAAAAAATATTAATGTATCAGAATTTTATAACAGTTTCTTCATGCAGGGACACTTTTGTCCCGAGCATGTCCAGAGGGAGCAAAATTTTTCTACGGAATATAAAGGAGGTTTGAGGGGAAAAGACACTGGATTTCAAAAATATGTCTAAAAAGAAATGTTACTGCTAAAATTCATGACCCCTGCTGCAACACAGCTGAAATGATCACAGATTATTTTTTAAAAAGTGACCAAAGTGGCCAAAAGTGTCCTGAGGAGGACGTAAGGGTTAAGATGATGTGTGAAAGTAGAGGTTTAAGCTGTATTTTCATTTGTGGAATTCTGTGTTAATTTTATGATTGTTTTTATATTTCCTGCTTTTCTGCAGTATTTTTCTGGCGCCCAGCTGCTGGAATATTACTGCTTTTTAACCGTTATTTTTTCCAGTGTAGAATCGCTGTTCAGCATGTAACTTGGTGAGAAGTGACTTCATCTGCGAGGAGAGAGAAATCTGCAGAAATGTTAACAGCTGCTCGTCTCTGTCTTTGTCTCCAGGGCCCTGGCGGACATACTGAGGCAGCAGGGACCCATCCCCATTTCACAATACGACTGTGAGAATTTTGCGGCGATGAATGGCTCACCCAAAGACAACACACCAGTCAGAACCTCGTCAAAGAACCACTACACCCCCGTTCACACCTCCAAATCCAACCACAGTAAGCGCTCCTCTCGCTGCCTGAAGCTTCACAAGCGTCTGATTGGTAATGTGTCATCACTAGAGGTCGAGTTTAACCTGATGCCTGATGCCTGCAAGTCTACGTGGAGCGTTTTCAGTGTATAATCTCCATCTCTGTGCAGACTTCTGCATTCCCCCCATAAAGAGCACCCACTGTGCTCACCCTTTCAGCGAGGGTAACATCCTGTAATCATCCGATTTGAGCAAAAGAGAAGTGCGAAGGGAGAGAGCGACAGAGGGGGGGAAGAGAAAGAGAGGCCTGTTAGTGGAGATAATTACAGGCTGGCAAGGTATCACGGCCCCACCGACTCTGCCGGGCTGGAAGTGACGACCTCTCACTCACTGAATCAGACTCGTGGCGCGATTTAACCTCGCGATTCTGAGAAAAGACAGAACTGTAAATAGCTGAAATGGTCCCAAAAAGTCCAGGAAGCCGGGCGGCGGCAGGTTCTCAGGCGAGGCAGGTGTTGGCAGACACTCGGGGAGATGAACACAGATGGAAAATAATGAGAAACTGCAAAAGGAGTCGCTGAGATGGAAAAAGAAGCAGAAGCGTGTCAGGCGTCGTGCAGGATGGAGGGAAAACTGGAGGTGCTGCTTTTGCAGATGTTAAAAACACAACAGCCATGCTGATTAGTTGGTATCAACGCCCTCGGCCTCCACCCCCCCATCCCTGCATAAAACCTGGCTGTGCTGCATGTAGAACACTTATAAAGCTAAAGGAACTGGATCCATGAGGTGGATCCAGCAGCTGCTGCACCGTGACAGAAATGGCTGTGGTCTGACGTTAGCTTCAGCTAAAACCCACCCACATTAAACAGTTGCTACATGACAAGAGCATTCTGAGCTCATCAACTACTTTGAGTAAGATGAGCTTAAAATTGCCCAAACGTTAGTGGGAAGTATCATATCTGAATTATGTGAAGTTATTCAACTACAGTTTCTTTCACAACTTCATTCACTTATAGCTTTGACAGATTTATCACGTTCAAGAGAAGTTCTATAAACTGAAACCATTCTAGTTTATTCTACTAAGTCACTCTTATTATTGAAAACTTAATTCCTACTACTGTACACTGATCTTAAAAGTTGAAGTGAAATATACTCAAGTTTTTATTATGCATTACATAAAATTTTTAGGGCAACCGGTTTCCTTAAATTTTTAAGCAATCTCAACTTATCAGGGTTTAGAGTGAGGATTAAGTTTGTTTCACTCATTTGACTGTTTGTCACCAAACATAAACAAAAACTAATCAAAATCATGACAAGATGATGCAGAATTCAATACAATGAAATATACCTTTACATTAACACTTAAATGTACTTCGTAAAGATAGACTTCTGTATCTGAATAATGAAGCATCACAAGCAGCTCTAAGGTCGACAATAAAAACTGGAAGTCCAGTTTACACATAGGGTAAGGCTGTGAACAAATATTAAATAAATGTTAGAAACATTAAACTTGTAATTAATATATACAGTCGTCCTCAAAATTATTCACACCCTCCAATTAAAGAAGGGGAAAAAATCAGCTGTCAGTGAAATAAGTTGAAATTGACAAAAGTAATAAAGAATAAAAATTTAATGAAAATCATGACACTGATGTTGAATTGTGGTCCGAATGAAATATTAAAAACAAAAAACACAAAAAATAAAACAAGTAAGCAAGCATGATGGGGCTCCGAAGATAAAATTTTGTTGAGCAACATTTTGAGATCAGACATCTGCACCTGTAGACAGGTATGTTGGTCCATGTTCATGCGAAAGCTGCTCTAATGAGTCTGGGACAGTTTTGTTTGTTCGTTTTTTATTTATTTATTTATTTTAATTTCCAACCACAAATGAAAATCAATATTTTATTTCACTAAATTATAATTTTGTGAATTTTTATTTATTATTAGTTTCTTTAGTTTCTTGCTACTACGATTGTGAATTTAGTCTTTTCTTTAATTGGAGCATATGAATAATTTTGAGAATAATTGTATATATATATACAATTAAGGGTTTGTATAGGGTTTATATATATATATATACCTGTATGTGGTTGTATATACACATATATATATATATATATATATATATATATATATATATATATATACAACCCTGAGTTGTTTAACCCTGAATTGAGGGAAACTCTGAGTTTTCCGCAACAAAAAGGTAGGTAGCTCAACCCAGGGAAGGAGGAGTAACTCTAGCCTGTTTCACTTAAACCCTTGGTTAGTTACCATAGTAACAGACTCTGAAACTAACCTGGTCGGGAGCAGGTTAAAGCAACCTTTACCGATCTTGCATCTCAGAAAGCACAGCAAATTATTTGAATATAAACAGTCCCGCCTCACTCCTAAGACACACCCCTTCATTCCCTCCACCTCCCAATGCAGAATCAAAGGTCTGACAGGCAGGTCCGTTGGACAATCCTAGAGGTGCACCCCACTTCAAGGATTGGTTGGAGTTTTCATTGAATATTTAGAGATTGGAATAATATTTTATTTTGATTAATGGTGGGTCTGTCTTGTATTTTAGAGTTCCATTACCTCATTCATAGCATTTTACCCTGTTAGAAAAATAGTGTAAGAATGCAACATCGGTAAGGGTTGCTTTAAGGTGGAGAAACCTTGAGTTTCTCGCTGTCTCCGCCCACTTTCAGCCACACTCGCCGTTTCATTTCCTTATTCATTCATTCAGCGGTGACTTTTGGCTGCTGCCGTCTCAAATAAAACTTGATAGAAATAAATCAGTCTGAAGGTTACAGACGTGTTCTTTCCATCAGGGTTTCAGGATGAAGATGTAGCATGACTGCGGAGAGTTAAACATTCGGAGATCGTTATCAGACGTTCTTTCATTTCCCGACAGTTGTCATTTCTGGCGTTACAGTTTCATCACAGTCAGTTATCTACTACTGCACTATCACTGGCTGAACGGCTTTTCCCGCAAATACGCCATCACTTACGGTGTCCAAACTTGGTGTGTAGAAACATCCTTGTTCCGGGCATTCATTAATACCCTGAAATCATTTCCTCTGGGCACACAGGTGTTTCTCTGTGCAATTAAATTAGCAGACAAGTCGCTGGTAAGTGGCTGGCAGTTGGCTTTTTCATGCCCAGATCTGTACATACACAAGCTGATTTGTCCGTACATGTGTGACATCACCAGCCGTATGTGACAGTTGGAGGTCCTGTCTCTGTTTCTGAGAGATGCTTTGCCCTGATTAGTTGACCCTACAACTGTGTTTCTGGGTAAAAGGTCAAGCTGCATGTCTGTCATGCGGTAAGCAGCAGTTTAATCTCAGGTGGGACTTCTTTCATGTTGCCATACACAATAAACAGCAGATAGACTGTTGTTTATTGCCCTGCGTTTTTTTCACAAATAGATTTTTTTCTTTCATTGGAGATGCAGGGCATTTGAGAAATGCGACGGTTATATTTCGTCGTAATGCTGCCGACAAGAGCACTTCTCCCCCGCGGGATCACACCCACGTTAAATAAATAAAAAGGCTGTGATGAAAGTACAGAGTTGGATACGAACATCATCCTCCCAGATGGGAGGCAGGTAACCGTTTGACCAAACAGGGGTTTATGCACAAAGCCATTTGGAATCATACTGACAGGATCCTGGACCGTCACGTTACCATGAACCAGTTCTACTCTATCTCATCATTGTGATTGTAAAGGACAGCATTTAAACTTAAATCTTCTCCACGCCGTCTTTCTTTTTCTTTTTTGCGGCAGCAGTTCAAACTCGCCATGTGAGGCTTTAGAAGTTATAGTTCCATTCAATGACGAACGTAGCCCCGCCCTCGCTTCTACGTTGCCATGGTGACTCGTTGAATCAGGGCTCCCTTGATGCTGGCTTTTCATCATGGTAGTGCACGTGTAAAACTCTGGGTTGAACTACCCTGAACTGATGAAGCCAACTCAAACAGCTGTTCTGGGACCGTAAACTCAGAGTTTCGTATCTCCGAGTAGATCAACTCAGAGTTCAGAGTTACACTCAGAGTTTGTGGAACCTGCTTCGTGAAACGGACCCCTGGACTCTGAGACAACACGATGAACTGCTGATGTTGAGATCACTAAATCAGTGAAGACCGCTGGATCCGGTCTGGCCTGCTCCCGGACTCTCTTTGCTATTACTTTTCAATTCCAAATGGAAAAATCACATTGTCCTCTTAAGACATCCTAAGAACAGGTAAACATTTCATAGAGGGGGGGTCCCTACGACCTCCTGCGGCTTCAGAAAGTCACAGTTAATAGAGCGTTATATGTAAAATGAGACTTTTATTGACCTCTGCTGGTTATGACAGAGCTACACACACATGGCTGCGCCTGATTCGCTGCATGTTTGTTCCGGTTGGTTTGTGCAGCAGAACAACGATCTCACTGCTGAGCCTAAATAAAAGATTGTGTGTGATCTCAGCTTTATTTGGGTTTGCGGCTTCTTGTATGTCAGGCCAACTTGGCCTCTTTCTGCCACTTCCACATCTATCACACACTTGCAGGGAACATATATCTTGCTGCGTTCATTTACTGAGTGTCTCTCCACACTCAGCTGCCGCATCAGTCTTTTCTAAATGGTCACTCGCCAGCCTCGCAGGGGACAAAGCTGATATGAGATTGCACATGGCAGGCTGCCTTTAGCTCAACCTTGCATGCATTTATAGCCAGCAAAGGTCAGGCGTGGCTTTATCCGTCTATCTGTCGCTTTGCTTGCCTGCAAGTATTTTGCCCGCTTGTGCACAATCGCTGCAAAGAGAGCACAACTTGGCCAGGCGTGGCTCGCTCCAGCCAGCTCCCCCATGCATCAGGGACCGCAGCAGTCCTGACGGGCCGGGACATGAAAGGCAGTGACAGCGCGGGGAAAAGCGTGCTTAATGGGTGCATAGAAATCGGGAGCTCCACTGCACCCGCTCGCTCTCACAGAAAATATTCAACTAAATGGGCATTTGGCACAGAAAGGGGGGGACGAGCCTCTTGAGGAGAGAGTCCTTGGATGGAGTCGCTGCTGATGAGTTTGGCTCTTCACATCCAGAGGCTTTTGGAAACACTTTCTAAATCAGGTGGAGAGGCCTCATAAAGAAGTGGCTAAAGGGCCCGAGAGGATCCCATCAGCGTGTCTGGAGTGGGAATAACATCCTTTCTGCCTTTGATCCGCTGCTTCAGTTGCTCCCAGCAGTAATCACATTCCTACCAGAGTATTTTTCCCTTATCCTCAGGAACTTTGTTGAGACTCACTACTAAAAATACATGCTGATTTGTGCGGTGACATGGTACCCTTGGCACACTGCAAACTTTCCGCATTTTTAGAACAGCATATTCATTTCAATAAATAAATAAAAGAAAAGAGGGACCTATAGCGAAAACAGTGCAGACAGCATAATATGATACCAGCGCAGGAGCTGCTATTTTTATTTGAATTCGCTCTGCGTTGTTGTGGAGCTCACATCCTCTTTTCGGTCGGGGTGTAAACACGGAGTGCCCCCCCAGCCACAACAAGGAGCAGACCTTGAAAGGCAGGAGTGGATACCTTTCCAGTGGTTCGCCTTTGGTTAAAGTAAACAGTAAGCGCTGGCTGAGTAATGCGGTCGGCCCGCAGCTCTCTCCAGATGAAGTTGATTTATTTACCGCACACCGCAGGCAGAGATTTGCCTTTCTTTTTCTTATTTGAAAAGCATTGCTTGGTTTCCTCTTCTGACATTTTCTTAATGTGCAGAATGATGAAATATAGTTTGCAGGTAGCTCAGAGAGAAGCCGCCCCCCCCCCCCCCCCACTCTGTCTCGGTTTGCTCAACAGAGACCGAAGGAAAAAACAATCACTCCCATGAAGCAGTTGTAGGAAAAAACATAGGCAAATTGGATTTTGAGTTATGAGGACTTGTTGGCTGCATCGCAAGTCTGAGAGCAAGCAGAACGACGATGTTAGAGCGCCGTGGAAGTGGGAAAGCCTTCAGCCGCTGGAGGGATGTGAGCAGTCAGTTAATTCTGTTTGAGATGAGCAAACTCTGGAGCTGAAAGGTCAGCTGTTGTGGACAATGAGAGGTCCTGATGATAGAATAATATTTCCAGCGATTTAGCAGCTTTGACATGACCTTCAGATATTTAAAGCACCACGCTGTGTGTGTGTTTAGCTCCTTTTGTCTTCAAAAACACACATTTTGCCTAAATAACCAACAGTAATTAGTCTAATTTTTTGCCAAAAGGCTTTTGTATAATCATATTCACTCACGCACACATGTAAAATACCTCCCTCTTCCCACAACCTCCCTCCAATTAAGCCTTACAGTTTGCAGATATGCCACCCCCACTTTGTGGCCTATGACCTCACGGGCTCCTGATTGGCCAGGTAATCATCGCCCCCATGATAAAAATAGCATTTCCCTGCTGACTGCTTCAACGTGCACATTGCCAGCTTCCTCCTGAGAGCACCTGCATTAAATTACAGTATCTAAACAATCAGATCGAGTTGTCTCCTGGTTTACATCTCATTATTTGGCCTTATTGTCCTTTCTGTTTTTACCACCACCAAGGAGGTAATGTTTTCAGTCGCGTTAGTTTGTTTGTCTGTCTGTCAGCAACTTTACGGAAAAAGTTCTGGATGGACAAAGTTCTGGTTCTTGACCTGAATTTTTCACCAGCCGTGTGCCTCAGCCCAAGGACGAACCCATCACATTGTGGTGGTGATCCGGATCACCTTCTGGATCCAGGAATATTTTTAAGGATTCTCTGTGAGATCGGCCAAATTTTGGAATTTTTCCATACAACTCCATACAAATGGCCCGAATGTTTGGTAAAAAATTACAAAAAAAGGATCTCAATGAGTTCTAGAATGTTTTGAAAGTTGATCCGGATCCAGAGAAAATTCCAGATACTACGGTCCCCACAACACAAAAATAAGGGGTTGTTGGAATTTTCAATGCCGAAAGGTAACAAATGAAGACACAGACATGCAACTAACACCAAATTGTAGCCAAGACTCTGGTGAATGGGGAATATGTCAACGGAATTGACGCATCTTCAATAGCGACGGAGCTAGAGCCAGAAGAAAACCGCCATTATGGAAATATGAATTTTTGGAAATAACTATTGAAGTAATAGTGATACAAGCATGATTCCAGATGCTGTTGGTATGTTTTCATGGTCAAGGATTTCCAATGATGGAGATTAAATGAATGCAGGGGTATACGTTTTTGTTGTAAGTCACAATATGAGGGGGACATGAGCTGCTTGGAGGAGGTCTGCGCTCTCTGAGTGCTTTTCTAGTTTTTTTATTAGAATGGGTTTCAGGTGTGCAGGCAGGGATCCATCAGCATCTCTAGGTAGAATTAGTTAACTATGGCCAAGTGTGGCCATAGTAAGGTGGAAGCCTCCTTGGGCTGCCACCTTATCATGGTGGAGGGGTTTGCGTGTTCTGAGGATCCTAGGGGCTATGTTGTTTGGGGCTAGATTATGCCCTTGGCAGGGTCACCCATGGCAAACAGGTAACTAGGGGAGGGACCAGACAAAGCGCAGCCCAAACACCCCCTCATGGAGACAGACAGCAATGGAGCCACGTGTCCCTCGCCTGGATGCGGGTCACAGGGGCCCCCGTCTGGAGCCAGGCCCGGAGGTGGGGCACAAAGGCGAGCGCTTGGTGGCTGGGCTTTTGCTCATGGGGCCAGGTCGGGCTAAGCCCGAAAGGACGACATGGGCCCCCCTTCTTGTGGACCCACCACCTGTGAGAGGGGCCATAGGGGTTTTGTGCAGTGTGAGTTGGGTGGCGGCTGAGGACGGGGGAGACCCTGGTGGTCTGACCCCAAGCTGCAGAAGCTAGCTCTAGGGACGTGGAATGTCACCTCTCTGGTTTGAAAAGAGCCTGAGCTGGTGTGGGGGGTTGAGCGGTTCTGACTAGATATACTTAGTTGGACTCACCTCGACGCACAGCTCAGGCTCTGGAAACACCATCATTGAGAGGGGCTGGACCTTGTTCCACTCTGGAGTTGGTCCCGGTGAGAGGCGGCGAGCGGGTGTGGGCATACTCATTGCCCCCCGGCTCGGCGCCTGTACATTGGGGTTCACCCCTGGTGGACGAAAGGGCAGCCCCCCCTCCCCCTCTGGGTGGGGTGACGGGTCCTGACTGTTGTTTGTGCTTATGCACCGAACAGCAGTTCAGAGTACCCACCCTTTCTGGAGTCCTTGGACGGCATGTTGGAAAACCTGGCTGTTAGATCCATTTAATTTGAATCAGGTGTGTTGGAGGGCGAGAAATGAAAAGCCTGAAGGGACACCGGCCCTTGAGGACCAGGGTTCCCCACCACTGGATTAGACGCTGTTGGAACCTTTAGTCCGTCATTATCATGATTCTCAAACGACCTCTCCAACAGGATGCAGCCAGTCTGCTGGTTGTCAATCAAAAGGACAGGCCTGTGATTACGTGTAATTTCAAGATTGAATAACATCTAAATGGATGAGTTATAAAAAAATTCAACCCCTCACACTTGACATGAATTTAAACTTGACCGATTAAACCTAAAATGATTTTTTGAACCAGGCTGTAAACATGTTTATTTCTGCTGTGAAGTTGGCGTTTTTAACATGGGAGTCTATGGTGATTTGCTCTGTTTTGCAGCCCCTAGTGGATGAAGGGAGAACTACAAATAATGACTTCCTCCAGGTAGCTTCATAGTTGGCCACCGGAGGTTGCCGCTTGGTCATGATTGAAAGAACGAGATCGCGGGTGCAAGCGGCTGAAATGATTTTCTTCCCCAGGGTGGCCGGGCTCTCTCTTAGAGATACTGTAGGGTGAGGAGCTCGGTCATCTGGAAGGGACTCAAAATAGAGCCGCTGCTCCTCCACATCCAGAGGAGCCAGATGAGGAGGCATCTGGTGAGGATGCCTCCTGGACGCCTCCCTGGTGAGGTGTTCCGGGCACGTCTCCTGTGACCCGATCACAGATAAACAGAAAGAAGATGGATGGATTAAATCTTACTGAAGATAATTGCAGGCAAATCAAAAATAAACAAACAGAATAATGGGTAATCTGCTCCATGTCGGCATGTTTAAAGGATCTAGGGGCAGGATTAAGAAAAGAGACTCGCGAGTGACGTGACTGGTGCTCCGAGTTACTGCAGCCACCAGCCAAGCCAGTATGGGAGCAAGCACAAATAGATGCTATAACGTTTAAAGTCTTTTTCTTCGTAGTGCCACTTTTTAGTGTCTTTCAGTTGATCTGGGTAGTTTCCTGACGGCAGAAGAATCCATAACTATCCCTTACAGTATTTGAATTCACAGCAACCATCTTAATCCTGTATCAAAACTGTTGGGCAGTGTCAACTGACATCACATCCATTGGACTGGGCGGGAAATTTGGCCACCGAATCACAGCACATTATGCAGCACACAGCCTGTTCAAGGCAACGGAGAGAAAAGAACTTACCAGGGTTAGTTCTTTTAACCAACTTATTAGGCCGACCAGTATTTAATGAACTCACGCAGAGTCTTTATGTGTAATTGTTGACAGACTGTGTCTGATGGCAGCGTAGACAGCCCAAAACTGCCGATTAGTGTATAAATATGGTGGAAGAATCTCATTGTGTTTGGGCCTCATGTGTCAGAGTTTGGCCATTCATAATTGAACTTCAAGCACATTTTCAGCTAGCCCTAGCAGAGGTAATTCTGAGGTGAAGGTGTCCAGTGAAGGCTGAATAGAGGTACCTGTTCATCTCCATGCCACAATGTTGGGTTGAAAGTCACGATTTTCTCCATATCAAGGGCAATAAATTCATAATGTGCAGCCTTCCCCCTGCAGGCTCTTCATGCTACCTCATCTTAATGAGCTGTAGATGGGAGCAGGAGGGGGAAAAGTGGAGGATGGCTGCTCTTGAGGGCTCTTTCAGATTGAAAGGATGTCGCAGTGGGTTGTGGGGGGCCTATCAATGACAGAGGTGACAAAGGGAGACAACAATAGCATGTGTT
The DNA here is from genome assembly GCA_023101725.1 of Atherinomorus stipes. Taxonomy (NCBI): domain Eukaryota; kingdom Metazoa; phylum Chordata; class Actinopteri; order Atheriniformes; family Atherinidae; genus Atherinomorus; species Atherinomorus stipes. The sequence goes on from JALJCO010008386.1 coordinate 67,927, forward strand.
TGTGTCACACACAAAATTGCTTGTATGATTGAATGGGAAAAATAAGCCCATCAGACACTAGCTGCAGCCATAAAAGCAGAGCGAGCAGAGGTGTGATTGAGTTCAAAGTGCATTGGTATGTGGGTGGTGGAAACATATTGCTTTTCAGACTTTTTTCCTCTGCGTGTGGTTCACATTTCAGACATTCCCCCTCATTTTGTGTGCGAGGGAAATGACACCATGGGGAAATTTTTCTTTTGATATCATGGTGAGGACAAACGACGGCCCATGAGAATGTAATGGAACCACCCAACATTCTGACAGATGTCCGAGCGTTAGCTAAATATAGTTGATCGTCTGAGTACAACACCATCACAGATGTAATGGGTTGCAGGTATGACTGAGCTGCAAGAGTCTGAAGCTTTGCTGTTAAAACATTAAACTATCTTGAAGAGGAACTTAAATGAATTTGCATTTGTCTGTTTAAGGGTGATTAGGCTATCAAAGTCAGAAGTTAAACCATTAGTCAGAGGAAGCTTTGAAGGCTAAAGAACCACCTTAATTTTTACAGTATATGACTTGACAACAGCTCACTGAAGTTTGTAAGAGTAAAAAACAAATGAGCTCATCAGATATCTTTAGCCACTGCAGGGTAGGCTAGCAGCTTCAGGCTATCTGTAGCTGCTTCAAGCTAGCAGCTTCAGACTATAGTTACTAGTTTTGTAGAACAGCTGTGAACAGCAGCAGATCGTATCTTCAGTAAATGTTAATGTCAGGGATTTCAGGTTACTAATTTTCCATGAAACTGTCACTTTAGCTGTTTTCACACAGGCACAGGGATCCTGAAAGGCTGAAGAGACTCGACATAGCGCTAGCATGTGAGAACACAAATGTCCCCAACACTTTTATTCGACTTTGTTTTGAAAATCTTTGTTTTTTGTTAAAATCTCTTTTGGCATTTTTTTCCATTTTGATAAAGAAAAGCAAAACCAGAGCATCATGAGTAAATATGCTAGTAGTAGGCGACTTAAGTTTTAAAAAATACACAGGCAGAACATGTTTGTAATGACGTGCTGGTGTTTATGTTGTGAAGTCAAAATAATAAAAAATGATGAAAATAATACATTGAATTGTCCTGTAATGGTGGGATCTCGAAGGACTAAACTTTCAAGGGCCAACTTGTCATTTGGGGGTGTTAGAATGAAGGCCAGCGGACTGTGGTGAGCTTAATCGATGTAATTGGGGTCCTTCTTGGCACTTGATGCCCTACATGCAGTGCTTGATGCTCGCGGTGAGAGATGTGCTGTAGTGCTGTACACAAATTGGGTTTTAATCTCTTTAACCGAACGTTAACGTAGCTGTTAACAGCCTGTTGTCTAAGGGCGCATTCACAAAGCTTTTTTGATTCGAATCAGAGTCCGTTTGCTTGGAAAGTCCGCTTCGTTAGGAGAGTTGTGAATGCGCAAACAAACTCTGATCCGGAACAAACAAGCGGACTCGGTCCGCCTGCAAACGCAGGTCTCGGTCCGATTCAAGTGAACCAAATACAGGAAGTGGACTACAAATTGCATTGGGATTGTGGGTCAAACGTTGGACAACATGGGTAAACGCTACGACAACAAACACACGTGAGGGACTGTAGTACTTATAAAGATGGCTCGTGGTCAGACACGGAGTTAGGAGGAAGTAAAAGCTTTAATCGATATCTGATCTGATGAAAGCAAATCCAGCTCCTTGTACAAAAATAATGTCGCTTTGTGGAGGAAACAGAAGTAGTGAGAACCTTCTTGTACGTGTGTTTTCTCCTCGCCTACGTGAATCCGAAAGCAGCGCCACCTGAGATTCTCATTCTTGTCCCGTTTGGCTCGTTTGGCAATAGTCCAACATGAACGCGATCTCAGTCCAGAATACCACCCCCTGCCCCCAACCGGACCGAGTCCCCAAACGGACAGAGACTTGCGGACTATGCTTTCTGAATGCACCCTTAATGACCAAACTGACAGAGCTGCGTAAACAAAGCAAACACGAGGACCTGACTGCAGACGTCAGTAATCTCCAGATCAAACTCCCAAACAGAGATGTAGTTGAGTCTTTTGCTCAGCCAGCTTCTCTGGAGCAGCCTGTCACACTCTTCACTCCGAACCATCACTCACTCATCCGGGCATGCACTGCAGTCTCACAAGGAGACGCAGCTTTTTGATAGAATGTTTTTCTTCTTCACAAATACAAATATTTTTCAAAATATTTGTTCAAAATAAGTATTTGTAAAAATCACATGATTTGTGCCATTCCGAATACCGGATTCGGCTCCATCCCTACCATGTATCAATATATGTATCGTATCGTGAAGTCTTTGCCAGTACCCACTGCTAGTGCTTTCTGCGGCGGTCTCAGGCTAATGCTGACTTCATGTGGTATCGTATTTATGATAAACACCAAAATCCGACATAAAACTTGCACCTGAACACCCACTCCTTGTAATTTCCACTGGAGAGCTGGAAACATTTTATGATGCCCGAGTTGCCGAGATGAGGTAAACTGACCTTTCAACATGGTGGAGAACAACTAAAATACTCTCAAGGGGATGCAGTACATTATGTTTAAAGTTTTCTTCTGCTGTTATTTAGTTAGCTTGTTGTCTGCATAATTCTGTGACATACAGATCTTTAATAACATTGGCATTTAGACTTAGTTTTGTTTGTAAAATATGGCTATTATTTGGTTTACCTCCTAAGAGTAGTTGCTAGCTAGCAGCTAGCTGAATAGTCAGTCGAAGATAACTTCCAGCGTTAAACTTCATTACAACAACAAATCACTTGTACACAACACACTGGTAATTTCCACTTAACAAATGGAAGGGGTCATCTTTCCCATACCACATGAAGGCAGCATAAGCTTCTTTGTTCCTGTGATCTTCACTGTTACTGCAGAATGAGAAATGCGCTGAACTGCTCAGAATATTGATATGAAATGTTGCATGTCTGTCTGAATGTGTGTCTGCATCGTCCCCATCACTCCTCCGTGGTCCTGCCTGTGTGCGCCTGACCAGGTCTTCACTACGGAAAAGAGAGCATCCGGAGCAGCGGCGGCGGTGACCTTCACAGCTTCATCTCCTCTGGTTTTGTGACACTCGGCCGAGGCCATCAAAAAGGTAAAGACCATTCTTTGTCCATCTCTTCTTCTCTTTTCTCACACCGGAGACTCCAACACTGCTAAACGTCACCTCCCGTATGACGCTCCACTTGCAGCATCAACAACAAGACACTTGACGGAGGTGAAATGCTTTTAGATTCAATTTTCCTCCCCAAGCACTTCTCATGAACCCCTGCCTCTGCATTTTGCAATTAAGTACAAGCAAACACACACTTACCTCCACTGATGGGCGATGCAGGGGTGGAGAAGGTGACTTCGAACCCACACACACATCCACAAAACACATGCTATTAGTCGGGGGGCAAAGTTTTCCCATGGGTAAAACACTAATTGGTATGCAGCGAAGGGCTTGTGATTTATTTTCTAGTCCATTTTTGCTCCAACAAATCAGACTGTGTGTGTGTGTGTGTGTGTGTGTAACCTTGTGCGGACTGCGAGGCAGCCTCCTTTACCTGACTCTGCCTTTGAATATTTAATTGAATGCTTGCACAGTTTTATATTGAATAATAAATCTGCATGATTTAAAGATAATTTCGCTCCACTGCTGTGTACTTTAATGCATCTCCGCTCTTCTTCTTCTGCGCTATCAAAACCCGCTGATATCCTGCTCAGCATCCTAATCACAGCAGCTGATCACCTGCCGCTGCTTTCACAGATAGCAGGTCAGATTTATGAGTTGCTTGAAGGTGTGTGTGTGGATTGTTTCCTGCAGAATACCCCGGCTTTGTTTCCAAGTGTATAAAACAGCAGAAGCTGAGAAGTTTTCCCCCAACACACAAACTCTTCTATCTAATGAGGAAACATTGTATTTATGTTTACATGAAATTGGCAGTTTTCCATTTTGCTTTGTTTGCTTTCATCCCCAGAGGGGTTCTGTTTCACAATACCATTTATATGCAGCTAAAATAAAAAACAAACCCTTATATTCTCTGTAGTTTTCCCCTGCTCCCCTACCAGAGATGAATAATGGGGGAGGAAATTATTAGGTTTTATGAATCTTGTGTTTTCAAATCCTTAATTCTTTTAAGTAGATATTCCCTTTTGTTGAGCTGTGACAACAGCGGGCCTCCCACGTGCCTCCCAGCAGCAGCACGGGGTACGGCTAAGCACTCAGCATCTGTGCAGTTAAGCAAGTTGCTTTCTGATTTCTTTCTTGCAAGAACAAATGAAATGTGACAGATTGAGATCTTGGTTGGTAAAATCCCCCCCACCAGCTCAAACATAAAAATAAACAAAGCAAAAGGAAAAAATCTGAATATGTTCTTAAACAGTAGCCTTCCTTCCAACATTTCTGTTTGGCAGCCTCATGCCCAGAGGCAGGTGCTGCTGTGGACCGCATCCTAAAATCAATGAAACACTGGTGTTTGAAATCTGGTTTGGACATTGATGCTGCTCCGTTTTATCTCCAGTATTTTACTATTGTATAATCACTTCAGGGCAATGGAGGGAAACAGTTTAAACAAGCCTCCACTTTCTCTTTTAATGTCTTTCATAGCTTCAGGAAGCGTTCAGCCACATGCGCTACACACTGTTTGCATACGTGACTAGAGAGTAATGCAGGTGCATCAGTCTATACTGATTCATCGATTCAACTATCAACGGTCAGTAGCATCAATCCAAAACTGTACTATCACTCATCCATGAGTAAAGTAATCCTTTCTAAGACGTTCTTAAAGGGGAAGTTCAGGATTTTCGACATAGAGCCTCATTCTGTAGTGAGCCAGGGTCCTACTTATCACTGGAGACAGTTTCATCTTTTTTTTTTTTTATCTTATATTCTTGTTACTGGAGGTCCCAGATGCTAATGCTAGCAAAAGTCAATAGGAATCTGCTAGCTTGTCATTATTAACAAACGTAGCCACTCCACAGAACACCCGAGGCAAATCAGTAATAACACAAGACTATCTGTGGAAACGCCGTTTTAACAAAATAATGTTACAATTAAAACTCACCTTTCATCACAAATTACAAATGACATTTTGAGGAACTAGTTTCTCACCAGCAGCGGAATGATACATTGCTTCCAGGTGGTAAGACAGGAGAGCAATGTGGTTCAAAACAAACAGAAGCGCAACATTCTTTGCACATTTTCAACAGTTAGTTTACAAAATTTACAACAGTAATAGGCAACATGGTTTGTAAGTGTTCATTTTTACAGTAGCCACGACTGTAATCACATTCCTTTGTACATTTAATGACAGATAATGTCACTCCGCTACTAAATACTGAAAGTAAAAATGTATCATTCCACTGAGACACTTTACTATCAAAATGTAACGCAATACAAGGTAAGTTTTATTTGTTGCTAATATTTGGTCAACACGGCATTTCCACAGATAGTCTTGTGTTATAACTGAGTTGCCTCGGTTGTTCTGCGGAGTGGATACGATTGTTAATAATGACAGGCTAGCAGATTCCTATTGACCTATGCTAGCATTAGCATTGGGGACCACCAGTAACAAGAATATGAGATGAAATAAGGTGAAACTGTCTCCAGTGATAAGTTGGACCCTGGCTCACTACAAAATGAGGCCCTATGTCAAAAATCCTGAACTTCCGCTTTAACAGAGAACATGTTTAATTGTTTCCATTTTCTTTGGTGAATGAATGTCAGAGCAAAGCAATAAACACCCATATTACACTCATGCTCCAAACCCCACATATTTCCCCATGTGACACATATCTGGTGACAATCTGGACAAAGCCAATCTGATTATTTCCAATCAGACTCAGCTGTTTTCAGATGTTTTTATGTAAACGGTCATGTCATGTTTTATCCGGATTTTCTGTCACTGAAGTGACAGTGACGTCACATTCGTGCACCAGAGTAGACGAGATGCGTAAACGCAGCGTGCTGCTGTGACTTCTCATCCTCTGCTTCAGGGCCAGAAACTGTTCACACTGGAGTCTGATGACGTTCGTGTCTAAATCGTGAGGTATCAGCCGTAAACTGCACAGGAAGACCTGCAGTGTGGTCAGAGTTTAGGTCCATTAACTGAGCTGAGCCGGAAGGATCGTAACTGAAGAAAAGAGAGGAATGATGGGGTGAAGGACAAGAAAGAGAGAAGATGTGATAAAGTAAAAGCAGAGATGAAGATGATGATGGGGGGGATTGATGTGGGAGAGAGGAGGATGAAGGACACGAGTAGGGAAAAAGGTTGGAAGGATGAATGAGTGAAAGACGTCTCGAGGAGGGTGAGATGGATAAATGGATTAGGGAGGGAAGAAAGGATGAATGGATGAGGGAGCGAAGGGAAAGATGGATGAATGAAGAGATAGGGAAAGGATTAGTGAATGAAAGGAAAGATGAATAAATGGGGAAGGAAGGATGGGTGAGCAGATGAGAGAGGGAAGAGGAGATGAACAGATGAAAACTGATGGATGGGGAAAGGATGGAGGGATGAGAGAGGAAAAGGGAGGAAAGAGGGAATACAAGATGACTGGATGAGGGAAAAAATAAAGGATACCTGGATATGGGAGAGAAAGGGAGAAAGAAAGATGAATGGATGAAGAAGGAATGAAGAGATGGGTGAACGGTGAGGGAAGGGGAGGAACGATGATGAAAAGATGAAAGACGAAAGAAGAGATGGACAGATTATGGGGGAAATGATGCATAAGGGAGGGAAGGATGAATGGATAAAAGAGAGAAGGGGAGGAAGAAAGGATGGATAAAGGAATGAAGCTGCTGCGGCTACTCATGCGACACACTCAGAGGTGCGTTTGAGGGAGGAGAAGAAACAACCTGTCCTCCAAAGTCATACGTACTGTAGGGTCGTTTGTGCATGCACCAAAATACGACCTATATTTACGTTTTTACTTAAAAAGTGTCCAAAAGCGACTCCTGGTGGTGGTTACGTAGCTGCTGAGTTCCTCCCTGGTGTGACCAAAAGAAAAATGGTAGATGTTCCTTCAATCTTCAGTAGAAATTTCTATTTTTTAAGATAGATTGTGGCTCCAGCTTTGTTCTGATACGTTTTCTAGCGTCAAATGTACACTTTGTTTTCATAATATCCATTCGTTTCATGTAAACGAATTATCGTTCTTTTTCGTGTTGACGTACAGGTTCAGGTTTTGTGATTGTTGCTACGGTGGTTGCTAAGGATGCTATTAACAACAAGCCGGAAGAAAGGGATAAACAGGACATGTGCGGTGTTGCGGTGGCTGGCAGTAACTTTTTTCATGTCACATACGAGCGCATTCATCAGTGAACATAAATAAACAGAATTCAAATAGGCGACATAATAAATGCACACCGTCGTACCGTAATCAGGTGTTTCTTCAGGCTGTGACGGCCTTTATATCACAGGATGGGAGGAGAGGGAAAGGGGGGCAGAGAGTGGGGGATGCAGCAGGTCCCAGGCTGGAAATCGCACCGAGACCAGCTGCATGGAAGAACTGCAGCCTCTGATTACTGGAGCAGCTTCCCAACCAGTCGAGCTAAACGCGCCTCAGGTGTTTCAACCAGTTGTTACAATCTTTCTTCAGTCAACTTCTTTCTTTTTAGCCGGACTCACCATCATTTCTCCTGCCGCTGCCAGGGGGGGGTCAGGGAGCGTGGGAAATACACTCGGAGAGCGTAATTTCAGGTGTGCACAAACAACCCTATAGTACGTATGGCTTTGGAGGACAGCTTGGGAGAAAAGATGAAAGAACGTTGTCTCAGATGGGGAAAGCGCAGCATATGGGCCCTTTAACTCTTTTGGTTTCCAACAAAAACGTTGCATCCTCCACTGTCTCGTTCTGTTTCCACCGTCCTCCCTGAATCTGCTACAGATGCAGGCATGAAAATGGTCCCCTTTCTGACGACCGGCTGTCTGCCAAATCCAGCCACTTACCAGCCACTTGTCTGCTAATTCCATTGCACAGAGAAATGCCCACGTTCCCAGGGGGCATGTTTAATCTTTTAAAAGTGTGTAACTGTAGGATGTCACCATAAGATGACTCCACTCGCCAAGTTTGGACAACCTGCGTGATGACGTATTAGTGGGGGAAATCGTTCGGCCAGTGATAGTGCAGAAGTGGTGCGGTAATTAAACTTAATCGTGCCTGCATCTGTATGTCATGGGACAACGTGCTTCAGAAGCCATCGAGTGTTTACATGCTCATGTATTCCTGCTGATCTGAACATTAAATGGTAAATGGACTATACTTATATAGCGCTTTTCCAGTCATACTAACCGCTCAAAGCTCTTCTCACTACATATCACATTCACCCAGTAACACACAATCATACACACATTCGTACCCTGATAGGCACATCGGGAGGCAACTTGGGGTTTGGTGTCTTGCCCAAGGACACTTTAGCCCCGTTTCCACCAGTGGGTCTGGGTCGGGTCGGGCCGGATCGGTCCACGTTTTTTTGCGTCTCCACAGATAAAAACCTGGACGGGTACCCTTATATCCGACCCGACCCGGCCTACTTTTTTGGCACCCTTCGGTAGGGGTACTGATCTAACCGATCCGGACCAAAGAGGTGGAGCTAACACAAAGCAATACATTGATTCGTTGAAAAATCTCACTTCCCACGTGACTGAAATGGAAACGGTCAACCAACCTAACTTTATTTAATATGTTGAGTCCTGGTCTTATCAATAATTATATACCAAACGTGAAAAATAGAAGCATTTAAAAGAAAAACGTAGCAAAGTTTTTTGGACAAATCTTCTAAAATGTGTTCCAGCTTGTTAATTATAGTGCAGCGTAGCTGCTGATTCCCATTGATTTGATGCAGAGCCAGAGAACAAACCAACCCGGTGATGTCAAAGCTTAGAGTACTGCAACATGGTGGCGCCCTTGTGCTAAAAACATAAAACTTCGCCACGTTTTTCTTTTATATGCTTCTATTTTTCCCGTTTGGTATATAATTATTGATAAGACCAGAACTCAGTCTAGTAAATAAAGTTAGGTTGGTTGACCGTTTCATTTCCACTTTAAAGGTTTAACACCCCCCCCCCGGATCAGATTTAAAATACTTTCAATTCAATTCAATTCAGTTCAATTCCATTCAACTTTATTTGTATAGCATCAATTCATGACAATGTCACCTCAGGAAGCTTAAAGGTGTCATAACCTAGTGTTTTACATACACAATCCTTCTTAAATTATCTTCAAATGAATTTTTAATTATAGTTGGGTGGGACGGAAATTCAATGAGCTCATTTTAACCTCTTCTTATCCCCAACTTTTGTTTGTGCGAGAATATGCACGAGAGTTAGACCTGTCTGTAAGCACGTTCACGAGGCAAACGTCAAAGTAAAACAAAGTTTTATCAGGACAGAGCAGGTGAAGGAAATGATGTCCCAGCAAGAAAAACGGATAAAAACTAACGGTACGGTTGATGGAGAGGATCCGCGGAGTAAAAGGGCTGGACTCTGATGAATATAAGGAGCGGACGTCTGACGTGAAGTTAACCAAACAGTGTTAGCTTCTGTAGCTACATTAGCAGCTTGTCCGCTAATCTACCACCGTTTACTGGTCTCTGACACAAAAGATAATAAGTTACACAAGCAGCAACACTTACCGACTGCACATCCTCACTGATAAATATAATCCACTGCTCCCTGGTAGTGCTGTCCCTCCTGTTAGAGCATCGAAAACTGCTGAATTTCTGCCAAGGCAACTCAGCACGGCTATCTCCCCCCTCCTCCTTGTCGTTGGAGTTACCTGCCACGGTCTACTCCGTGGCAGGTAATCAGCTGCCATCAGGTGGTGCTAAAGACGCTAGCTTAGCAGCTCGCTCACAGCCTCTCTAGTTCACATCATAACAGCTGATCATAACTCCTCCACGGCAGGTAATCAGCTGCTTTTAGGTGGCGCTAAAGAAGCTAGCTTAGCAGCTAGCAGCCTCTCTCATTCACGTCATTCGGAGAAAGAAATTCAATTCGCGTACTGTGGAGAGCGCATGCTTGTGGCCGATTCTGGTGAGAAGAAGGAGCCCGCACTGAAAGACAAAGTTACTTTCCGGAGTTTCTGGCACGTTATAACTGAGGTCCCGTTCCAGTACACGTGTTTTAACGTGAAAAAGTGGGATTTCCGGGTGATGACTCCTTTAAAGCAACCTTTACCAATCTTGCATTTCAGAAAGCACAGCAAGATAATTTGAATATAAACAGTCCCGCCTCACTTCTAAGACACACCCCCTTATTCCCTCTGCCTCCCAATGCAGAATCAAAGGTCTGACAGGCAGGTCCGTTGGACAATCCTAGAGGTGCACCCCACTTCAAGGATTGGTTGGAGTTTTCATTCAATATTTAGAGATTGGAATAATATTTTGTATTGATTAATGGTGGGTCTGTCTTGTATTTCAGAGTTCCATTACCTCATTCATAGCATTTTACCCTGTTAGAAAAAAAGTGTAAGAATGCAACATCGGTAAGGGTTGCTTTAACAGAGAAATTTAAGTCAGATTCATAGTAGCCTAGCAAAGTAAACCAACAGACTGGATGGAATCTTGACTTGACCTGGTCCAATCCCCCATCCTGAGCAAGCACCAGCACCCACTGGTGGCGACAGTGGGAAGGAAAACACCCTTTTAACAGGGATGAAAAACCTCAGGTAGGGCGGCCATCTGTCTCGACCGGCTGTGGTGGAGAAGACAGATCAAGGATTTCTGATCAAGGCCGATCGGATCAGCTGACTGTTTACATGACGCATTTCTATTCTGATTGGCATTCGATCAGATGCACTTTGCTCCATGTAAAGGGAGCTAATGTTTGCAAATCAGGGAAGGTTTGCCAAGTTTTCCATCTCCCTTCTTAAAAAAAATCTAAAGTAGCATATCACCAAACTTGTGTCTTCTGAATATGTCCCCGCCTACAGTTGTCTCACTTCCCTCCATGTTGTCTACGAACTACAGCTGCTCCACCCGGGTGCCGTTGTTTTAGTAACAAAACTCCAAAAGATAGTGATGGTGCCTTCAGGGGACCTCAAAAACATGGGCGCAGAGGGGATAAATTACGTAATAATCGGTATTGTGGGTTTTACCGATGGAGACACACTAAGAAAGACATTTCACCGAGCATTTCACCGAGTTCTGTATCTGATGCAAACTGAAGCCGCTGATGCAGTTGCTTTGCACACGTATGTTTTGGACCACTGATGGAAATCATACTAAAAGCGTGACCTCAAACCCAAGTTAACGAAAGATCGTCATCCAGTGAATCATGTGGTGATCAAACTTGTGTTTTACTTCCTTATTTAATGAACGTAAAGAAAGTCGCCATAAGATTTATCCCAAATATACGAAAACATTTCAGAAGCTTTCAGGGATAATCCGTATGACTCAGGGAAAAAGACGAGTTTATGTTGAGGTCTGGCTGAAGTCGAATTATTTTAATTTTTTTTCTAGAGGTTTGCACAGCTTTGCTCCAGCTTAGAGCAATGAAGCTGAAAAAAGAACCTAAACACACATTCACAGGTCTGTTAGTGTACAAACTAATCTTCCACTTAGATCTGGAGACAAATATCTTCATCACTGAGTTTTAGCCACTTTTTTTTAGTGTAAACATTTTATCCCCCCCATATTGAGAGAGCAAGGTTCAGGAGTCAGGATGTGATTCGCTGGCTTGGACAAGGCTATAGCGTCTGTTTCAGTACTTAATTACAGAGTCCAAAGATGTGTTTGGTGGTTAATTATGGCGAGTTATGTGTGTGCGTTTCAGTGGAGCCCCTGTAGGGCGGGGGCGGACGAGGTCAGGGTGTGCTGTGGAGTGTCAGAGCAGCTGGATGCTTCACATCTGCATGGCAGGGTACACAGCAGCCATGTGCTAAATGAGACCAGCCAGGAGCGCTGGGGGGGGAGGCAAACATCCAAACTCTGAGTAGCTGCTACCTCAGTTTATCTTGGCTTCCCCCAGCCTACACTGGACGAAATAACTGACACGGCACAGAAACGTGTGACCATCTCTGACAACCATGATGTGGTACGGTCTCGTTCAGGTTAATAGAGTCAACACTTACAAAATCCGTGGAAGAAAATGCAAATGAATGCAGCTTTCATTCGCTCCTGTTACATAACAAACAGCTGATGGTGCTGATGCTACAGTCAGGTGCCATCGCAGATTCATTAGAATAATATTAATATCATCCAGAGACCTGCAGACACACCTCAAACTGGGGGAAAAAAGAAAAAGAAATTATTGGTGAGCTTAGCTTTGTAATATTTTGAGTTGTGTCAGCATTTCCACTCTCATAAATTGCAGATAAGCATTTAAAACAGGTGGAAGAAAAAGCAGCAATCAGCATAACGTTGACTTGCCAACGTCTACGCTTCCTTATTATGTTGACAGAAGATATAATCCGGATATATTTCCCTCCAAACTTGTTTAGTGTCGCAAATAATTTGTACAGTAAATAAACAGACGAGATTGCTGATGTGCAAATTTAATCGGTGTCAGGACATCACGAGAGGAAATGCGAAAAAAAAAAAAAAAGCACAAAGGATGAAGGAGAGCGGCCATGTTAGGTCGGGTTTGCCAACAGGAAACATGAATCCATACTGGAGTTTTGATGATGACGGCATTGAAAACGGAAATCCATCTAAAATAATGATCCTAGCTGGAGTTCGACGGACTAAGACCAGAACCGGGAGAAGTACCGTCCGTCAGACAGGAGGTCATTTTTGTTTAGAAGATCATTTGTCAAAACAGACTCACAGTTTAGCAAAACTCAGTAGACATAGTTACACACCTCTGTATTTCTGTTTCCGATAGATTAGCCGTGTGTGAACAGCAAACAGCCTCCTTGACTTTTGTTCCGCTGCATTTTTACCACCGTGGTTTAATGGTGCTCATACAGCATTCACGTTGTTTTCGCACAACGTGATGCGCTTCCAGAAGAAGAAGAGCCACAACCAGAGCTGTGAAACATTAATGATTTGTTTGGCATTCTTAACTAGCTGCAATGAAATCTGCTCTTTGCGATGGTTATGATGGGATGTTCATTATTTAAACTGTTAAACAGAGCTGCTGATTTCACCATGTTGGCACGTTGAAGGATGTTAAAGGTTGAATATAGAACATTTTTATTAAAAGCTATATTAAAAAAAAAATAACATCTCCACAAGTCGTTTGGAGAGGTGCAGAATGAACATTTCCTAAAAAATATATATTTAGCCTGAAAATTAATATAAAATCAATTTTAACAGGTTTGACAATACACTATGGCCCAATTCCAATTCCTATCTTAACCCTCAATCTCAACCCTTAATATTAGTAGCCCTCAAAACCAAGGGTAAGGGGTAAATTAGGGGGGGGGGGGGGGACAAATAAAATGATAAAACATTATAAAGGGGGGGGGGAGGACAAGCGGGGGGGGGGGGCGATCAGTAGAAAAAAAAGAAGAAGAAGAAGAAGAAGAAGAAGAAAATTAATTTAATTTTAATTATTTGCCTAGCCTAACCAGATAAATAATGGAGTCACCCGCAGCGGATGGATAAAGGGAAAAAGAGAGATAACAAAAGTAAGAAGGAAGTGGGGTAGTGAGATTTGGTGGATTGCTGGCGGGAGGGCTGCAAGTCAGCTGGCCAGGAAATCTCATTAAGGATTGACGTCAGGAGGGGGCGGGGGGAGGAGTGTAAAGAGAGAGAAGAAATAAAGAAAAAAAATCATATAACAATGGGAAAATGGAGGAGAATGGGGAGAAGATATTAGTATCAGAATAATATAATATAAGAGAATAAAAAAGAAAAAAAAAAGATAAAAAAGAAAAAATAAATAATAAATTATAAAATAATAACAGGGTTTAAACGATGGCAGCGGGGGCTGACGAAAAATGATAAAAAAGAAAAAAAAAAAAAAAAAAATAAGGAAATAAAAAAATAATAAGGTAAAAAATAAAAATAAAAGAAAAAAAATAATAATAATTAATTATAATTAAATAAAATATACAAAAAATAGTTAAATCTTTAATGCTTGTAGTTTTCGTCATTCCTTCTATTTTTTTTTTTTTTTTATCTTTTACTCTCAAGGGTGGTGGCGGAGAATGATAATAATAGCGATTCAGCATAAAATTTGCCCTAAATTACCCCTAATAACCGTCAACAATCTTCTTGGAGGGGCCATTTGGATTTGGGGGGGGGAGGTTGGAATGGCACTATGTTTACATCTACAAGCCAATACATGCAGCCATTGCAGGTTGCCAAAACATCTCTGTGGGATGGCACAGCTAGGCTGGTACAGGGAAACAGTGAGTCAGCTAGTCCAGCAGCTGCTTCAGAGCCCTGGAGATACTTTTATCCATCTCTGAAGAAGAGTGACCTGAAACTGGAGTAAATTTAGGTGAAGCTAAACTAGATGGACCCATATAAACATTTTCCACGGCATCAAAACGTGGAAATGGGACTTTTCTCCTGGATCAGTAAGCCAACTTGTTTGCTAACGCGGCTAACATTAGCTGTCAGTTATATAGTCCTCTGCATTGCTTGTTGGACATGGTGTAGCTGGTGGTCACTCGCGGTATCGACAGCGAGCCTGGCATCCCAGCGGCTGGAGTTGTTTTTCTGCTGTTGCAACGACAACCTGGACACACGTGATGTCGCTGTTCTGTCCGTATTCCATATTCAACCTTTAAGTCTGCCGTTGCCAAGCAATGCTTCTAAAAGTTTTCCCTCTAGTGATGTTGTCAGTCATCACATCATTACCCACAGACTAATATGATATAAATGATTTACACTTTACTTCAGTTAGAACTGAATTAATGGTAAATGGACGGCTTACACAGCAGTTTTCTAGTCATATCTGACCAGTCAAAGAGCTTTTCCACCACATGTCCGACTCACCCAACCATATGAAGTTTTCCACTAGACAGAAAAAAAATCAGCTGCCAGTGAAATAAGTTTAAATTGACAAAAGTGATAATAAATAAAAATTTGATGAAAATCATGACTTTGATTTTGGATTGTGGTTCAATAGAATTATTGAACTCGACCTGCGAGTTCACTTCAATAAAAAATAAAAGAAGTGAACAAACATGATGGAGTTCCTGAACTAAAAATGCAATCAGGTGTTTTCTGTAACATCCAATCAGACGTCTGCACCTGCTGACACGTATGGTCCGCTGTTTCATTTGTTTATTTTTTAAATTATTATTTCATCTCAATTCTGTTGATGGTAAATCAGCTTGCTTTAGTGCTTGTCAGTCTTTGTAGTCCACACCAGCTCAGAGACCACCCAGGTCCTACGATCCGAAATAACCCGTTTAACACAGAGACGTGTTTTTGTGTAAAAACATTTCATTATTTGCTCCGTTTGACGACGGGGAGTCAGGTGTGGCATGAAGGTCGGTGGCCATCTGTTCCCTGCATCATCTCCCCTTGCTGAAAGTCTCAGCTTCATGCATGATAACCGGCCGCAGACGTGGTCATTCTGTTTGGTTTGTTTAAACTTTGCTACAGTCTTTAGTAGGATTTATTAGTTTATTTTCATTAGATGAATATTTAATAATTAACACACAAGGCTACTTTTCTTTCTTTTTTTTTTAAATTCACCAGAAAAAGGTTGAAAGTATTACCTTGTGTTTCCCAGGGTGACAACCTTTTTACCAGGGCTAAACTTTATTTAGCATGCACAGCTGCTTACCTTGCTCCTGTCCCCTCGGCCATCTGTCCAGATCGATGCACCGCCTCACACATGCCTTTTGCTCCTGTGTATTCTCTTGTCCTCTTGTCCAAATTTAGGAGGCAGCGAGGTGGAGGCTTCTGTCAAACTGAGCTAAACTAATGAGGATGCTCACTGATCTGTTGTGTGTGTGCTGCTGTCAGATGGGACTGCACTGTACCACCGCCTTGGGTGTAAAAACTGCAGAACTCAGTTTGAAGCATCAGAGTTGCCAGAAATTGTATAAAAGTTCTCTGGAAACATAATCTCAGAAGATAGATAAGAGGGAGCTGGAGCAACTTTGCTTCCCCGTGTTTGCTGGCAGTGGTGATGCAATGCTACAACACATCGCTGCTTCCAGCCAGCGCAGCCTGACTAAAGTGGAATCGCCGGCTTATATTAATTGTTCTTGTCACAGAAGAACTGCAGTGTACTTTTCTATTCACTCACTGTCGCCGACTAAAAGCCTGCACTGTAAATCACTGTCACACACGTTTCCTCCATGCCTGCGGAGAAAAGCTCCGCATAGATGGAGCCAGATCAGATCACAATAGTTGCACCTTTTCTACCTCAGACAGAAGACTGACAGTCAGCATGCAAATCTGATGGCGTATTAAACATGCAGCTCAGCAGCTGCTGTTGGTTCAACGTGTCTGTTTTGATTATTTCCCTGTGTGTCACTCTCGTTGATGTGAAATGCAGTCAAGCCACAGCATCCGGGGAAGTGATTACTTCAGACAAAGCCTCAATCCTTGCCTTAGCGTGCGTGGCGCGCCACACTTGATTACCTTGCTAAGCCCAACTTTTTAATTCTGCCCTGTGGAGGAAGTCAAATTGGTTTTAATGGCAGGCAATTATTGTTTTTATGAATATAATGGGTCTGGAATGGTCGAATTGATGTAGCAGCGGAATTAGAGGGAAGTGTTATCACTGAACTTTTATTTGCAATGTAATTTCAGGACATTAACAAGAGCAAAAGCCACTAATTGGTGCAGCAAGTTGCTCTGAAAAACAGTGCAGCCCTGAGAGAAAGCAGGAACAGTCCAAGTATTTTATATCCCAACAACTTGGTGCTGCTTATTTACCTTTTGTGATGGATTTCCGCACCTCCCTCTCATTGTTGCACAGTCATTCTTATTCCTCCCAGTGAGTCAGATGACCATACAATCAACACCTACGGCTGCTGACATAAAACATATGCCTGCAAAAACCTTTAGTAATGCTGGAAGACAAACAGGGAAGACAGGAGCTGATTCACACGATGACCATGAATCATCAAGTTAGCAATGGAAGATGAGATCTCTCACTTACATTTTCCAGGAAATCAAATACTGGAAAGAAATTACTCAGTTGAGCTTTTAATCCACATTAAGTGAGACTTAATAATGACTCACGCATATAGCCAAGCTCTGGGTGATGTTTTGTGCTGTTCATGAACCAACTTATCCCCCTACTGAAAAGGTCACATCAGTCAACAGCTCATACTAGTGATGGCTGGACGATGACTCATGGAGCATATGGCAACTGTGTTGAGACTGTGTTGGTGTATCGCTTATCAACATCTGCTAGATTTATAAAATTATTGCAGGAAACCTGGACAAAGATTGTGAAAAGAGAGTGAACTAGCATAATTCATCGAATGAGCGATGGACAGTATTGTTTGTCTCTTAATAAAGGTAATTACTTAAATCGATGGTTACGTCTCTCTAAATTGAACTGACTTACAGGATTTTTATCATAAATAGTTCCAATTCCAATGTGTAATGTAAAACTTTTTAACGTGTTTCTCAATAACAAAAATCTATTTCATACTGTTTCTATCTATCTATAATAATAGATTAGATTTATATAGCGCTTTTCAAGGCACTCAAAGTGCTTTACAGTAGATCCATTATTCTTTCACTCCTCAGTCGTACTTGGTAATGGTAAACTACGTATGTCGTCACAACTGCCCTGGGGCAGACTGACGGAAGCGTGGCTGCCATTTCGCGCCTACGGCCCCTCCGACCACCACCAGAACCATTCACACACATTCACACACCAGCAGTGCCCCCACTGGAGGCAAGGAGGGTTAAGTGTCTTGCCCAAGGACTCATGGCTGGGGGATCGGGATTTGAACCGCCGATCCTTCGATCATTGGCCACAGCCGCCCACATCTATCTATACATACATACACTCACCGGCCACTTTATTAGGTACACCTTACTAGGACAAATTTGGACCCCTTTTGCCTTCATAACTGCCTTAATCCTTGGTGGCATAGATTCAGCAAGGTACTGGAAACATTCCTCAGAGATTTTACTCCATATTGACATGACAGCATCACACAGTTGCTGCAGATTTGTCGGCTGCACATCCATGATGAGAACCTCCCGTTCCACCACATCCCAAAGCTGCTCTGTTGGATTGAGATCTGGTGACTGTGGAGGCCATTTCAGTACAATGAACTCATTATCATGTTCAAAAAACCAGTCTGAGATGATTCACGCTTTATGACATGGCGCGTTATCCTGCTGGAAGCAGCATCAGAGGATGCTACACTGTGGTCATAAAGGGATGGACATGGTCATCAACAATACTCAGGTAGGCTGTGGAGGTTAAACCGCCACATTGGTACTAAGGGGCCCAAAGCGTGCCAAGAAAATCTCCCCCACCACCACCACCACCAACCTGAACCGTTGATACAAGGCAGGATGGATCCATGCTTTTATGTTTACACCAAATTCTGAGGCTACCATCCGAATTTCGTTGCAGAAATGGAGAGTGACAAGGCAACATTTCTCCATCTTCTATTGTCCAATGTTGGTGAGTCTGTGTGAATTGTAGCCTCAGTTTCCTGTTCTTAGCTGACAGGAGTGGCACCCGGTGTGGTCTTCTGCTGCTGTAGCCAATCACCTTCCAGGTTGGATGTGTTGTGCATTCAGAGATGCTCTTCTGCATACTTCTGTTGGAACAAGTGGTTATTTGAGATACTGTTGCCTTTCTATCAGCTGGAACCAGTCTGGCCATTCTCCTCTGACCTCTGGCATCAACAAGGCATTTGTGCCCACAGAACTGCTGCTCACTGGATATTTCCTCTTTTTGGGACCATTTTCTGTAAACCCTAGAGATGGTTGTGCTGGAAAATCCTAGTAGATTAGAAGTTTCTGGAATACTTAGACCAGCCCGTCTGGCACCAACAACCATGCCACATTCAAAGTCACTTAAATCACCTTTCTTCCTCATTCTGATGCTGGTTTGAACTGCAGCAGATCGTCCTGACCATGCCTACATGCCTAAATGCACTGAGTTGCTGCCATGTGATTGGCTGATTTGCATAAACGAGCAGTTGGACAGGTATACCTAATAAAGTGACCAGTCTGTCTGTCTGTCTGTCTATCCATCCATCAAATATAAATACAAATTATATTTTTTAGGGAAAGTAAGGTCTCATCTCTTTGATGTTTCTCAAGCTTACTCCATGAAAAATAAAATACACTACTTTCAGTTCTGAGCTTTGCATGTCGACACACTAAACTATGTCATTGTGTAAAGAAATTGTACAAAATTTCCTTCAAAACTTTTGATTTTCACTGCAAAAGTGTCCTCATTCTAACTTTGTACCTCTGGCTTTTAAAAAGTCTCCACAGACTGTCCCTGTTCAGATGTAGAGGTGAGGTTAAGTCTTTCAGGACATCACTGTTTGCTTTCCCAGTCCAACTCCTTTTCTACTCCCAGCTGACACAAATTCCTCCTGGACACACTTTAAACCAAGTCCCCCTTCAGGGATCTGTGCCCCCAGAATGGTTTCCAGAGGCCTGAAATCCAGCTGGACCTTTGATTGACAGTGTTTCCTACCAGGGCAAACCATTTCAGCTCATACACATTGATGGTTGGGTTCAGGGGAGGTGGCATGGCTGACCTGCTGGCTAAGCACTCCACGGAATAACCATGCAGAAAGTGTTAATAAGGTCTGGGACAGAGAAGAGCTGGGGTCGTAGCGTTCATTATCAGAGGGAGAGAGATCAAGACAGGTTTTTCTGTCACACAATATGACCCGGCATTTCTCTCCTGTGCTTCATCTCTGGAGCATCTTCCCTTGAATATACAAGAGAGTCCAGGATGAAGACAAAAGTGAATAATTATGCAAAACCGCAAAGGAGCAGAATTATCTTTGGCTGCTCACTTAGGGGTTAACAGAGTGCTGGTGGGTAAAGTGTGTGTGAAATGACTGTTTTGCTATTCCCTTTGAGGAGAGAAGAGTTGAAAAGAAACTTGGAGGTAAAAAAAAATGGCTTGCTGAGAATTTCAACTATTATCTGGATGTTACATTTGTAGAAAAGGACCCCTGAGAGCCTGATTAGAGACATTCATTGGTGTCCGATCTCATGACAGAGCGAGACAAGACTACGTTGGACCCCAGCATTGACCCCATTGGTCACAGTTTACTAATAAACTGTAAAAATTGTACATTTTCTTTACTCATTGCTTCACAGATGCAGCTTTACTTTCAGTCTGGATTTATGTACCCACTAGAACTTATAAGAGAGCCTCAAGGTAACTATATGTACATTTTTTGGGCCCGAAAGGCACATTTAAATGTAATTTGGTATGTATGAGTACAATCAGGAGATGTTTGTATTGGAGAAAACCAGTCATCTGCCAGTCATTGACTTGAGTCTAAGTTTCCCCAGACAACATGCTGACATGTCCTGTGACATGAGACCAAATCCCACATTAACTCTAAGGCTAGGACCACCATCTCCAGACCTCTTGGGCCAGTGTCCTCCAGGCTTAAGATGTTTCCCTGCTGCAACACACCTTATTCAAATGATGAAATGGTTTCCCAACAGCTAGTTGTCAAGTTCTGCACAAGACTCTGAATGATCTATTGATTTGAGTAGGGCTGTCACAAACGATTATTTAGATAATCAATTAATCACAGATTATTTTGTCAAGTAGTCGACTAATCGGATCCTGCGAAAATTGCTGCATATTTCCAGCACCAGTCAAAAGTTTGGACACTTGCTCATTGAATCTAATGGGAAAACGTGTCCCAACTTTTGACTGGTAGTGTGTATGTTTATCTATGTCAATAAACTATTCAAAAAAGCTGACCAGACAGAAAGACAGACAAGGCAGCAGAAGGTTGCCTACAGTGGCAATTTTGAGAGGAAAAAACAAAGCTTATAAACAATCAATGATTAGTCGTTTATTAAATTAGTCACTGATTATTTTGATAGTCAACAATTAGTCGATTAGGCAACTAGTCGACGATTAGGCGACTAATCGATTAGTCGACTAATCGACTAATCGTTGGAGCCTTAGATTTGAATCAGGTGTGTTGCAGCAAATAAACATCTAAGATAGGGCTGAACGATTTCAGGGAAAAAAATCTAATTGCGATTTTTCTGGGCAATATTGCGATTTCGATTTGATTCACGATTTTCTTCAAATCAAGCTTCAGTACAGTATTTACAATGTACAATACCATTTATGAACATGACAGAAAACTCCATTATATCATCAAAACATTAAAAGCTATTACTTTCAATGATGACAATTAAAGGTGAGATTTAGCTCACTTTCAAATGCATTTATTTAAAAAATGCATGTACATTCACTGAAACTTGATTTTCAGATTCCCTGCAGTCCTCCCTCTACCACAGTTAATCACCTCACTTACTGCCTTTTTCAAATCAGATAGTCTGCATGTTGCTTTACACACTTGAATTTCCAGTGTAAAAAAGACATTATTGTGCTATTTTGAATATTTTAACTATTTCTCATCACAATGCACTAAAAAATCTCCAAATAAGAAATCAACATATTTTCTTTTTACAGTTCTTGTTTGTAGGTTACGTTAAGTGAAACATACAAACCAGGGAATTTATCATGGATTCATATGTGCATTGAAATGTAATTAATGTAAAATAAATCTAAACCAACATCAGGTTTTACATCTAACTTCATTTTTATGTCATTCTGTCACCTGAACTTGAGGTGAAGAAAACTACATCATCAATGATCAGGTGGTTTTACCCTGATTGTTTTTATCAGGTCGCATTTCTGATGTTTGGACGCACATTTTTGGCCACAACGGCGTTCCGTACTCATCCTCTCATGTCCGCTTGAAAAGCAGCAGCAACAACTTTCCTCCTGTTTCTGGTTTAACTGTGTGGCTTAACTAATGTCCCAGATAACAAGGATAAAGTTTCTGTGTGCTGCTCCGGTTCGCCCCGTTCACGAAGCAGGTCCAGCTGATTATGCGTCTCCTTTTACTCAGATCCACCTAAATACGGATCATTAATTTACTCGCCCGCATCTCGCTTGTGTCCGCAGCGCAAAGCCCAAAACTTTATAGATTAAAAGAAAACTGGTTGTAATTCAGTCGCGCTTTTATTGCCATTAAAATGATTTGATCTGATTTTACAGACCAGACGGCATTTCTCACTAGACTGTCTGATCAGCTGATCACTGCTGGTGACTGAACTGCTGAGTCATGAAATCTGACGGCGCCGACGGTTCAAGATTATATTTTACTGAACATTAAAATCCCTCATTTCAGGAAGCGGATCAACAAACAGAAAGAGGCAGCAGAGGTCTGCAGCCTCTCTCCAACAACGGAACGGAAAGTTAGAAACTGGATGAAGTTCTACCGAAGCCGTTATCTAGTGTAAAGATTACACAGCAGGAGATGCCGCATCCCAGCCCTGATGCTGATTGGTTAGCTGACCTGTCCATGAGTAACATTCCGCTTCTGATTGGTGAGCTTAGTTGGCTGGTGCAGAGACGCCAAGTAGCGCGTGTGTACAACAGTGGACAGAGCAGATCCTGGGTCAGTCACATTGGAAAACCGCAGCTTTGGCGATCACGTGATCACATGGTCTGAAATTACAATTTCGATCTTAAAACGATAAATTGTTCAGCCCTTATCTAAAACCTACAGGCAACTGGCCCATGAGGTCTAGAGATAGTGGTCCCTGATCTAAGGTGTTCAAAAATGTGTGCGTGATAGAGACAGAGCATCCCCTGTGGTGACAAATTTTTTTTTAAGTACAAAATACAACGTTACAAATCGGTACAAATAAGAAGCCTCTGTTGAAGCTACCACCCTAAGGCGCCTTCGCACCTTTCGAACCTTTTCAGTTCCTAGAACCTTTTTGGAATCCAGGCCGTTTTTTGGCGAGTTCATATAGGAACTAGGAACTATGGCCCTCAGTCCCTACAACCAATTTAGCTCCTACTCCAAGTCCCATAGGAACTCATATACATAGGTGTTTGGTGATTGGTTGAACTGGCACTCTACGCCGTTTGCGTGATCTCCACCATTTCCACAGCTGTTACCAAGATTGTAAGAACAACAACAAAAACACACTCAAATGGAGAGAGTCTGACAAATGGACCAATGAGGAGGTTAAAGCTCCACTGTGGCTCCACAGAGGAGTTTCAAAGAGCTTTGGAGGCTTGTCGTTGAATTGTTTTCTTGTCTCCTTACTGTATTTGTTTTGTTGTTCAGTGTAGCTCTAAAGTATCATGTCACGGTCGCAGATGTGTTGCATCACATCGGCCCCCATCAAAGTCTCTGACTCAAGTGCAAATGCAAAAAGAAAAAGGTCCCCTGGGGAAGGGTTTGAGGTGGGCAGTTCCTGGAACAAAATTTGAGGGGGGCAGTTCATAGAACTGCATTCTTGGCACTTCTCTGTCCAAAAGCGGTTCAAGTGACGAGCTTTGTACCCCTAAAGGTACAATTGTGCACTTTTGTTTCTGAGTGAACATGCCAATGTATTTCATAGGATTATATTCATGAAGAAGGCCCAGCAGCGACTGCTCTTCCCACGAGTCCTTAGAAGGAGTAGACTCGAGTAGAGGCTGCTGGTGACCTTTTTCCGCTCCAGTTTTAAAAGTGTGCTGATGAATGGTATGCTGGCTGCACTGAGACTGAGAAAAAGATGCTGGGGAGGGTGATAATCTCAGCTGGACAGATAGTCGACTTCCCTTTGCCCTCCCTAGAAGACATTGCCACTACCAGATGTGTGTCCAGAGCTAGAAGGACTGCCACATCAAGCAGCCTTCCAATCCAATAAATGTCACCAGACAAGAGTCAGTCGCAGAATCAGCTGTTTGGCATTAGCACATTAAAAGTTTGTCATGGGCAAAACCACATACTCATCCCACAAAGTTTTCACTATGCATGCTTCATTATTGTGACACCACAACTTCTTTGGGTTTCAGCTTTGTCTTCATTAAATAGAAATCAGACATTTTGGTTGTTCGAACAAAATAAGCTGTGACAGTTTAGGAATCTGACAGTTCTTCATGTTATACACCAAAATCTGCTGGGTCAAAATTAACCCATAATGGTATATTTTTGACCCAGCACTGGGTTCAAAAGGGACCAACCGAGAAAATTAAGTTATTGTTTTTGCCCCGACTTTTGGATTGAATATTTGACCCAGAAGTCGGGTTATGTTGAATGTTTGGGTTGAAACAACCCAGAAATTAGTTGGTCGCTTTATAGACTAATCTGACGAGCGTTTTGTGTGTGCGCCATTTCTTGCCTGGGGAACGAGTCCCAATTACCCCATATCTGCCAACATGGAAAGCAGCGTGAATATCTGGATTTACAACGTCGGACAGTCATCTAAGGTCATGATAACCTAAAGGTGTGTTATCCGGAGATCTCTAAAGTATTCTGACATTTTTTTTTTTAAATGGGAAAAAAATAAAAAAATATTTTTCTCTTGAAAAGAGACTTGAATTAAAGACAAACCAGAATAAAAAACCACACTCCTTGATTACTTATCAAAGTTAAAAAACTAAACTCTTTCAAAGGTGGTTACTTTTCTATTTTATCACATATTTGGCTTTTGGTATTGTTTAAGGACTGTACAGACCACGTAGCCTTCACATGTCCTGCAGATGAAACTAAAGGCTGCAGGACACCGTCTTCCTGATCTGTTTGTGTTTGTGACTGAACTGTTTTTATTTTCTGGTCCCCACGTTGCCCTGATCAGAGCAAATAACGTTATATTTCACAATATCTCCCAGATTAGTCATTAACTCGCTG
Source organism: Atherinomorus stipes (assembly GCA_023101725.1). Classification (NCBI taxonomy): domain Eukaryota; kingdom Metazoa; phylum Chordata; class Actinopteri; order Atheriniformes; family Atherinidae; genus Atherinomorus; species Atherinomorus stipes. The sequence goes on from JALJCO010008386.1 coordinate 92,701, forward strand.
CAACACAACAGCTGTCTCTGTTAGCATTAGCTAGCATGATAACATTATGCGGTGTCATTTCGGGAGCATAGATATATGAAATAAAGTGTCAGATTAATGAGTGTTCACCATAATTTACCGTATTTTTGTTGTTGGCGATTAAATCCAGTGTTTTCTCTGCCTTGGCAGCAAGTTATTCCTCCTCTGCTCTGTGTGTCCAATATTCCTCACAGATGCGAGGTTGTGGCGTTTGGCCAGATTAGTCTATAACCCTGCAGTCTGACCCAGGAGTTTTTAGTGTGTAGGATCCTGTTACTCATTTTGTTTTTACTGTAGGCTGGGTCATTTACGGTGTTGCACATAAGCATACAGTAAAAGCCAGTACAAATATTTGAGAAACTAAAGAAAAGTTCCTACTTTTGTTTGTTTGTCTCAACTTTGACATTTAAAGTATGAGTGGACTTCCCTGCACAAACTACTGTCTGGTATAAGTTACCGACCGCTCTTAACCAAAGTCAGACAGGTGTTGCGTGAGGAGCTTTCTAAAGTTATGAGCATAATATCGGCTTAACACACCTGCAGCTATCCTTCACCCTCATTTACACAACCCCGTGGCAAACCCTATAGCGTCAGATAGCTGAAGACCAAATTAGCAACTCTCACTGGGTTTTATGAAATTAACAAACGTGGCAAACACTTTCTACCAAAATACCACCAGAGAAGAAATCTGTGGAGGTCAGTGAATGACAAGCAACCCTAGAATCTCTGACAATACTCCTGGGTATCCTGAAGAGCAGCACTCGCAGATACACTGCAGTCAATTACAGCGATGCGAGATGTCGGGGGCAGACGGGGGAAATGACAGTTGGGAGACAGCTCTCTCATCATTGTCCTTCTGTTGTGGCCACTTTGAAACAAGTGGAGCTATTTGTCTAGTGGTGAGATATGCTGGAGGGAAAGAGGAAGAAGGCTTTTATCTCCTGAGAGAAACAGAGATAGAGAATATGCAAGAAATGTAGCGCAGGCGGCACATCTGACTGGTAAAAAAGCGAGTAAGCTTACTGAAAAAGGGGGATTTTGATGGGAGTAGTTGGCAGGTGAAATAGCAGCAGAAGTGAAAGAGACTTGCAAGGAGGTAGTTTGTGGGGACAATAGGCTGACAAGGCGGCTGTGATGTTTGCTGAGGCACTGTAGCGTTTTCTTAATGTGCAGCATCCATCAAGATGCTGCCCACCGCACAGCATGGCATCTTTTTATCGGCCCTCATTAAAGTAAGCACAGATATTTTATGCATCGGTTGGAATGCAAAGACTCTTTCATGCTAATTTCCCTTCTTTAAATTCGTTATTCATCATCTTTGATCAACGGGGTCCTGTACACAAATAAAGTGGAGAGGAAGCTGCGCCTGATGAAAACTGGAATCCACCATGTGCTGAAGCATCACATCTGTGAGCTGCTTGGGTTTATTTAGCAAACTCAGGAGTTTTATTTATGTTTAATGAAACTGTATAATGTATTAAACTCTCCTTCAGTTGTTTAAGGAGAGTTTACTTTGAAATCAAATTAGGGGAGTCTAACTTCTTTTTACAGCCAGAAAAAATTTTAGGATAAATCAACACATATAAGAAAAAAATAAAACTTAGAGGATATGTTATAAAAAAAGTGAAAAAAAACTTTAGGAAAAATAAAAAAATAATGGAAAAAATAGGGGAAAAAAGGGAAAAAAAAGGATAATCGGGGGGCAGGGGAAAATACAAAGATATACTATGAGGTGGGGGAAAAGTTATAAAACATCATCAAGGGGACAAAAAAAATGGGGGAAGGATTGGGGGGGGGGGGAAAATTAAAAAAAAAAAAATGGAGAGAAGGAAACAATATATTAGGGGGAGGATGGGGGGAAAAAAAGGGGAAAAATAAAAGGGGGGGGGGGGAATAAAAAAAAAAAAAAAGAGGAATTTAAAAAGTGTATTTATCATCCTTTAAAGTTAAGACCAAACAGAAAGTCTTCTGGAAAGCAAGTTTTCCCCCTCAGGGTGTTAACAGTATGAAACACCTCTTAATTTACACCTCCTACTTCTCCACCTTCTAGTGATCGGAGGTCTGACTTTTGCTTCCACAATTATCACTGATTTGAATGTTTTTAAGCCATTTTTTATTCTGTGTTTTTATTAGAAATAGTAATAAAAACTATTATTTTTCTTTTTTCCATTATATAATCTGCCAATAGTTCAAATATAAGGCTAAAAACAGGCAGTTTTCCTGGGTCAATGAAGGGTGGGCTGTTCTTAGATCTGCTCTGACGGATCTGACCAGCCTTGCAGTCTCCAGTGTTCTGAAAATCCAGCTGGATGCTGCTTCTTTTTGGTTTTCCCTCATGTCCTTACTTTTTTTCTATCGTGCTTTGATTTAAATTTGCCTCCCCCGTTTCTCTCTGCTGCTCTGTGTACCTGTCCTGTACCACACTCACCATCTATGGCACTTTTGCCCCCCTTCATGATGATCCCCAGTCTGTGCTTGTGTGTGATCGGCTGAATGATGTGCTCGTCAGACTAAAGTTACATCCCATCTTAAGTCTCAGCAGAGGTGAGCAGGAGAGGCTAAAGCGTAGTCCTCCAGCGACTACAGTGCACGTTGTGTTTGCGAGTGCGCAACATGGTGTGAAAATCAATGTAATGCTACACAGCTTTGCAGAAAAAAAAAAAAAAGAAGAGCCTTGGCTCCAGAAAATCTCATAACAGATGCCACTGCTCCATCAAATGAGTTTTACTGAGAGTTTTAATGTTGGAAAGTAATCAAGAGCATCTTTAAAGTTCGATATCCAGAATGTGGTCAGGTTTACTTTTGTCAAAGGAACAGATTGTTTTTCATTCGTGTCTGGCTGATCAGAGGAAAAGTTAGATTTTGATATTTTAGTTGCTTTTTGTGGATCCCATCTGGTGACATCAACAGAAATGATAGTCATTCCTCATCACAAGTTGAGTCATGGGAATTTGCAACTGTAGCATGTTTTTATTTTAATCTTGGGATGAATTGTAGTGATATTACTGGGTTCACCTAACCGAACAGATCGCTCCAAATCAACAAACAGATACAGGACACCAGGTGCATCATTCAGCAGAGGCTCCTTCGCTTTATTGTTGCACCTAAATAACAAATCTCACAAAAACATCTGCTTACTCTATGGTACCCCTGGAGGGACATATAATAACCCAAAACGTTAAAGAACAAGATGGTCTGTTCAGCACTTTTTTGTAAAGTGGGAACTCCTGGAATGCAAAGGAGGGGTAGCTCCAGCGACTCAACGGGGGGTTGAAGTGACGTCAAATCTACAGTATCAAAACCTTTGCCACTGTGACATGTTATACATGTTTAGAATTATCCACAATTCAACCAGTAAGTTCATTTCATGGACACAACGAGCATAAAAGCATATTTAATAATAAATACAGCAGTGCAGTAAATACAGTAAGAAAAAGCAAATGCAACCTTTAAAATGGTTCTGAAGCCATGTTATAAGTCCAATCTTCAATTGTTTATATTTCTTCTGTTCATAGGGGGTTATTGACTAAAATAATCATATTTTTGTAAAAATATTCCTTATTTAAAAAATAACCACTTAGAGTGCTTTGGCACCTGTTGGTCCGGTACATGGTTCAGTTCGGCCCAAACGTTGTAACAATGTTTCAATTCTCAACTAGTCCGGTTCACATTCACACCAGTGTTTCTGCAAACGAAACAACCGCTATGGATGATATATGACCGCCCCAGGCACGTGTGTTTGGTGGTGAAACTGATGGCGAAGCGGGCCAAGAAGAATAATCCCGGAAGGAAAAAAATGGCTGTATATGTTTGTTGTGCTCTTCTGCCCGTAATTGTGGTGATATATTATTATCATTACTTATGCAGCAAGTGCAAATACTGCTGTTGTTACAGCATGAAACCCGCATACGGCACGAGAACACTGAAAGTTTTTTTTCTCTCCCCATGGAGAAGATGTGTTGCAAGCAAAGTTGCAAGACCAATGGGCTAAGCTCCTAACCTGAACCATTGTGTATTTCGGAGACATCTTTGGTGACTTCTCCGGTAGCTTCTGTTTCATTTATCATGTAGAATGAACATTAACTTATTATCCATTAAACTGGTATAATATTAAAACTTATATGAAAACATGAGTTAAAATGCCGAGTAATATTTAAAAAAATATATGATAACAGCAGTTTTTCATTGGAATATTTGCTCTAAATTTTACAAGTAAAAGTACCAGTAATGTTTTTTTCTACATCTGTTTCTCTTCTCTTTAGCTTGGAAATTATGGGCTTCTTCTGCAACACAGTCTCAAAAGAACAACATCCCATGAAGGAAAACGGAACTTTCTGGTTTTTTTTTTAAACAAAGATTTTATGTTTTATTTTGTACAGAAAAGCCTCTGAAGAAAAAAAAAATTCTGGGAAAAATGTCAGAATTTTGACTTTTTTTTCCAGAATATTAAAAAAAACATCAGGATGTTTTTTTTTTTTTTAAATTTCTGAAAAAAGTCAGAATTTTGACTTTTTCCCAGAACATTAAAACAAATTTTCTTTTTTTTTTTTTTTTCCCAGTATCTGAAAAAAGAGAGCAGGGGAGAGGATTAGGGCCACAAGAAAAAAAAAAAAATTCTGAGAAAAAAGTACAAAATTGAGAAAAGAATTCTGAGATTAAAGAATTCTGCTTTTTGACAATTGAAAAAAAAAATCCTGAAAATTTTTTTTATTTTTTACTTTGGAAAAAAGTCAGAATTCTGAGATTAAAGTCAGAATTCTGACTTTTTTCTCAGAATTCTGATTTTTTCTCAGAACTGAGATTAAAGTCAGAATTCTGACTTTTTTCTCAGAATTCTTTTTTTTTTTTTTTCTAGTGGCCCTAATCCTCTTCCGAGTCAGAATACTCAGAAATTGAAAAAAAAAAAAAAAAAAAATCTCCTGAACTCTTTTTTGTATGTTCTGGAAAAAAAGTCAAAATTCTGACTTTCGTCTCAGAATTTCATTTTATTTTTCATTTTCAGTGACCCTAATCCTCTTCTGTAGTTTTGTTTTTTAAAACGTAAAAGTCTAAATAAAACTGTGGTTCTTTAAAAATGACAACAAAATCCATAAAGTTCGTGTTTATCAAAATTATAAGTTGTGTATTGAAAAAAGGCTGTGAAATATTTGCGGTTCTGGACGGCTTTTATTTAACCTGGTTGAGGCAAAAATGGCTGTTTGGACTGTAAAGGTTGCAGACCCCTGGTCCAGACTCAGTCCCAGAATCTCAGGCCTCTCAGCAGGACTGCTTTTGCTTCACAGTTTAGCTGATGGGTTTTACATCCACAATGTGGTCTAATTGATTTATATGTACAGTATATTGAATGTGAGCAATGAGCAGCCTCTCATTAGAGACACGGGCGTAGATCTGAGAGCTGTTAATCCGCTGCTAAAAAGACGACATGCAGCCTTTGAATCAAACAGCCTTTTTTCTGTCAGCCCTCCCCCCTTTAGGATGCCTTTAAGTCTTGAGAACATTTATTAAATTACAAGGCTGGAGATGTTTGGATCGTTGTCTGTGAACACCTCTAACCTGTTTATCAGCTGGTCTTGCCCCCCCACCAGCCGGGAATCCGGCAGAATGAGCAGCCCACAACGGGAGGGATAAAATGTCTTTAAAGCATAACAGCTAAGTGCACAATAATTGCTAAATATTTAGCAAACAGAGGAGCAGTACTAGCTGTGTGGTGGCTGGAACAGTGAAAAGCATGACATTGTTTACTGAAATGATGCGTCCTTCACACAGTTGCCTTGAGTGACAAACAGCGGGGTATAAATAACCACGCTGACGGCGCTTTAAGGATACTTTTCCACATATTTCAGATAAACCCGGTAAGGAACTGATCCAGGCTTTGGCATATTGACCTCAAGTAGCTTCATACCGGCCTCCCTACAGCACAAAGTCCTGCTCTCATCTGTAATCTATTATTCATAACGAAGAGACAGAGACAGAGACTGGGAAAGGCAGATAACTTGGTCGCTTCTTCCTCCATCCACCCCCACCCTCCTACTGCTATTATCCAGAGGCCATTGTGTGGGAAAACAAATGGAATGATTGCCTTTTGTTGTATAGGAGGGGGGGAATTTTGTATTCTGTGCAGATTTTGAACGTAGCCTTGCCATTCAGAGCACACAACTTATGACTGCCAGTTGCATTGTGCAAATAATGATGCATGGGAGGGATCAAATTAAAATTTATCAGCTCTGGGTTGGCATCCATCTCAAAATCTATTTCCAGCAGATGAAAAATTGAAAAGGCAAAAGGGGAGCGTATGTTTTGAATGTGGTGCTAATTTGCTCCGTCATTCCTTCTTGTTTCTTCTTATTGATTTTGTCCAGGCTAACTCCAAAATTTGTTTGTAGTTCCTCTGCTGAGGCCTAAAAATGTATTTTTAATGGTCAATTCCATCACTGAAGTTAATACATGCACATTTTGAATGTTTTATTTGGATCTAACAGGAATAACACTGAGCTAAATCATTTCTGCTCCGCCATGACCTCATGTTTTCCTTGTCTGGATAAGCTTTTTACTCCCTAAAAGGGACTGCGTTTCCTAAGTGTGATGCTTTTTGTCAAACAGTGCTGGTTTAATAACACATGTGCAAGCATATGCTTACATGGAATCCCACATCTCCTGCTGTAAAGGCAGATAAATTACTCCTCTTGTTGTGATAATCAGTATTCATTATCAATTTGCACTGGACAATTGTTTACCAAGCACCTTAACAATTTGATAATTTGCATTCACAGATGATAAACCCTTATGAGACACCTTTGGCTCGCTGCTCTCGGTGAGTAACACAGTGGGATGAACTGGGCCGTCCAAACCTTTAAATGTAGCTTTGTATTATCTCAGCTGTAATTTAAAAACAAGCCCCGTCTCTTCATAAAGTGGCTGTTTTATCCAGCTCACATTGGTTTTCACACGACACGCAGGCTGAGAGATGAGGGGGTCAACATCCCGTCAAGCTTGGCATCAGGTTACAATTTGAAAAATCGCACAAGCCGAGAGAAGTTTGATATGCTGAGCGGAGCTGATAAAGCCTGTCGGTGAGCTGGTGGTTGAAGACAGAGAGCGCAGCCATGTCTACATCTCATAGCTGTCACTTACTTTGTCCCCCCTCAGCATTCCCGGCCTTCTCCGGCCAGAATGGAAAATTGCCTCCTCCTCCTCCGTTGCAGGTTCTGTGAACTCTGTGGGCGCTTGAATTACCGCCGGTGCAGGCTACAGGTATTCAATCTACTGCTTCAGACTGTGGGGTAATAGACAGGGGGGCTGAGGTATTATAATTGAAAGGCCCCTTCAATAGCGATAAATAATGAAGTTTCCCTAGGGGCCATTAAGGGCTGGGAAAGAGAGTGTGTCAGACGGAGGAGGGTGTTCTCATATGTATCGAGTCGGCCTGTTAACCCCCCGCTGAGTGAGTCACTGAGGGAATATAATATGGGTGTGAAAACACAGGAGGAAGGGGGGTCACTCGCTCTTCTCCATTACGGATAAACTGGAACAAGCCTGTACACGATGTAAGCGTTGTTTTATCTGAGGAGCTCTTCACTGATATTCTTTGATTTGGATATTCAGGAACTGTATCAGGACTTCAGTGTGATACAGACCATCTTCTGCAAATATTATATTATTCTTTTCTTCTTTATCTAACAAGAAAAAACTCCAGAGATCAGAAAACTTCTTTTCAAGATTGATCTACACAACCACATATTTGAATATTTATCAATCAATAAATGTAAAAGGCACATATATGATCCAAAGCAAAAACAAAAATACAGCCTATGTTTGAGGTGCAACAATACCACATGTATTCCTATCAAACCGTTCATTACAGATGTGTACCGAACTGTGAGCACTGTGTATCGAATATCGAACATCATTTTTAATTTTAATTTATTTTATCAACTTGTCTTCTGACAGTGAGCTTTGTCTTTAAAATTCAGTCAAATCTGGATTCATCTACTTGTTCGATTACATTCTAGTGTTTGGAACAACTTTGGTGTTCATGTTAATTATGACCTTGATAGTAAGCTGTTGTGGACAAGAGCACAACGGTTGAAAAAGCCGTGAAAAGTTATTATTTGTATCGAAAAAAATATCGAACCATGGCCCAAAAGTATCGAACCAAACCAAACCATGTATTTTTTGTATCGTTGCATCCCTAAATATATATATATATATATATATATATATATATATATATATATATATATATATATATATATATATATATATATATGTACACATATCCAATGAACATAAGGCCAACATACCTGTCAACAGGTGCTTTTTGAACATTACAGAAAACACATGATTGCAGTGATTGTCTCAAAGTGTTATCAACAACATTTTAGCTTCGGAGCCCCATCGTGCTTGTTTACTTGTTTTTTTTGTGTATGTTTTGTTTTGTTGAACCATAATTCAAAATCAGTGTGATGATTTTCATTGAAGTTTTATTCATAATTATTTTTGTCAATTCCAACTTATTTTACTGGCAATTGTATCTTTTTTTTTCTTTAATTGGAGGATATGAACGATACGTACGTATCAATGAACGATATCGTATTAATGCAGGGGATAGTGATTCGATGTTTGTCGATATCTCAAATTCAGTCTCGGTATGATTGATTTTAGGATCCATGGAGAGATATGAAATGATATGAAATTAAAAGTAATAAACAAGATTATGTTTGTTTTTTTAACATAACTGTAGCTCCTACTTACCTGAAAGCGAATGCAGTACAATCTCTGTGTCCTCTCTATCCACCCATATATATATATATATATATATATATATATACACACATTCATTTATTGATGTATCGATATAGAGAGATGTATTGTTACACCCCTACAGGCTATTGTGTTCTCTGAAGGAAGGAATTGTTTGCATCCACTTACTCATCAACATTACGTTCATGTACACATGTATGAATCTGTTATAAAATACAAATATACCTTTATGCTCTTTGATAAAATCACTGAAATGATATCAAATAGTTCTGGGCTCAAAGCTGGTTGGACATTCACAGAATATGAATGAACTCTACAGGAGAACGACGAAGGTTTGTTTCTTGTCTCAGTTCATCACTTCTTCTGCGTTGGAGCACAAAGCAGAGAAGTTGTGTCAAGTTTAAGTGCTTCTTGTATAAAATCAACTCTATTGGAGAGATCTAGAAGTTCATTTTCCCACTCAGATACCTTTCTGGCTCGTGCAAAGCAGGTGGATCATCAACTCCAAACACTTATCGTTTCCCCGAAGCTCTTCTCTGCCTGTATATACTAAGTAAATTGAAGACCCTTAAAGTGCTTTTAAATCAGGCAAAATTAGCCACATGCTGTCGATTCTGACAGATATGAGCTTTTCAATTCTCTCCCCAACTGAGAGGAAAGTTCTCTGTGTCTTAATTACCTCACATTTGGCACAGTGCACTGCAGAGCTAGCGGGGCTGTGGGGAGATGGGACTCAGCGGAGACGCTCAGACAGCGGTTGGTGACAGAAGCCGAGGGAGGACGCAGCAGAGAAAAGGCTCCCAGCTATCGTGCCTGGGATGACAGAGGCAGTCGTGGAAGGGGCCAGAGATCCCTGAGGAGGAGCAGAAGAAAGAGGAAGAGCTAGCTTAGGGGAGAATTCCCCCCGGGCACATATGGTGGAACTGAAACATCCATATGTCGGCTTGCAACAGAAGATACACAGTATGTCGACACGCTTCGTCTCGTGGTCTCGCCTGCTTTGGAGATTCTGTGTACTGGCTGGTCTCTTTCATTTTGTGCACAACTCAAAATCCCCAAAGGAACACTGATGGTAGTAGAAGGAAAACTGAGCTGCTTCAGATGCTCCACGGAAATGTTTCTGTGCAAGGAGGAGTTAGAAGATACAAACTTTAGCATTATGTTATGTTCCTGCTGATTTGATGACACTGGTTTCTGAGTGAACATGTCATTCAGGTGACAGGCTCAAGCTAAAAAGCTGATTATAAAAATACTTCTGCAATATATTTTTTTTGGGGGGGGGGGGGGGGGGGCTGTGTAGCAAGCAGAGGATAAAATAATCATCTACTGTTGTGACTGTTGGTTTATGGGTAACCATCTGTTGGATGCTTCATCTTTATGTGTTAGACTGATGATCTTATCTGCAGAGGTTCAGCTGAGTCTCATTTTAGTGGATTTCCTTGAACCTCTTCCAGTGGTGGTCTTTGTCTCTGCAGTTTCACTCCTTTGAATTACGGGAGCACAGACTTTCTATCAGATGCTAGCAACAGTGAGGAGTTTTTCTCAAGTTTTTGTCTGACTGTTGGCAAACAGCTTCACCACCTTCAGGTGGTGATGCATAACCACTCAGTCACATTAAAGGATGACTTTCTTTTTTTCAACTTGGACCTTATTTCTAGGAGTTTATATGTGCGTTTGAAGAGTTCATTTGCAAAAACAGTTAAAGGTGCCATGACATCAAATTTCCCTTTTCTGGGGGGGGGGGGGTATAATAAGATCTGTTGTGCACTGATGAGGCCATGTAAATGTCCGGAGTAAGAATCAAAGTTCCTGTTTATGGTCTGTCAGCTTTGTCTCTCTGTTCAAAAACAGTTAATTTAATTGCTCCAATAAGAGCACACTATCAAGCAAACAGCCCCCCCCCCCCCCCCCTCCTCTCTCCTTCCACCTTCCGCTCCGCTCTCACCCCCTCCCTCGCTGATTCAACTGCGAGTGGAGCTGAGTAACTGCTGTGCAGTCAGGTCTGGGTTTTCAAACAAATGAATTTAAAAGCAAACTTCTGCAGCAACACTGAGGGAGGGGGCCACAACCTTGTCATTACCTGTAAGTTTATTTATTTTCTAAATGCTGTCTTGTCTGATAAACGTAGCTCTCACTGTCTGAAATGTACATGTTGCTAACAGTTAGCCTTTAGCAAACTCCAATCACAGCTTGACCTACTTTCTCTAAATAAGGTTATAGCCAAATAAGGTGTAGCCAATCAAAATGAAGTCAAATTGGTCTCCGGGTAAAGCTGCATATCATTACTGCACCCAACTGTATTACTGAGGAAGGGAGGTCTAGCGCCAAAACAATCCCCCGCTGTAAAAAGTGACGTTTTTTTCTTTGGAGTATTACATGAACCACTTTTTTCTGCTATGTCATCTCTCCTCTAACCACCATTTAGAAAAAAACGGGGTTAACTGCTTCTGCAAATAAACTCATTTACTTTTTAAATATTTTCACCAAATCACACTCACATGGAGAAGAGGGTTTTAATGATGTTAAATGGAGATAGGAGGTTTTTACCCGACAGTGAGAAAAAGCAGTTAACTCCTTTTTTTTCTCTAAATGGTGGTTAACTGTTTTTGCAAATGAACTCTTCATTTTCTCACCGATAAAGTTTCTGCATCACTTTGACTCCTTCAGAAGATATTAGGTTGAGTCGTCCTTTGGCGTACATCCATATAATGGGAGAGAGGGGACAGCCTCTATCTAAGAGATTATCTGCAGCAAAACTCCCTAATTTCATCAATGCTTTACGTAGAATGAACGAACGAATGAGTACTGTTGTCCTGTGAGTTCAGAGTTTTATGAATTGTGTATTTTTGTTGTCTGGGCAGCGAGCTGGTCGTCTCATCTATGGAACGGAAGCACCTATTGGGGATGTGCGGCCCCGAAAAGTGTGTAGAAACCCTGATAACTAACGGAAAGCTAAATCTAGACCCACAGGACTCGTTCACTCTGCTTAAAGTATTGGTGAAATGAAGGAGTTTTGCTGCAGCTGATTCATTTTATAACAATAATTACAGATGAATGTATTATAACTAATAATATGCTGAATCACAGGATAAATGTGATATTAATTCACATATTTAATTAGCTCTTCATGATTTAAGCATACTCCTGCTTCTCACCCTACATTTTAACTTTACTGTATTTCTATTAGAGGCACAACGATACAACAAATTCACATTTTGGTTTGATATTTTTGTGTCACTGTTCAATATTTTTGTGAACGCCAAAAAAAAAAAAAAAAAAAATAATAATCACACCTTTTTTTCACCCAATGTCCTTTTGTCTACAACAGCGAACCATCAGGGTCATACAAAACATGAAAAGCAAATAGTTCCAAACACCAGATCTGAATGTAGTCAAACACAGACCCATTGAGTTTCCAACACAAAGCTCATCAGCAGAAGACACGTTGATAAAACAAATGAAAAACTCTGAATTGTTCGATATTCAATACACAGTGCTCATAGTTTGATACACACCCGTATGGTTCAGTTCCATATGAATACATGTATTGCTGCACCCCTAATTTCTATAATTTCTTTTTCCTCATATATATGATGTGATATTGGAGTTTTGTCTTTTTAGTTTCTGTCTTGTCTGCTGTTGTTGTCCTTTGCAATAAAATAAATAAATAGGCTATAAATCTTATTAATCTCATGAAAATAATGCTAATGCTGAAGTAACATTGCAGGTATGACTAATTACAAACTCTTTAAGCCGCTAAAGGTTGTTTTCTGCTGCCAAACAACAGTTTATTATTTTCTAATCTCTATGTGGAGTAGTTTCACTTTTTATTATTTTGCTATAAAATTAATGTTTTTTCTCCAAAAGAGAAAAAAAGAAAAGGATAAAGGCTGACATCCATCAACAATAAAGTAACATCTGACTGACTTTAAGGCACCACAGGACACGATCACTTAAAGACACTTACGTCTTATTTTGGTTCAAATCAGTTTTCTTGATTAAATCATCAAGTGCAAATTTTCCATCACATTCACGAATTCCATTTAGATAAAAACCCATGCAGACTATGTGAATGTTTAATACTCAAGCAATTTCCAGACTGTTTTTCTCTTCTGAGCTGACATTGGAAAGGCACAGAAGGAGCCTGCAGAGAGAGTGGACGCCTGCAGCCGTGGCCGGTGAACTGCGAAGGCTGACAGCGAAGCACTGAAGGTGTTAGTGTAATAACAGCTCCCATATCTACGCTCCAAACACGCCGCTACCCAGCCCGGGTTTGCTTGCTCAGTCTTTTAATCCTAACAGTCAGCTGATTGTGGGTAAAGCGTGCATGGCGGCAGCGACGCTGATGTGAGATGTGATGCTGTAAAACAGCTGCACACGAACAACTGGACTCTGCAGAAGAAGAAGCGCTCCTGGCCACGTCTGCTCCGTCTCTGCAGGAGCTGTCGTCCCCTGAGCACGCACGCTCCGCTTGTTGCATTTCTGTCCCTTTTGAGCTGAAGTGGATCTGCCTCCAGCTCCGTTTTGCCCCTTTCCCCTTGATGCGGCATTGATCCGTGTAGTTGGAGCATTGTCTGACCAGCGCCATCAATACTGCATCAAGTTCAGTCTAAACAGCCCACAACTCTTTTGCAGTCCATCTCAGGAGACGACATCAAATTTGGTCCTGTCTTCATGCGGTGGCTGAGCTCACTCGCCTGTGAGAGGCCGGAATAATCGCTCGCTTTCTCTGCCACAGATAAGAAACGATACAGGTGAGAAGTGACTCGTTACATTATGACTCACCTCAAAAATTAATTAGTAATCTCCTGTAATTAGTATTGATCCTTTCATCTATGAATTGGCCGCTCAAAGGAGATTAAATGTTTACAAGACAGTCAATATTTGCCTGCTGGAAGTTGGACAGAGTAATAAACTCCCCCCCAAACCCACCTGGGCAGCTCCATCCTCATTTGGACCAGATTTTGCCCTCCGTCTCATTGTTCCCTGCTCTGCCTCTCCTGGCCACGGTGGTCTATCTGGCACAGACACAGAGATCCAGGGAAGCATGAAGATATTAAATTAAACCAGGAGGAATCAGCCGTGCAGCTGCCACGACGCCCCTTCGGGAAATATAGAGAAAAATGGAAAGTGTTTCCAGCGGAGGATATCTGCACTGCTGGCGGCTCATTGACTTCAAGTCTTTTAGCTTCGTAGCTCATTAGCTTTTTCACCATAAGTGACTCTGCTGTGATGCTCGTGTTGACGTTTTGTACCCAACTTTTAATCAGTGGTGACATCAGAATCAACCGTGTGGCAGCGATCCATGGGCATGAGAAAGATTTCATGCTGAAATCTTTTACATTGTTTTGGTGTAAAAGGGACCAACGGAGAGGACGGGTTTCTTCTGAGGTCTCCCCCCATGTTGTGACCCCAGGCTGCTATCTTAAAATTCATTGTCCGATATATTTAACATGAATGATTGCAGTTTCACAGATCTGGCATTTGCATAGTGGTAGAGCTAAAGGATATATATTTATATAAAACCCCAGGTCTTATGTAAGTTGCTCCCCCCTAATCATTTAATAGGGCGTCACTAATGTGGTCTAATTTGTTCTAATTGGATCCAACTTTGCAATTTGACTGGAGCAGATGTGGCTGTCCACACGACCATGTGTGCATCCAACAACAGTTGTTACACAAGTCTGCAGCTTCAGCTTCCAAAACGTTCATGGCTGATGAGCCCACTACTCCAGATGAGGGGGGATGAGGGAGGATGGCTTCCCCCTGAAATAAAAACGATCAAAATCATCCCCCCTGTAAAACTGCCCCCCCCCCCCATTCCATTCCATTCCCTCCCTTTTTTACAGTAAATCCTGGAAACATGACCAATACTCATGTAACCGTTTCATTATCAGAAAGTAGTGTTGATGTTGAGTAAAGGTAATAAAATCTGAGGGTACAGGGGCACGCACATTGGCATCGGGCATCAATGATCAGTCTTGTTGCGTCATTGCATGAGGGAGCCGCACAAGCAGTGCAGAGCAACATCTTAAGCCCCGTTTCCACCAGCGGGTCTGGGTCAGGTCGGGCCGGATCGGTCCACGTTTTTTTGCGTCTCCACAGATAAAAACCTGGACGGGTACCCTTATATCCGACCCGACCCGGCCTACTTTTTTGGCACCCTTCGGTAGGGGTACTGATCTAACCGATCCGGACCAAAGAGGTGGAGCTAATACAAAGCAATACATTGATTTGTTGAAAAATCTCACTTCCCGCGTGACCAAGCGTAGAAACAAAGCCGGGGTGACTCCTTTTGTTTCTGTCACGTGTGGCGCGGTGTTTTGGTTAAACAGCGTTGCACGGCGATGATGTCATTCTCCGCCTCCAGAGTAAGGGTACAGGTTGCTGTGGGGACGCAGCGTGAAACCAACACATCCGTACCAAAACCCATCCGATCCGGCCTGGCCCGACCTGACCCGACCCAGACCCGCGGGTGGAAACTGGGCTTTAAGGATTAACTGCGCTGCAGTGTCAGCACGGCCAAACGGGCGGCTGGATGACGCCATGTTGGAGAGTATTTTAAAAAGATGAAAATCACGACTCAGGAACCTCAATCATTACTTTTGATCAATCGATACAAAGTCGCTAAACTCGCCACAAGTTGCACAATAACAACACAACTGTTTGTCCAGCTCGCCGTGTAGCCTCCAAACAGCTGAGATTCTTGTTAGCTAGCCTGCTAAAACGCAGGACTTGTCATTCAGTCACGATAGATTTGGAATTATGAGCCTGGCAAACATAGAACATGTAGGTTCTCCTATAGAACACTTCAGAATCTGGAGCTTATGGTTGACGCGTGTTTCATGAAAAATGTGTCTTCCACCAAAAACAGTCTTTTAGTTGGTTTATTAGGCAAACTTAGACAAAACATAAAACTTGAGCGGTCCAACTATTTGAAAACTGATACCTTTTCGACACATTTTAACACGGTCAGAAAAACCGTGAGCTCTCCTCCACCTCCTGTAACCTAGGCAACAGTACACAGAGCCACACTCTTTACTGCACTGACTAAATCTGCCGTAAACCGTCTTAAAGTTACAGGTTCTTATTATTCTCTTTACTTTTGACGTACTTAATAACATGACATGAACAGAGATTGAAAGGTTATGGTAATTTGTTAGATAACACTCAGCAATGAATCCTAATGGACCACTAAAATTAACACAGATGCTGAATATGGCGCCTACAGAACAGATATTTACTGTTCACATTAGACGAGGGTTTATCTCAAATATTTTACCAGTAATGAAGAATTATTCTGTCCAGCAGGATCGCCTGCAAACCGGCAAATATCTGCCTGAGCTCCGCTGGAAAGCAAAGGTCAAAATTTTACTTCTGCACGTTTGATTTAAAAAATTCCAACTGTAGGTAGTAGCTGGTGTCTGAAATAAGAGGGAAAAGTGGTTTGGAAGCAGCATGTGGTCTCCCCTGTGAAGCAGCAGCTTACTTTCCCCAGTCGCAATATCTCCGTGAGAAAAGCTTAAAACTGTGATTTTCAACTTCTGCACATCTGATCTTAAAAATTCCAACTGTAGGGAATAGCTGGTGTCTAAAATAAGAAGTGAAAGTGGTTTGGAAGCAGCCGAGGCTCTCTGCTGCAAAGCAGCAACCTTCTTTCCCCAATCACAATATCTAGCTGAGAAAAGCTGAAAACTGGGATTTTGAACACAGAAGCTGTTAAATGAAACATATTTTGCATAAGGCATGAAGTTCTGGTGGGTAACTGGCATTCCAGACAAATACCAGTTCCATCATGCATGGCTGGTGTTGATCAGGTCTTTGTTTAACAATTTTTATCGTTAATGAATGATTTTGTTAAAGAGTTCTCTTGTGGCTTTTTAGTCAAATCATTTGGCTCATAGACGATAACAAAGTAACTGCTTGAGTGCCGATTCAAGCCCAAATTACACAAAAATAACTTAGAGTTGAAATCATTTGGTTCCATGTGGCTGTATTGTTTTCACCAATAGGACTCGTCGGGCAACAAAAAAAAAGTGAAGACGTTAGCTAAGATTCTTACGTTCAAGGCAGATTAAAGAGAATCTCCAATGAGCCCCCCCCCCCGGAAACTTTTTTACAACTGGAGTACTGGATAAGCCTGAATTTTACATCACTGGTTTCATCTACTCAACAGTTTGCCTTTTAAGCTGAATTTCTAATCAATTACTCCAACATTATTCTAATAAAATTATTTGTAACAAAATCATGAAATTATAGACTTAAAAAGTCAAACATTTCTCTTCACAGTGTTTGTCAGTCCTGGTCCTGTGGGACCACTGCCCCAGATGTTCAGAGGGCTCCATACTTTGGTACACCTGACCCATTAGCAGGCCTGCAAAGATGCTGATGAGCAGTTCAGTTCCACCATTTGCAGTCCAACAGACACAGACAAACCAAAGTAATCATACGTCCATGGACTCCCATCCCTGTCTTCTCTGACTCCGTGGTTTGGGCAGACCAGGTGACGATCAGGCGATCCCCAGCTTGGGTCCGCAGGCTGCTTTCATGTGCCCTCCATGAAGCTTCCCCCAGCAAGACCTCTGCAAGAGAGATGTTCGGGAATTTTACCAAATTAATTACAAAACCAAAACTTGCACAAGAATTAATAAACCAGCTTAGTGAGGGGTCGTTGCACCCAGACGGGTCGACTCCACAATGCTAGGCCAGAGATGCCTGCTGCTAAAGTATAAGAGAAAGACAGATTAATGACGACAACAGTGTCAGATATTCACACATGATGAGCGATGGAAGCAGAGAGGAGTCCAGAGCAACACAATTCCCCCCCGGTCAAAAATAAAAGCAGTTTTCATTCAAATTCACCCGTTTTATCATTTTATCGCAGGCGTCCCAGCAGTCTTAGCCGGGGTCTGCTTCCTGGCACCAGACGAGGAGCTGGTTCCACAGAGATGGTCGGATACCTGAAGGTTCTGGTTCGCATTCTACTTAAGAACCTGTAGGAACCAGCAGGAAACCTGCAGTCGTGAGTCAACCCCAGGGAATCTGGAACTCTGAGATGTTTAAGGTCTAATGGATATTGGTCAGTAAGGCCCTGATTTACGAAAGTTTGTGCTGTACTAACATGAGTGCTAACTTGATTGGACATGCAATAATCGTCTGGAGCTGATTCACCTACAGGGCACAAGGAGGTTTGCGCTTGTTAAAGGGCAAATTAGTGCGTGCAAACTATTTTGCATGTCTGCTGTAGATGAATATGCAAAGAATTGGGAGGAGACTATGCAAACAGCTCAGCTTTCACACGCAATGTCATTCATCAACCATGCAGTGGAAAGTGGGGGCAATTTTTTGCGCCTATTTAGCACATCTGAAAAGCAGGTATTAACTGGCAGGTTCATGTGCTGATGGAGGAGGAGGAGGAGTGCTGCCTACAGGACTGCAGGCATGCAGCTTTGGGTCAAAATCATTTCTTGTGAGGCGTGAGGGCAACACATAGTTTTCATTACATAATTAACCTAATTAATTAAACCTAACTAATTTGATTTTTATTTATTATTAGTTTCTTTAGTTTCCTGTCATTTGAATTACGATTGTAAAGTGAGTCTTTTCTTTAATAGGAAGGTATGAATAATTTTGAGGATGACTGTAGATAAAAGAGGCCGGT
The DNA here is from genome assembly GCA_023101725.1 of Atherinomorus stipes. Classification (NCBI taxonomy): domain Eukaryota; kingdom Metazoa; phylum Chordata; class Actinopteri; order Atheriniformes; family Atherinidae; genus Atherinomorus; species Atherinomorus stipes. The sequence continues at coordinate 111,140 of JALJCO010008386.1, forward strand.
CCTAGATTAGCCTGGTACACCAGCCTGACTAACATCATGTATGTGATACACGGCAAGTCAGTCTGGGATCCCTCCATTGGGAAGTGATTTCCACTCCAGTAAAAAATTGAGCGGACCAATCACAGCACAGGAGGCGGGACTTTATGACGTCTTTTTCGGCGACTTATTTCTCTAACCGTACACAGCCAGAAGCCCTTTCTGATGTCTTTATGAGCTGCAAATGTCCTTAAACCCGCAATAATTTGCTGCTCTGAAGGCTTTCCTCCATTTTTTTCCTTTTACAAAAAGACATTCACGTCACTTCCGTGTTTCTCTGATTGGCTCTCTCTGGTTCACTTTCCTCCCGTTAGTCCCGCCTCTTGTCTCGCATTGGAAATGCGGAAGAATGCGGAGGAACCCAGACTGAAATGCGGTGTATCTCATACATGGCGTCAAACAGGCTGGTGTTGCAGGCTAGTCCCACCACCCGCAGATGATTCATGTTCAGCCATATGAAAATGTTCTGGCTCTGTTGCTGGTGATAAGTCAGATACACACTCCCCTATACACTGGTCTAAACAAGTTTTTCCTAATTCGAAACCCAACAATAACCAGTTACAGATCCTCAAACACACCTCGGCTGTTAGTGACAGAAACATGAGGCGTATCCACCTTCAACCATCTTTCAGAGGTTAAATTATACGATGTGCATCTGACCTGCAGCGATTTATCTCTGAGTCATGAACTGAGGCAGCTTTCTGTCTCTGTGAGTAACTTCTAGAAACATTCGGGCAGATTTGACATCATTGATTAACTTCTCAGTTAGTGGAGGCAGTGAACTAAAAACTGAGCACATTTTCTAATTATTTCCAGCAATACCCACGCTTGATCAAACTTAGACTTTAATAGCAGTGATGAGCAGAGCTGCTGGCGTTACCTCACAGACGAGGTCAAGCTCTCGGCTCCTCAAGGTCTCCACAGACGTATTTGTCCCTAAACACCGGTGACAGGTAGCACAATGACTTCCAGGAGACAGTGTCTGACTGATGCCTCTAAAAGTCCTCCAGTCTCTTTCATAATGGCCGCTGTCCGTCCTCTCCCTGACAGACTAATTGATAGGAATGCGCATCATTCACTATTTTGGCCCACTGATTGAGCCCTGCAGTCAGAGATCAGAGTGGTGGCGGAGGTGCCGGACCCTCCTCGGAGACGGGTCCGTCATGCAGGTGTGAGCAGGGTTGTCAACTGCTGGCCTACTAATCACCCCATGCTGTGAGTTATGGCTATGAAAGCAATCACAGAAGAAATGCATCATCCCTGCAGACCCCCGATCTATCAACCTGACTCGCTCTCATTTGACTGAAACGCATGCCAACATGAAATATGAGGCTTTGTGAAAGGCAGAGGGAGCGGCCTGGCTCCGGAGCTGCAGAATGTAATAATTAAACACACTCAAAAAGACCCATTGTATTTCATCTATTGACATGTACGTGGTGCACATTTGGAGAGCGGTACCCTGGGTAAACATTTCATGCCTTGGCTCCAGAACATAATTACAATGCTTCACCAGTTTATAAAGAGTCGGAATACACTGACAGTCATTTTCCACTTCAGTCATCTTTCAATTTGTTTCCCCACATGATACCAACAGAGTAATGGTGACAAGGAAAGAAATGCGCCTCTTGCATGCCATCAAATAACTATTTGTCAGAGAGTTTGATTTATTTTGTCCAAACACGAGGATCATCAGATAACGAGACTTTATGGACGGTTTGCAGGAGCAACTCTGAGTTGTGTATTTAAAACTGTTTATGTTGCAGTTTTTATTGAGCACAGTGCAAAATTTAGTGGCCTTAACACAAGTTAAAAAACACTGAAATTGAGAAGAATCAGACTACAATCAAGTGAAATTATCTGTCCTACAGTAAGATAATTTCGCTTGCTAGGATTTCTTGAAATAGGAAAAAATATGGAAACTCTACAGGGAGAAATATCTTTAAAAAAGTTATAAAAAAACTCATTTCAAGTCCCTCATTTAGTGAAAAATCCCTCAAAACTAGTCTGGTAATGCTTCTTTTGAGTGTTGTTCTTTTTCATTTTAAAGTAAAAAAAATTCTTAAAACAAGATCTTTTTTTTTTCTTTTGTCAAATTAGCTAAAAAGCCTTTTTTGCAAGGCAGCATTTGTGAAGGAGCAGCACAACACCCACCAGCCTCCAAACCCGCATGTACCTGAATGAAGTTTGATGAAGGCTTCTTTTACCAAGGGTCAGATTGGTTTGGATGACCTGGGGCTTGAACTCATGATCTTCTGAGTACGAGACAATCTGCTCCAGCACCCAGCCGCTGTGTCAGACTGTTAGATGTTCACCTCTGAAATAACGTCTGGAAATTCTGGTTAGTTGTTCTTGTTTTAAGATCTTTTCTCTTAAAATGAGAAGCAGCAACAAAAAAAAAATCAGCATTACCAGACTAGTTCTAACTTGAAATGAGTTTGTCAGCTTGTTTTAAGCAAGCTTCCACTTGTCTAACATCTAGACATTTTTTCTTATGACAAGAAACTTGTGTGTATGAACTGATACAGAAGGCCTGAAAACAAGTTTTTACAGTTAAAATTGGGAGCGGAAGACCCAAAGTGATCTGAAACAGTGTCTAAGTGAGAGGAAATAAAAGACATTAACTCTCAAAACTAGATTAATAATCTGACATATTCTCGTCTTGTCAAATATATTACTCTCAAACTGAGATAGTTAGGACAGTTTTTCTGAATATAAGAATCTAAGACTTGGTCAGATAGACTGTTTTTGCAGTGCAGATGTAATTTTGCACAGCAGAGAGCATTTCTTCTCCAACCACAGGAGTCCTGAGACCCATCAGCTTGCAGCCTCTCCGTTATGCAGCATGTTGTTCTTCAACAGGTGCTCTGAGAGACTGTACTCTGCCTCTTCATAAAGGCAGAGTTGGTTGTTAATGTGCCAGTTTAACCAAATAAATTAGGTTTCAAGCTAAATGACTGAAGATGTTAAATTAAATGTCTCACTCCATTAAAAAAATCAGATGATTTATGATTTGGACATCTAACAAAGCTACTTTCTGTCATTTTAGGAAAAAAACGCAGCTGAAAATGAGTTTGATAGATTTTCCTCCCAGCTCAGTGAGTTATTTCTTAATTAGATGCCAGAAAAGGCTCCGTCAGACATCTCACATGCCCCCAGCAGAGCCTCTCACCTTACCGCAGCTCTGCATGTGGAATACTGAGGGCTCAGGAAAGGCTTTAACCAATTACCCATCAGATCTGAGTGAACAAATGAAAACATGTCTGCTCTCTGCTGATGTGAGGTGAGACACGATCTTCCAATATTAGATGGAATTTTCAGGCTTTGCAAACTTGATTTTACTTGGAGTGCAGTCAAATTCAAACAACACATTATGCAAATAACATTTTTGTCATAACATTTTAGGTCATACAGATGCTCAGATTATGGCTGAAACCCAAATTCATGAGACTATTCATGTAGAGTAAATGTGTGTTAAAGAAAATAAGAGTTTACAGAACCTTTATGGTTCATTCACAAAGATTCATCAAACATTAAATTTTAGTTGATGAGACTTTTTGAAATCATAAAGCAGAAATAAAACCTTGTACTTTGAGGCTACATAAATGTTCCCAAGTGGAATCAGTCAGATCATTTCCAACCAAAATGAAAAATAAATTTCCCTCCAGTAAGATTGAATTTGGAGGTTAATACAAACTTTTACAGAGGTCACCTTTTTAATCCAGAGAAGAAACAAAAGTCTTTTCTAGTTGGTGATTTACTAATGTAATTATAAACAAACCATCCACTTAAAGGTTGAATATGGAACACGGACAGAACAGCGACATCACGTGTGTGTCTAGGTTGTAGTTGCAACGGCAGAAAAACAACTCCAGCCGCTGGGATGCCAGGCTCACTGCCGATACGCGAGTGACCAGCAGTCTGCAGCATGTCCAACAAGTAAAACAGAGGAGTTTATAACCGACAGCTAACGTTAGCCATGTTAGCAAACAAGCTAGCTTACCGATCCAGGAGGAAAGTCGCCATTTCAGTGTTTTGGCTCCGTGGAAAACGTTTAAGTGGGTCCATTTAGTGAAGTCTTCACCTAAATTTACTCCAGGTTTTGCTCTTGTCAGGTCACTCCTCCTCAGAAACAGATAACAATATCTCCAGGGCTCTGAAGCAGCTGCTTCACTCGTCATCTCCACGGTTTTCCCCTGTACAAGCCTGACTGTGCCCTAAATATTGTTTCCACATAGAGATCGTATTTGGCAACCCGCAATAGCGGCGTGTATTGGCTTACAAACGTAAATATAATGCCATTATGGAACCCGTTAAAATGTATTTTATAATTATTTTTAGGCTAAATATAAAAATATAGCTTTTAATAAAAATGTTCCATATTTAACCTTTAATAAGCTCCAACTACTTCTTAACACAAATCAATCACAGGGCAGCAACTTATCACATCCAGTCGTCTTCATCCGTGGTGAAGACGACCTGCTGAAGTTCAAACTAAGTATCAGAATGAGGAAGAAAGGGGATTTAATGGTTGTTGGTCTGAGGGTTTACTGGGATTCTCATGCACAAGCATCTCCAGAGAATCTGAAGAAGAGAAAATCTCCAGTGAGCAGCAGGTGTCTGGACCAGAATGCAGCAGGAGACCAGACATGGTGCCACTCCTGTCAGCTAAGAACAGGAAACTGAAGCTACAATTCACACAGACTCACCAGAACTGGACAATAGAAGATGGAGAAACGTTGCTGGTCTAATGAGTCTCCATTTCAGCTCCACATTCAGATGCTAGGATCAGAATTTGCTAGAAACATCATGAAAGCATGGATCCATCCTGCCTTGGATCAAGGCTTCAGGCTGCTGCTGGTGTAATGGTTTGGGAGAGATTTTCTTGGCCCACTTTGGGCCCCTTAGTACCAACGTGGCAGTTTAACCACCACAGCCTACCTGAGTATTGTTGCTGACCATGTCCATCCCTTTATGACCACAGCGGAGCACCTTCTGATGCTGCTTCCAGCAGGATGATGCACCATGTCTCAAAGATCACATCATCTCCACCTGCTTTCTGGAACATGACGATGAGTTCACTGGTCCCAAATGGCCTCCACAGTCACCAGATCTCAGTCCAACAGAGCAGCTTTGGGATGAGGTGGAACAGGAGGTTCTCATCATGGATCTGCAGCAACTGTGTGATGGTATCATGTCAATATGGAGCAAAATCTCTTAGGGATGTTCCTATCACCCGGTTGGATCTATGACACCAGGAATGAAGGCGGTTTTGGAGTAAAAAGGGTCAAACCCAGTTCTCGAAGGTGGAGTTGATTAAGTGGCTGGTGAGTGTAGAGGGAAGTTTCATAAGACCAACAAATGCATCATTTAACAATCAAAATCTGGTTGCAAGTAAAAACCAGAGCAGATATGAATGAATAGTTTATTTTGTCAAAGAACAAAAGAAAAACGAATATCTCAGTTGGCCGAAAGGATGTAGGCTGAAGCAAAAGCTTGTAGCATGTAGACCCCTTCACAGCCTATGTCACGGTGACGTCACCGCTGCATCTGGAGGCCAAAAATTAGGAAAGTGCTGCAAAGACTGTAGAAATTAGTTTTCTCAGGTGTTATTATGACTTTAAAATGTCTTATTGTGTGTTTGGGTGCCAGAATAGGAGAAACATTTATGGCAGTAAATTACAGTTTTTTTAAAATACCAGCAATTATGGACAAAAGTCAATTATGGTTCAATGCAATAAGATAAAAAGACTGAACAGAGGCGATCACCATTAATGCTGTGTTTGCGGTTCAAATAGTCCTGCTGAATGATGCAACAAGACTAGTCTGCAATGTAAAACTGAAAACGTCAACAATGTTCTGCTTTTCCCTAAAAGCAACACAACGAATCATCATATCAACAAATCAGAACAAGTGTAACAGCTGCTGGATTGCAAGTATTTCCGTTAGCTTAAATTACCCAGCATGCATGTGCAGCTTGCTGTTAAAATGATAATGTTTTCCAGATTGATGATGATCCAGGTCTCATGTCCTTGTCTTTGACCTGGCGCAGCAAAACTTCCGACTGCAGCACACAAAGATCCAATTGTAAATTGATGTATTTTATAATTAGAACATGTCGTGACCATTTCTGACAGTTGTGAGCATCCAGCTATTTCTTTGCTCTGAGCTTCTCTTTGCTGGACACACAGATGTCCAGGCACTTCACAGTCTGCAGCGCAGAAGATCTTCATGCCCCCTGGAAGGTGTCTGGATCAACCAGCCTGCTTCCATCTGCTAGCGTTAATTTACTTAAACATCTATCTCAGTTCGTAGAGTGTCTGGACATATTCTGACAGTTCAGAGACTGAAACACTTGTTTGAGAACTCTCCATTTACAAAAAAGCCACCAAAACCTGCTAGCTGCCGCTTGTTAACGTCGCGTCTAGAGCTGCTTTTGCCTCCACGCTAAGCCCCACCCACCACAAAACGTCACTGTGTTTGTAAACTTGGAAGGCGTCTATACCTACCCCAATTACATTAGAAAATTATATTTGTCAATCAACAACAGCAAAAAAAAAAAAAAGAACAGCACAGACGTTTGAGGTTGATCACTGAACTTACCCCCCCCCCTTTTTTTTTTTTTTACCTTATATGAAAAAACAATACAAAAAATACAACCAAAAAATATATGTATGCATGTATATACTTACAGTACTTATACACACATTTAGATAAATACTGTAAATGATAATGGTACTGTAAAAGGTCAGTAAATCACATTTTTCATTTTGTAGTTCACAATTTCTCATCATACATTTCCAAGTTGATTGAAACTGATTTAATCATATTAATTTTATAATTGTTAAGTCGAACATTGTTACAACTAAAACTTCAAACAAAACCTACTGAAAATTAGAAGCTAGTGAGGGCATAATGAAAAAAGGAGTTTTGCTCGTCTCTTTTTCTTTTACAACATGGACTTTGGAGAAAGTCTATTTGGTTCAGAATGGCTGTATGAAAAGTGCTGAACCCAACAGGGAGTTTAGTTGTCAGAGTCAAGCTGAGTTTTTGTCTTGTTAGACCGTAAACGTTTTGTTGCACATGTCATCTAAAGAACTGCTGACATGTCATGTACTGTAAATGTTTTGAAGAGTGGACAGTGAAGATTTCAGTTGGGTGACCTGCTGCTGTCTGCAGCCTGTGAAACTCGCAGGTCTCTCCATCTCTCACTGATTGATTAAACCGAATTCAAATTAATGTCCAGAGCATTTTAGAGTCTTCATTATGTAGGTGTTTCCTTCTCTGAGGGGTTATAAGAGAAGAGCAGTAGGATCTCAAACCAGTGTAACATTACAGAGCAGCAGCAAGCTGCATCTGCATTTACACAGGAGACATTCAGGTACCATGTTGAGTGTAGGTCACCCGAATGTTGATGGTGCTCAGACTCTAATAGTTTGAATGTAGTAATATGTGTAAAACAGACAAACACAGACCTGGGCAAGGGTTTACATGTGTGGAGAGCCATTTTCCCGGCTGAGAGAGCTGTATTGATTAACAGAGAGGCACAATGTCCCATCAGCATGGTCGCAGACGGCTTCATGTGTGTGCCCCTTTGAGGCTGCGCTCGCTATAAAGTGTTTCTGATACAGAGACTAGAGATGGATTCATGGCTCTTTCAAAGAAGCCGGATCTTGAGGAGCCGTTCCTTCTACAGAACCATTTAAAAGACAGGCTCTTTCTTATTTATCATTTTATAATACATACAACAGTAACTAGTCTTTATCAAGTAATTTATCACTGGTAGCAATTTATAAAGCAAGATTTAGATCAGAATGACTCAAACATACACACTTCATCAAAATATTCTAAATCACTGGTCATAATTTTCATTTGGTTTGTGTTTTCATTGACAGCATTTTATAAAGGTGACTCCCTGTCACATGCCTCAACAGTGGCTGTGAGATCGCTATTTTGGATTTTTACCTGCCAAAACACAAATATTTTTCACACAAGAACATTTTAGTAATGGAAAAAAAAAAGAAAAACTCACACTATACAAGCATAAAGGCTGATCATATGTAGTTATGTTTTTTTTAATGCAGGAAAGATATAGAAATACAGTAAAATGTAAATAGAATAAAGATGAGTTACATCATTGTAAATTTTAATGCACACACGTATCATGTGAAGGCAGCATGGACAATCTTGATACAAAAGAGAACAGCTCACAACTGAGATCCAATTCACATCGCTCTTTAAAAGAACCGATTCATTCATGAACATCACATCTCTGTCAGGGACTTGATGATCCACATCCAGGAGCTCACCTTAGAGGGGAAGTTAAAGTTTTTTTTTTAATCTGGACCTATTTTCTAGCATAAAATATGTTCATTTACTCACCCAGACAGTTTTGGTGCAGCTTGAATTCCGTTGGGAGATATTTAGATCCACTCCAGATCAGCGTATGTCCAACATAATGGAAGTGATGGGGCAACCGCGCGCAGCCTCTAAATAAGGCATTATCTGCCACAAACTCCTTCATTTCACAAATGATTTGTTGCAAAACATTAGTGCCCCCCCCCCCCCCCACACACACACACACACACACACACACATCCCCGGCTTTTTTTGTGGTGATTCGTCCTTATTTACAGACATTTTTACTGCCGCAGCTTTAATGACGTCACTATAATGCAACACCATAACAAGTAAATGTATGTAAATAAGGACGAATCACCACAAAAAAAAAAAGCCTCACAGAGGGGTCCAACTAATGCTTCCTAACAAAACATTGGTGAAATGAAGGAGTTTGTGGCAGATAATGCCTTTTTTAACCCTTTATTAACTGCAATAGAAATGACCCGTCTATGCCTGCTCTGTTATTTTTGGGCATAGTGGGGTCATTTCTTGGGGTATCCTCAAGTGTTTTATATTTTTAGAATCTGTACAACTTAAGCTACAAGGTTATGAACATCAATGGACAGTAATAACTTGCAATGCTCTTGAAAAAATGCCATGAATATTAAAAATACACAAAAATCGGAATTGTTTTCATCACATCTTACTAACTAAAAAAACAAAACATAGTGATCCAAAACATTTCTAAATGTACAAAATTAAAATAAATACTTCTTAACACTTTACAAGTTATTGCAACCATTTATCTCTTTTAGTTTTTGAGATACAGTCCTTATTGGTTGCAGAGTACAAAGGCGATTTGATTTCAGCTTCAAGATAAAGAAGCTAATAAAAGCATTTTATTTCTGCTTTGGCGTCATTTGATGGGAGTATTTCCAGCTGCTTTACCTAGAATATCTAAAATAAACAAAAAAAGGTTCTGGACCATTGAGAAGCTGAAAAATTATTCAAAATTCTGTAATTTTTTCATAAATCCAAGAAATAAACCTACGAAATGAACATACAAAAACTATAAAAATTCTGAAAATGATTGAATAATTGTTGAGTATCTTCAACCTATTTTGAATATATATTTTTTAATTCTTTCGTTTTTGAATCAGGTTATTTTATGTACAGGGTGCACTTTCGATTTGTGAAAATACTACACAGTATGTGTGCTGTAACTTGTGGTATCATCAGAGCCGGTTCACAGTTCCCTTACCTGCTCTGCCAAATATTTCCTGCAGACTCCAGATGTGTAAATATAAACTATGCTAAGACTTGCCTAAATGCAAAATAAAAAAAAATCTTTAAAAAAAACAAACAAACCCTAAGCCACTAATGTCATAAAAACAACAAGAAACCACTAATCTTGCTGCAGATCTGTAGTAGAACTAAGCCACTTCATATGCTAAAATTAGCAACTGTTATTAAAAAAAAAAAAACTACTGAAAACCAGCTAAAACCATGTAAAACACAATATAAATGACAGAACAACCTATTCTCGCTTTATTTTCCTCATTATTTGTCTCTCTTTCCATCATCAGTCTCTCTGGCAGTGACCACTTAACACTCCACTCTGCTATGACTTCTTGGCGCCACCTTGTGTTTACATTGCCGATCTGCGTCGCACGTAGCGACAAATGATGACGTCATCGACTCGCGACGCCAGCTCAGCTTGAAAGGCGCCAGTCTTAGCTTTCAAATAAAAAAAAAATTATCGTTCTAGCTCTTATAGTTTTTATTTTAGAGCAGTTTAAGCAGGATTATGCTAACAGGGAACTTCTAGCGGCCGCCCGCGGCCGTTCCGTTTTTAAAGGGTTAAAGGCTACGTGTGGTTGCCCCATCACTTCCATTATATTGGACATACGCTGATCTCGAGTGGATCTAAATATCTCCTGAAGGAATTTGAGTTGCACCAAAACTATCTGGGTGCGTAAATTAACATATTTCATGCTAGAAAATAGGTCCAGATTGAAAAAACCTGAACTTCCCCTTTAACGCTGGAGACCACCTCTTCAAAACAAGCCTCCTCTCTTGCCTCTCTTTTTTTGTGGAGTACCCCAAAGCTCCGTCTTGGGCCCGTTGGGTTATTTTTTGACCCAACTTTTTGGGTAGAATATTTGACCCAGAAGTTGGGTTGTACTGAATACAGTGTTGGGTTATTTCAACCCAAAACTTTGGGTTGAAATAATCCAGAAATTAGTTTGACCCTTTTAAACCCAGCAGTTTGACCCAGGAGTTTTTAGTGTGCAGTTTAAAACATTTTACTTCAGTTAAAACTGCACAAAGGTAGGAAGGAACGGTCAAAGGTACAGTATTAATCTGCCAGTTTAAGTCTCATCCAAACACAAATATGAATTTCTTTCACCTTTGTACTTTGCTTAAAAGTATGATGGTTGTTAGGTTATAAAAAAATCACATAACTTTAGTTGCCCACTGGATTTTTTTAGCTCTACTTCTTGCAAACAATAAGTAAGTTACAACCTTACCAGATCATGATCCTTTTTAACTCCTGTGCTCCAGTAGCGTTGTCCTGCAGGGTTTAGATGTTTCCTTCTCCAACACATCTGATTCAAATGAAATGGATCCAGCAGCTTGTCGTCAAGTTCTGAACAATGATCCATTAAATTGAGGCAGGTGTGTTGAAACAGAGAAACATCTAAAACCTGCAGGACAGCAGTAGAAGAGCCTGTTCTACAGCATTTACTGTGTTCATCTGCAGCTCTAACAAGTCAAACCCTAAACTTCTTAGCATGGAGGTAAATTACTGAACGGCTCACAGACAGTCCGTACAATCACTTCAGATTGCTGCTCGCAAGAGTAAAAGCCACATTAATTCTACCTTATTAGATCTAGGGGTGGAGGAGGTACTTTTTGTGTGTGTGGGAACAAAAATAGGAAAAATCATTTAAAAAAACAAACAATTTACTTCCCTCTAAGATCCAATCATGATGAAATATTAAAAAAACAATATGTGGTGCCATAAAGCTCTTCCCAAGTCACCCGACCCTACATTGCCCCCCGTCAACTGATCTGGCGGGACATGAAATTAATCACAATAGCTGCGATCAGTGCAGCCGATATGACCGGTGGCACTTTTCTGAAATGTTAATAAAGCCATATTGAATGGGGCACGATACTCGGCTAGAAGTCCGTAGCTCGTGGCTGCTCACTAAATCTCAATGACTTCATTAACTCATTACCATGAGTCATGGTGTGTGGTGCCAACAGCAATTAAAACGCAAAGGAAAAGAGCAGTGTCCTCAGGCCAGGGTTCTTCTCTCGAGACTGCCACGGTTTACTAGATTTGGTAAGATGATTGACATATCAATAGGTGCCTGGATGGATTAAACAGCCTGAGTCAATATTCAGATTTGTCTCCTCACACCTAGTGTCAGGACCAAATTATGCACAGCCTGTCAAGTACTATTAGCTTTTGTGAGTTTGGGCTGATGTCCAAGCAGGATGCAGGATGTGGCATATGCCTTTGAGGGTTTTAGCTGGGTTTCTAATGGGGAGAAGAAATCTACTTTATAATTTGCAGTAAAAGAAAAATGATCAAAAGCCAAACAAAATTAAACAGAAAGTCACAGAGGGCATGCAAAGGTCAGTGATATTTCCCTGAGTACAGGCAGAAATGGTTAATATTCATCCACATCTTTTGTCATTTTAGTCCCTATTCAAGCAGGAGGCCAGAGGAGACTAAAGAATCACAACTTTCAATGAATATGTCAAGGCTTCAATTCAACTCTTTCCTCTGTCTTTTGTAGAATACATTCCTATTCATGAAGCCAATCCTCCGTAGTCATGACACTGCATACTTAAGTTTCCTTTGTGAAATTCCTGCAAAATGGTAATTAAATTGCAACAGTGGGTTCCTGTCCCTTATGCAGACATAAAGACGCCTTTATCTTAGTAAATGACTGACAGTTGATTATGAAAAAGCCAGCATTTTTTCCTCCTGCGTGAAGGCAGTCCACCCACACCTTCAGCTTTTGTGAGCTCTATTGTTATGGCTCCATTGTTAATGAGTTTAGAATTAACTGGCGGTAATGAGTGGAGACCGAAGCCCCTGCTGAGCCTGATTGTGCTGTTGAATGGGGAGCTGGTGGAATACTGTACAAACCGAGGTGCACGCTGTGTGTAGGTATCTGGCTGAGAGAAAATACAGGCGTTGGCAAAGCTGGGGAGGGTGGTTTGCAGGGCGGTCATGCCTCAGCGCTGCTGCATGAGCTGGCATCAGGTGTCATTCTGTGACAATTCATCTACTTTAGGGGATTGGTTTTATTGTGATGGTTACTATAAAGCAGGCATCGGCTGCTAAAGCTGTGGCCTCGGTCAAATGGGGGCATCACACTTTTCCCAGACTAATCCACTATACTCTAAGTTCGTGATACAAGCTTATGCAGGGGCATTTATTGGGTATTTAAACATTGCACTGTAGATGTGTATGCATTCATTAATCAGGAGGATAATATTTTCTTTGTATGCCAAGGTGGCCAGTAATCTATGCAGGAACAAATGGAAAAAGACGTCTTAGGGATTACAGACTCTGACTTCATACCGCAGGTGGCTTTGTTCACATTTGGAAGTTACTTACAGTGGGTACAGAAAGTATTCAGACCCCTTTAAACTTTGTACTCTGTTTCATTGCAGCCATTTGCTAAAATAAAAAAAAATATTTTATTTCTCATTAATGTACAATCAGCACCCCATCTTGACAGAAAAAAACAGAAATGTAGACATTTTTGCAAATTCATTAAAACAGAAAAGCTGAAACATCACATGGTCATAATTATTCAGAGCCTTTGCAGTGACACTCATATTTAACTCATGTGCTGTCCATTTCTTCTGATCCTCCTTGAGATGGTTCTACTCCTTCATTGGAGTCCAGCTGTGTTTAATTAAACTGATTGGATTTCATTAGGAAAGGCACACACCTGTCTATATAAGAGCTTCCAGCTCACAGTGCATGTCAGAGCAAATGAGGATCATGAGGTGGAAGGAACTGTCCAAGGAGCTCAGAGACAGAATTGTGGTGAGGCACAGATCTGGACAAGGTTACAAAAGAATTTCTGCAGCAATAAAGGTTCCTAAGAGCACGGTGGCCTCCATAGTCCTTACATGGAAGAAGTTTGGGACGACCAGAACTCTTCCTAGACCCGGCCGTCCAGCCAAACTGAGCAATGGTGGGAGAAGAGCCTTGGTGAGAGAGTAAAGAAGAAGCCAAAGATCACTGTGGCTGAGCTCCAGAGATGCAGTAGGGAGATGGAGAAAGTTCCACAAAGTCAACTATCACTGCAGCCTCCACCAGTCGGGGCTTTATGGCAGAGTGACCCGATGGAAGCCTCTCCTCAGTGCAGACATATGAAAGCCCGCATAGAGTTTGCCAAAAACACATAAAGGACTCCCCAGACTGAGAGAAATAAGATTCTCTGATTCTCTGGTCTGGTGTTGATTCTTCTTCTTCTTCTTTTTCATCTTCTTCTTCTTCTTCTTCTACTTCTTCTTCTTCTTTTTCGTCATCTTCTTCTTCTTCTCATCTTTGTAAGAATAGTTGCCTCATTGTAATTGGGATATCAGTAGTAATGATTAACATTCTTTATTATCATCATGATTTTTTTATGACAATGGTAATGGTGATGATGATTATTATAGTTGTTATTATAGTTATTATGCTTATTTTGTTATTATTCTCACTACTTCAGCTTCCACAAGCAATACTACTCCTACCTTCAACACTTAACTAATTCAACATATACTCTAATTATTAACTATACACGAATGACTGGCTGATCTCCATCTGATTGTGCTTCTCTCCTACAGTATATATGTTTTCTTTATCCATTAACTCATTTACCTTGTTAACCCAATATCTTTTTTGTATTACTATCCAACATGCTTACTTTTATCATATCACATCCCCTCACCTTGTATTATTGTTATGTGCACATTATCACAATGAAAAAAAAGATTAAAAAAAAAAAAAAAAAGATTCTCTGGTCTGATGAGACCAAGATTGAACTTTGTGGAGTTAATTCTAAGCGGTATTTGTAGAGAAACCAGGCACTGCTCATCGCCTGCCTAATACCATCGCAACAGTGAAGCATGGTGGTGGCAGCATCATGCTATGGGGGTGTTTTTCAGCTACAGAGACAGGTTGACCGGTTTCAATTGAAGGAAAGATGAATGCAGCCAAGTACAGAGATCCCGGAAGAAAAGCTCTTCCAGAGTCTCAGGACCTCAGACTGGGCCGAAGGTTCACCTTCCAACAAGACAATGACCCTCAGCACACAGAAATAACAAAGGAGTGGATCAGAACAACTGTGGACCATTCTGGACCGGCCGAGCCAGAACCCTGACTTAAACCCAACTGAGCATCTCTGAGAGACCTGAAAATGGCTGAACACCACCGTTCACCATCCAACCTGACAGAACTGGAGAAGATCTGTAAGGATGTGACTTTTTACAGTCAAGACATTGACATTGATGAGAACATTCTCATCCTCTGATTTACTGGACAAACACAACCAATTACAGACTCAGCCATAAACAAGAAACCATTTATGACATAAGTATCAGCAGATATAAAGAAGCAGACAGCTGATGCGATCAGAAAAATAAAGATCAAACTTTATCAATCACAGAAGGGGAATAACACTATAACCCTTTACTGGGAATTTTTTCACTAATAAATGAAAAATTATCAGTGAAAAATAAATCATTGTCAGGGATGTCCAAAGCTTCTCCTTGAGGGCCACCATCCCGCAGGTTCAGGATGTTTCCTGCTGTAGCACATCCGAATCAGACTCATAGGTAAACATACTCGGGAAGAACTTTGCCAACATCAAGTAAAACATCTAAAACTGGCAGGACTGCTGCCCCTGAGGATCAACTTGACATTCCTGGTGTAGTGGTGATGTCTGTAGACTGGAATGACCTGGTGCAGCAGACCTGAAGAAGCCTCTGGCTGAACACTTTCTGCTTTGTTGTGTAGAAGATGTGAAAAATGACTTATCATGCACACTAAATAACCCATATGGGTTATTTTTGCTGGATAAAAAGGGACCAACCCAGAATATTGGGTTATTTTTTTAACCAACTTTTGGGTTGAATATATGACCCAGAAGTTGGGTTATATTGACTACAGTGTTGGGTTGTTGATCCAACTTTTGGGTTAACCCAGAAGATGGGTCAACAACCCAACAACCCAAATGTCTGGGTGGAAATAACCCAGAATCAGTTGGTCCTTTTTTAACCCAGCAGTTTGACCCAGGACTTTTTAGTGTGTGTTCAGCAGCTTTTGCAGCGTTCCTCTCTGGACTGTCAGCTCCAATTCCAACCGGCACCGTGCCAGAACTTCTCCATCAGGTTGTTCAGTTTCGTTAAGTTTCTGCTGCAGCTCCAGCTTCAGTCTTTTCTAACACACAACCTAAAAATGTTACTTGTTCCCCGACTGTTGGTGAAGCTGACTCTGGCTTGATATGCATCTTTAGGAAATAGTACTATTTCCAAAAAGGTCAAGAAGTGTTTTGTGTCATCGGTGCTCAGGAAAATGAGCATTAAATAACTGCAGCAGTCGGGTTTGAACACAGAGGCTGTTTCTTCTCTCCCACTCTGTCCTGCAGCACAATTCTTTAAAATGAGCTTGTGGACAGGAGATGAGATATGATTCTTGGAATTAAAACAGCATTTTGTACTTTGATCATCCAGCAGTGTGTGAAGCACTGAAATAAGACTCCCCCTTCTTTATCGAATCTTTGCTCTCCCTCTCCCTCTCCTAATCTTCCCCTTACTCGCTCGCCCTACTCTATCTGAGCTTAGGGGATTGCTGTATGAGATGGAGAGTTAATGAAGAAAGCTTTTTTCCCTCCCCACTGCAAGAATACTGGTAAACCGCAGCAACTTTGTACTCGTCGTTTGTTAATCGCGTCACGATCGCCTTTCATGCTTTACAATCTCAACTCCTGAACCAGTTAAGCATGCATATTTCACATCGTTATTTTCAAGCCCCAGAGAATTTGTCTTAAACAATCGCATGAGCTGCTATACAAATGAATCAGAAAGATCTTTGCTTCTAAAGTTGGCTGAACTGCATCAGTCTCCATAAAACAGTCCCAGTAGCATCAGTCTTTCTCTTTATTACACACCATCTTGTTTTATATCGCTTACACAACCCCTGTTCTCACATACTCAGTCATAAGAGGCCTTGTCTTCATAAACTGGAAGTGAGATTCAACATTGTCTAAAAGCGATTTAAGATCCTATCATCTAATATGGAGGCTGACGTGGGCTGAGGCTGGCAGCATGGTTATGTAAGCAGCTTTCTCAGGGACTGATAGCAATCCAACACACCCAGCAGGAGAGCTGTGGTGGGGTGTGTGTGAAACTAATCACACATTCAGACTGCTGCACAATGCTGCACCCAGTGTTTTGCCACAGGTACAGAAAGATTCACTCTTTTGAGCCAATTAATTTGTTAATATGCTAATGTGCCATGATTAGCAACGCGAGAAGCCAAGTACAGCTTTGCTCAGTGTGGTGTTGATTGAAAGAAATCCATAGCCAGGGAGGCAGACCAGATAGAAATGCAGACTTTGGCAATCAGTGTTGTATTACAACCCAAATTCTAAAAAAGCTGGGTTGCTGTGTAAAATGTAAATACAAACAGAATGCAATGGTTTAACAATTTTGATCTACCCAGTAGAGTATAAACAACATATCAGATGTTGAAACTGAGACATTTTACCATTTCATGGGAATTAGGAGGGTATTTTCAAAACCTTTGAACAGGGGCAACTGGAAAGCTGGAAAAGTAACTGGAACAAATAAAAAAAAAAAACAGCTGAAGGAGCATTTGACAACTAATCAGGTTAAATGGGAACAGGTCAGGAACAAGACTGATTGAACTGGGAACAGGTCTGGAACAAGACTGGTTGAACTGGGAACAGGTCAGGAACATGACTGGGTATAAAAGGAGCATTTCAGAGCGGCAGAGTCTCTCAGATGGAACGATGGACAGACGTCCCCCCCCTGAGACAGAGGGTGAATTCCAGTTCCTCCCTTGGCCCTAACCCTTCATTTTGCGCATTCGTGTAAAGGAGTCCCAATTCTTATTCAGACCAGGGGGGAGGGGGAAGTGGTGGGGCTATCTGGCTCTCGAAACAAAGAATTTCCAAGGGCACACCTGAAAATGAGTGGTATATTACATGCATCATGCAAATTACGCGCAAAATGGTGAGGAATTCGGCAGCCAAAGAGACACAAATGTGAGTATTTTTTTTGTAAATAAAACATGAAAATCACTATTCTAAGGTCACATTAATGTATTCCAGCGGTTTCATTAAAAATGTAGAAAAAAATCGCTAGTTTCATAATGCTCATGTCTGCCATGCAACGTTAACATTAAGCCTGAGTTGAAGGTGTCTTCTTTTACTTTAATCTCTACGTTTTCTGACCCAAAGCCGAAAAAAAATCAAATCAGCCAGTCAAGGAAGATTATTTCTGCTGCAGAGGGCATTGCGAACTCTTCCAGGAACAACCGTGATGTCAGTTTACTGCATCACGAATAACTACTGGTGGATTTCGCATAAGGATTTTGAAGGGTTGTCCCATTTCTTAGGGGAATACATAGCACTCAGTTTCAAGGCCAAGGGGAAGGGCTAGGGGTAGGGATGAAAATAGGAATTGGAATTGGGCCAAACTGTCTGTACATCAACAATTTCAGCCTTAACTTAAAATTATGAAGACTTTGAAGGTCCCTCATGCTACAGTATGATTTCAACAGACTTATGCCAGCCTTACATCAGAAGACTTTTTAAAGATTTGTAAAAGACTCTTTAAAGACCACCATCCCACACCAGCTCACATCTTAAAGACAGTTTTTAGTCTTAGATTGAGATTTTACAAAGACTGGGAATCTTGCAGGACCACTGTTTACAAGATTACAATAGATTCTTTCAGTATTTTTTCCCATCATGCAATTTGTTCCCATCATCATCATAATTCATTTTATTTGAAAGCACCTTATCAAAGCACACAAAAAACGTATGAAAACAGATAAAACAAATTAAAAACAGTAAAAACGCAAAACATAATCTGCTCTCTGTAACCGAGAACATTCAGTGACCAGCATGTCTGTGCAACACCGATGTTTATTTACTGTTTACTGTCAGTAATCTCATTATTCTTTCATGGCTCTCATCACAGAATTCTGGCTTAAACATCAATAGCAAAAAATCAACAAGTTTTACAATTTTAACCCTCTAAATTCCACTTTGCATACAGGATACTCCAACTTCCCAAAACTGAAAATTGTGTTGAAATTAATATGATTAATACAATTTTTATTTTTTTTTTTTGTGCAGGATTATCAGAGCCCCAAAGTATTTAAGAAAGGTAAAAAAGAGGGGTTTGAGGGTTAAATACATTCCAAAATTCTCTGAATGCTTTCTGCGTAGCTAGTTAAAAATCCAGCTCGCACACAGAAACAAAATAGGATGAGTTTACCAAACTCAGCAAAAACATTTGCAACATTCCCGTTTATTTCCTCTATCTGTGCTCGCTGAAGAGTAAAAGCATCAGAACATCCTGAGCCCTCCTCTTCACAGTGCATTGAAAGCTCAGAGTTAGCATATTACAATGATCCATTTGAGGCAATGAATTAATGATCATTTTGTTCAAATGTGGTTTCAGCCCCCAGGCTGCATCGGCATCATTAGCAAACAAGGTTTATGAGATTTATGAGAGTTACATACGCTACATTGTGTGCTAATATGAAACACGAGAGTATGTGAAGTCTTGCAGTCATAAAAAAACATTTAGCTTTATTGCAACATACATCACGGTTTGGCAGCAGACCCTGGAGTCAGTATTACCATCATGTAGCCTCTATGTCACTGAAATGCCATTACTATCGGGGAAACTCGCACAGCACTGATTGCTAAATGAAGTTTTAGCAACAGATTCACTTCTATGTATTCTGCACGTCATGCATGCCTCTCCGAGGATCCGTGGGCTGAGATTGCACATAGTTGCAAATAAAAAAAAAGTCAGAGCTTTGAACAGTCCTAAAATCCAAGCTGGGTGTCTGTGAATTATGCACATGCATAGTCTCGTGAGCAGACTTTCAACACTGACTGAAAAAAGCCGTGCTGATATGTCAAGGTCTGTCTGGATGCTGTAGTAAAGGCTGGAAATGCAGCAGAACCTTGAAGAACAAGTAACCTTGAGATAAAAATCTTAGAAAACATTGTTAAAGGTTGATGGTGGGCATGCTGGCAAGTAGATTAGCCTCGGGGAGGGGGTCTCTCTGAACGCCCCCTATTCTCCTCAGCTTTTCACTAACGGTTTTCTCTCCCTGTGGTGGTGAAAATTCAGAAATCTCTACCTGTTACGTCCAGAATCAGTCCTGCTGAATAAATGCAGGTGCAGCAGCTGCACCTGAAAAACAAATCCTGTTCCAGTTGGGGAGCGTCGTCGCCACCGTTTACGGCTCAGCTGCCACCTACACTTACACTTCTAACCTTGTTTTTAAAGTTTTTATAAATGTCATCCCTCCACTGAAAGATAGTTTCAAACCTTCTGATTTATCGCCTTTGTTTTGTCACAATGACTATTTTACATGGCAACATTGAAATGAGAATGGAGGGGAAGGGGGGGGGGGGTGCAACCTCCTACAACCTCTTCCACAGGTGTATGATGAAAACGCATCACACTTCATAAAACAGGCTGCATATTGCTGAGTCAGGGGGAGCGTTAATGCTCGGGCATCAAGGTTTCCTGCCACATTTAGCTTGTAAATAACAGCCAGGAGCACAAAGATCAGCAAACGGATGTGCTGGAAACCACAAATGGATCAACTTGGTCCTTTTTGCAGCTCTTGCAGGGTCACAAAGAGAATTACTTCAAATAAAGTTGAGGAGATATGTTCTGCAACTGGCTTTACAGCAGCTGCAATTTCTCCCGAGCTTTAAATCATCGGTGGGTCTGCTGTGGCTCCAACTACCGACACGAGAACTCTGATATGGACGGAGCGAGGGATGGACCGCGTCCTCGGCTGGAAACACTCCTGGGAACAGTCCAGAACTCAATATATATCAGGCTGGCATCAATTGTCTGATGGATTATCAATGCTCTGATATGTTATTGACTTGAATCACAGTCAGGGAAACGATGTAGGAATTTCCAGCCGGTGGTCATTTGTTAGGACTGTTGAGAGCTACTCACATGTCTGTTCTCAAATTAGTGCCCCTGAAGGCAGCACGAATTACACAGAACTAAATACAGTTCAATTGGGTTGTTTTCCAACAAGGAAAACAATCTGGGCGGAATTATAAAACCTGTCACCATTATGGACTGGACTTTACTGGTTGCCATAGTGATGATTTAAGGTGGATTCCCACCAGGTACAGTATGGGAATGGGAGTGATGGGGTGAACCTGTTACATACAGGCCTACGAATAATCCGTAAATGGCATTTTCCTGGCGAGTAACGTTTTTATTTAACATGCGGACATGGTGCAAGTTTTTAAAGCACTGGCAATGACTGTCTGTGAGTTACTTATGTTCACGCATTTGTCTCTGACTGATCATCCGCTTCTGATGAAAAACACAGCGCGTTGACATCATATCCACCAGATGTCTGTGAATTAAATCTCAGACTTTAGTTATCCTGTATGAATGCGTCAAAGAAAAAAACAGACATAGGGGGGTAATTTATTTATTACATGTGGTCCGTAGGTAAAATTAACCCCATCAGAATAGGCCCCCCCAGCATGCCATCCACAGCTTCACAAATGCAGCCAGTAAATGCATCACACATTCAGGGTTCAGACAAATCGTCTGTTTTCCAACTGAGTGAAAAGTGTCTGAGCGGCAGCCATCTTCAGAACTGTTACCGTACACCTCTCCTGGGAAAAGGAGCTCCAGTTCTTCCCTTATCATTTCATTCCTTTATGAAAGAAATGAAATAATTTGCTCTGATTCAAATTCCTTGTACTTTCAACTATTAAAATGATGCTCAATGATGATCCAGTCGTACCAAAGCTGATTTACATGGATAATTAATGACTTTCCTTTTTTCTTCAACACTAATCTTGACAGTCAGGTAATATTTTACATCTTTGTTTACTGATATAAGAGTATACATGAGATCAAATATCTAAAGCATTTCAGTGGAATATTCATGAATGTCTGTAGTTTTGCGGCATCGTAAGAGGTGGAGAAGACGTGTAGTCATGACTGAGCTCATGATAGCGGCTGATTTCATGGAGACACTCAAGTGACAGAAAGACAGATTCTGTCCCCTTTAAGATGAGTCTGACTTTCTTTTACTTGAATAGTGTGAGTGGTTGTGGAAGAAGCTAATTTTCCCAGTTAAATATTTAAAAGTTCAGCCATGAAAGCACACTTTTCTCTGTGTATTTATTTCCAATATACTTCACTCAGTCACAATCATTCAAAGATGTAATTATCGACTAAATATGTCTGTGAAAACTGGGGTTATACGTGAGTTTTGACATTGAAGGATGAGCTGATTAAATGTTGGCATCTTAATGGGAAGTTTAGTCAGAAGTAACTTCTAAGCTCTGCAACAAGAATCACTGGCGGGAGGTTTTCAGTCCATCATGCATGCAGAAAGTTGCCTCTGTGCAGCACTGCAGCTACGATCAAGGACGTAGCTTTGATTTTGACAGAAAGTGTCCCACAGAGTCTGCTGGAAGTAATTTTTCTCCTTTTTTTAGTTTATGATAGATGTTTATTTGTGATATGTTTTTAAACGACAGGGAATCTGAACAAGCAGACATTTATAATGCAGCATATTCTATTAAAGGAACAAAATAAATTTACTAACTTTGTGAAATCTTAAAGAAAAATGGAAGATATAGTTGCAAACACAATAATAAACTGTGGCTACACAGCTGTAATAAATCAGCTGAAACATATTTGTGGATATTTTTACTTGTTGCAGGTGCACATAATTTGTGATATAAAAGGAAACAGTCATTTTAACAGCATTATTATTCAGATTTTTATTTAATGTGTTGATGTTTCTATTGTCCATTTTTCAGGGATCTGTCCCTTTGAGTCTGTAATGTTACCTGGAAGCCCGGTAAACATTTCAGCATGCCATATTCTAACTTTGTCTACGTTTTAATTAATTAACTGGAAGAAGTCATAACTTTGATCACGAAAGCTCGCCCGCTTTTACACAGATGAACGATGGGGAAACAAGATAAATTTGTTTTTTTACAGTTTAACAAAGTTTCATCTCCACATGTGTGAAAGATCAGCAAAACTTTATCTGGTAAAGTCTGTGACTGATTATCAAGAGAGAAGCTGATTTCCTGCATTTTGCTGCCTTGTTCCAACGGTGAACCAGATCCACCAAAACCCACTTTTTCCTCCTTATTTATAAAATTTCTGATCATTTTCAAGCCTTAGATTGAAGTTTTTATCATCCAGCATTCAGAAACAAAGTTGTTACTGCTGCTATTCAAAAATCCCAGTTCAGCTTTATCTGGATGAGAGAAAGTGATTTTGGACTGCAGGTGTTGTGTCTATACAGTGAACCAGATCCATCACAACACCATTTATCCTCCTTATATATGGAGATTCGTACAGTTTTCCAAACTTATATTTACAATATTTATCATAAAAACAAAGTAGGACTGTTGCTGCTGCTATCTGGAATGTGCCAGGTGGGCGGAGTCAAACAATGTCTGAGGGGTGGGGGTTGCTGGATGTTTGTTGTGGGGAGATATTACATTCCAACAAGTGAATATATATATATATATATATATATATATATATATATATATATATATATATATATATATATATAATATATATATATATATATATATATATATATATATATATATATATATATATATATATATATATATATATGTATATATGTATAAGGGATGCCCGATATTGGCATTTTGGCCGATATCCCAAATGCCAATATTTTAAAACTCATGTGGCCAATGACCAATATTGATACCAATATTAAAGCTGAAAAAAATAAGCAGTTATTGCAAATAGCAGTTTTCCATTTCCGACACTTTAAAAAATCGGGGTGGGAAAAAAAAATCAATTCACTGAAATATCACGACATTTTGTGATGCTGAAATCAAACAGGTATCTAAAAATGCGTCATCGATTTATTTTTAATTACATCTCGCAAGATTGCATCGTTCTGTTACAAAATCTCACAACATTCCGTGAATTCCCGTGAGATTTTGTAACAGAACAATGAAATATCGCAAGATTTCGTCAGTAAAATAGATGGATACCACATTTTCAAATGTCAATATGTTATCTGCATATGAAAATATTGCAAAATTTTGGTGAATTCTCATGAGATTTTTAAACAGAATGATGAAATATTGTGGAGACTTGATTAGTAAAATAGATCAATACCGTGTTTTTAAGTGTCAATATGATATCAGCATATGAAAATATCGTTATATTTCAGTGTATCGATATTTTCTCCCACCTCTAGTCTTTAGAAGTTTTAGAGTCTGTAAAATAGACGTTTTTGAGAAGAAGAAGTTTTGGGGTTTTTTGGACTATAGAAACAGCGGGCTGATCGGTTAAATATGGTGTCCGATACTCAGTTTTAAGGCAGATATTGGCCGATACCGATAGGGGCCAATTATATCATGCATCCTAATATCTGTGTATACATATATATACATATATATATACAGTTTATATATATATACTATATATACTGTATATATATATAAGCACTTGCAGTTTAAATATTGAAGAAATCTCAAATTTTAGTGATGCTGGGACTTAATTAAGGGGGGCTTCAGCGCAGCTTTCTGGAACGATGTCGCGCTTGTTCTACCAACAGCAGGAACAGCCAATCATGTTGGCAAAAACAGCAGAGCAGAACCAATCACAGCAGTTTAAATAGTTCTGGGTGGGACTTGCTGCAGCAGCATTGCAGACTCAGAGCAGTGCAGTAGTCGTCTCTCACCTGTTTGTGCATCAGGCGGGAAAAAAGGGCTGACTCTGAACCTGCAGGACATCGATGGGGACGTGTCCCTGCCATCTTTGCCCAGCACCATGCCAGGAGTAGCATACACTAAAGACGCCTGCTCTGCCAGGGAATATGCAGAGGGCTGACACATCATCATCTTTCACTGAAGTTCTATAAAACCCAACCAATGTTAGGAAGTCTGATGAAACGGAAGACTGCCCTGCTTGTAAATCTCACAATCATTTTCATTTTAGTGAATGAAGAAAATGCAACAGTTGCCACTGAAATGGTGTTTAAAAAAACAAAAAGCAGAAAGAATGTCAAAATCTTTACAAGAATATAATTCATAATGTGAAGAATGACACACAGAGGACGCTCATTAGGAAACATCCAGGAAGTAAAATTTTGTATATTAAAATCATTGCACTCACAGATACTCACAGAGGATTTCATGTAAACCCTCCCAGTATGGGGAAAGCCTCCAGCAGCGCTTCCAGCTCTGATCATGCACCGGTCCATCTGGTCAGAGGTCAGCAGCGGTGTGCACATCGTCCCGACCAGAGCCGGGAACGCAGCCTCGCTGTGTGGGAGGCTGCAGCGACGACACCCTGACGCCGGATCGATAGTGATGGATCAGAGTGCCGCATGGCTGGAGCCCTGTTGTGTCGGGGAACAACAGTGACTTTTACACCCCCTCTCTTCTTCTCATTATCCATCCTCCTCTTCTCCAACCCCATCCCTCTCTTTTCACCTCGCATCCCAACTCCTCTCTGTCTTGCCCCGAACACTTAGCAGTAATTTATGTGTGTGTTTGTGGTGTGTGTGTGTGGGTACAGTAAGTAAGTGAGCGGTGATTTGATACCTGGTGTCAGACGGCATCTGCTGTGGTTGATAGAAGATAAAATGCAACACAATCGATACCAGACCACGGAAAGCGTCCTCACCTCCTGCAGCGCTCTGTACAGGCGGGTGCTTGACTTACAGAGCCTACTTGTCATTGAATTTACTTTCTGTTGTTGTTCACACAGTTAAAAGTGCAAACAGTGTCTGATGTGTGTTCATTGTCCATTTGATCATGTTTCCCCATAAGTAGCACAATCTAATGATTAACCACCTGGTTTTGTGTTCTAGGAGAAAAACATTGGCCGGTCCGCTCCCAGAGTCACCATGGTAGGGATGGTTGTTTTCTGTTTAAAGGTCAAAGTTGCCTCTAACCACTCTCTGATTTCTGTTTTTTTTTTTACCTGCTAATGGTCAGTGCTGCTAACAGTGGCAAACACCAAGTTTGTGATCAGTGTTTGGAGGCAGCTCATACCTCTAGTGTTAACCGTAGTGTAGTGGCTTTCTGTTGACCTCTACTTACCTAACCTGTGTATTTTCCTTGATCTATAGCTCTGCTGTCTTTGGTCCTGTCTCTGGTTTGTGTGTGCTGGTTTTAGGGGTGTAACGGTACTGAAAATCCAAAAGATCCAAAATTAAACTCACTGATTTAGTAAAACTGCCACTGCAGCTGGAACATGAGGAAGCAGTTTGCAAATTAAGTAAAAAAATATAGATACCAACCTCCTTCTGCAAACAGCGTGTCTTAGAGCTGACAGAAAGCTGACAGCAGCCAAACAGATGGACTTCATGCACCTATAAGGCCCAGTCAACACGGAGCTGAAGCCGGTTCAGGTGTGAAACCGATAGCAGACACTCAGGGAAAGGTTTCACCAGCCCCATGAAAGCGCTGTCGTACATCATACAAGGCTGTGGGTGGCGCTATGATGATTAAAGTGTAACACTCCAAACTAGAAGAAGACACAGCACATGCGCAAATAAAGGTTATTGTTGTTGTGCGCATTAGGCGCTTTTAGACTGTAGGAAGTTCTTTTGGAGTTCCTCGAACATTTTCGTGGATCCAGGCCATTTTTCTGCGCATTCGGACATATCGGAACTAGGGACCTCGGTCCTCAGTTCCTATAACCTTTTTAGCTCCTACTCCGAGGCAGGGTCTTTTCAGGGTTCCATAGGAACTGAAATACGTACATGTTTGGTGATTGGTAGAACTGGCAAGCCCCGCCCCTTGCGTGAGCTCCTCTTCTTCCAGCCCCGCCATATTTAAAAAGGCTCACAGCTGTTTAACTGTTTACCGAGATCGTAATAACAACAACTATTACAATAAGAGTGTACCAATTCATTATTAAATCGATCACAATGGTGCACGTCCCGAATCGAGAACTACTTTGAAACGTCCAAAAGCAATAATTTTCATAGTTCAATGACCCAAATACAGCTGCAACGTATAGCAGTAGAATCTGCTAGTTCTTATAACTAAACTCAAGAGGCGTAGTTATAGGAACTGCATCCTTAGAACCTCTCTGTCCGAGTGTGCCTATTGCCCCTCCCCCCACCTGCAACTTCCTTACGTGGTTACACTGTTCCCATTAAACAAACCTTTCCACCTTGGAACCCGGCTTCAGGCATGACCGGTTTCAGGAGGCTAATCCCTGTTTTCGTGAGGATGATGCGGCAGATTTCTTCCATTTTTGGGCGGTTTTGCTGTAATTCAGCGCCGTGTGGACGTCCCCTAAGCTACAACACATTTGCTCTGTGAAACGTTCAGTCACGGACCAGTTTTATGTTCAGTCCTGCAGAGATGAAAGAGGTGCCATGCTGCAAGTCCACGTAGGGCTGTGCAATTAATCAAAATTTGATCGTGATTTCAATTTTTGTGTCAAACAATCTCCAAATTCATATAATCGAGTTACAACATCTTTTCTTTTTTGTTTGCCATTTTTCAAGGCACAATTTTGAAAAGTTATTCTGAGGTTATCCCAGGCAATTTGTTGGGCGTCATTAAAGGATTACTTTCTTTTTTTTCAACCTGGACCTTATTTCTACGAGTATATGCAAAGTTTCTGCGTCACTTTGAGTCCTTTGGCAGATATTATGCTGAGTGAACTTCCAGTATCATGGCGGAGAAGGGGCAGCAACTATACAAGACATTATCTGCAGCAAAACTCTTTGATTTCATCAATGCTTTTGGTAGAATGAACGAACGAATGAGTACTATTGTCCTGTAAGTTCAGAGTTTCGCAGATTGTGTTTTTTGTTGTTGTCTGGGCAGCGAGCTGCTCTTCTCAGCTGTACTACGGAAGCGCGCATCGTGAACACGCGGCCCCAGAAAGTGTGTAGAACACCCTGATAACTACTGGAAAGCTAAATCTGGACTCACAAAACAATAGAACTCGTTTATTTTTTCATTCTACTTAAAGAATGGGTGGAAGTCAACGAGTTTTACTAGTGAGTAAATGCACGTATAAACTCCTAGAAATAAGATCCAGGTTGCAAAAAGAATGTTACCCTTTAAGAGGTGTAACTTTTGTTCATATGTTGCACTCTGCTTTGTCTTCCTTTAAGTTTTGGACTCAAACGAAGGCCTGGACCGTGAACTGTGACAGCTCAGGCCAGAGACGTGTACCGTGACACCCCTATCTTGTTTTGTTGAAATAACTGGTGTGATGTGGGCCTGCCTACAACTCTGCACAGAGGAGATCTCTGCAGCACTGCAGCTGTTTTCAGCTGGATAGTTGAATTCACGAGAACAGTTTCATTCTAATTAATGTGAAGAAAAAAACTAGGCCATACTGTATGTAAACAAGAATCTTGTGTACCTCTTGATGCTTGTTGCAGCCGGCCCACATTTTATCGTTTTCTTTATTGTGTTGTGCCTTAAAACCCAACTGGTCTCATTTCACTCCTCTGTTCTAATTCCTGCCCTTTGAAATGTATGTTTGGAACAGCTTCGCTTCTCTACGTGTTGTCCTCTTTACTGAAATGAGTGTGCTAACCTCCACGGTGTGTGTGCTCTTCGACTCTGTCCGTCTCAGTGGAGAGGAGGGCTGGTCTATAAAGGCATGGATAAAGGCAGTTTTGATGATGTTACTTCTTTTATTTTAAGAAGACATCAGAAAAATCTGTGCTTATCCTTGCTTACGATATACGGACCCTCCTCTTCCTCCTCTACCTCTTCCTCGCCCTCCGCCTCCTCTCAAAGGAAGTCTGCTTTTCAACAGCCTGCAAATGGAGTCGGTTGGTATGTCAATCAGCTGTGGGGAAGAAAAGAAGTGGCCTTTTATGTTGGAGTATTGTTCCTTCACTGTGACATGCCATTAAAATGCCACACTGTTTGAATTTCAGGAGCGATTACCTTTAAACCTGGTAAACCTGGTGAGTGACTTTGGCTTTGCAGTGAGAGAACAGCCTGAAACCGGGTCAGCTCGGTACCAGCATCACGAAGCACTCCGGTAGAAAGAATCTCTCACTGCCTTTTAACACGCAGGGTCACAACAGTCCAGAGTGGCTGGACTGTCGATCACATCTCACAGTGAGCTGGATATGAAGTCCATCTCAACCTCTTGCCCTTTCTCGTCCCTTCTGAGACTATCATGGCACATTTGTCAAGCAGGAGAGGCGCTGACATGTCAAGTAACTACTTGGCCTTTGGTGTCTCGGGGGATGATTGTGAGTTATGAGATAAAGAGTGATACTCACTGGCAGTGTGGACAGAAACGATCTGAACTGGAAGCACACAGGATGTGTGCAGTCTGTAGCTCTAGAGACTCATTATTGGATTTATCTATGAATGCATAATGATATTGGAGGTTTTTTTTCCTTTACTGTAGCTGTTAATTCAAAACACTCAATTAGTTTTTACTCATTAGCCGACAGGAAACAAAGATAAGCAACAAGCACGACCGTTTAATTGCACTGTGTATTTGTAAGAGTGCAAGCATGCAAATAATGTCAGCATTCACCGCGTTGATCTCAGATTGGATGTTGTTTCTGGTATTTCACCCTCAGGCAACAGAAAATCCATGCAACTTTTCATTTTACGGAACTTCTTATCATATTAGATGCACTGGCATTAATTAGGGATGTTCGATATTGGCATTTTTCAACTATATCCGATATACCAGTGGTTCTCAAACGGGGCTCAGGGCTCTGTCGGGGGGGCCCAGCCAGGCATATAGTCTTTGTACGTCTAACAAAAAATGGGCATATTCTTTAAAGTACTAATGGACAAATGATGACTCAAAAGGCATTGCCCCCCCCCCACCAAATGCAGTGCATTTTTTCATATATCTCATGGTTAATGTTTAGGTGCATGTGGTAGCAGTGGTGGGATGGGGGGGCTTGACATTATAATTTCCAATGAAAAGGGGGCCCTGCAATAAAAGTTGGAGAACCACTGCTTTAACCAAACGTTAATGTTACTCTGTTAACAGCCTATCCTCTAAATCAGGGGTTCTCAACCTTTTTCATGATGGGGCCCAATTTTTCAGTCCAAACTGGTCCAGGGTCCATTCACATTTTAACACTGTTTACTTATCTATTTATTTAATAACTAAACCAAATCCACCTGCCTTTAACAGACTGAACCTAGTAAAATGTGGCGTGATAAACATGAATGACATAATATAAAAATATATTATGAGATTGTCATAAGCACATAAACATAAACATCATAAACACGTGTGTTATAACACACGTATAATTTATGGAATAAAATGAGACTCCTATAAGAGCAAATCAGAATTAGGGTATAAACAAAAAAATCTACAACATTTTATGACAAAAAGAGGGACAACAGAAAAAACTGATGGAAATTGATTTCAATAAAGAGATAAAATGGTGCAGTAATAAATCACATTAAAAATAAAAAGGCTTAATTTAAATAATCTGTAAAAACCTGTATTTTATTTGTTTAGACAGGCCATTAAAGCACAAAATTTCATTGAATAATTTATTCATGTAATCTTTTCTCAGAATTTTTAAAGAACTTCCAAACATAACAGACATTTTCTGCATCAAGTGCTGATTTTCTCTATTTTTTTCCTCAAAAATCTGTTCTTTCCAATGAGTGTTAGATGTTTGTTTCTAGATGAAGCTTGCAGATGCTTCAGGGCTTCCATTAGCGTTAGCATTAGCATTAACGTGAGCGTTAGCTGTTGCTCCATCCACACTTCTTAGCTCTGCTTTGTTGTTTCCCGACTCACTAATCTGTATTTAATAAATTGGATTAGATTTTTACCTCCTCAGGGGCGGTTTGGGACCATTTTTGTCTCCATTATTTAGTGTTGATAATTCTTTACAACATTTGCTACAGGCTAGCGGCTAGCTGAGTGTCTTGTTCTGCTTGTTTGTTGAACTCTGACAAATTATTGCCACCAGGTGGGGGGAGACTACATTGGCACTCATCCAGTCATAAATAACAGTAACAGTGTAAATATTTGTTCGGCATAAGTATATGTAAAAATCACGTTTTATGTGCCATTTCGAATACTGTATTTGGATTTAGCTCCACCAGTGTGTGTTGTGTCAGAGAGAGACCCCCCCTCCAACAGGACAGAGGTGGACTCTGTAAAGACTTCCTAGGCAGGGATTCAGGAACATAGTCGAAGGTTTTATCCTCTCCGTCCTGTTGGAAGGTAATCCATCTTCCAAACATCCCACATACGAATCTGATGGGTCTGTGGAAAGCAGTCCACAGACCACAACCCTCCACATGTCTGTGAAAAATGTCTCAGAACTGGACAATCCAGGACACTTACAGATGTTCTTTGTTGCCAAACTGTCTGGTTAGAGTTACGTTGACGGCACGAAGACAACTCAGTGTGTAATTCGCATGAGCTACTAACAAAAATTTGACAAAAGGCTAGTCTATTTTTTAAGCTTGACTCTGGTTGAAGGTTTGTGTAAAATGGCGTTTACTGAAGAGTGCTGCAGTCTTGCCCCCAGAAGTGAAGAACACATATGCACACCTTCAAATGAAAGCTGCTGAACGAGGGAAACTGAGACATGGTCACTTCATCTACCCACAACCCTGCAGGTGCAGTCCTGTTCATGTTACATCACTGATTTGATGTTAGAAGTTAAAACATCAAACAGTTGTTCTCATGATTAAAACTTTTTTGGGGGATCATGAAAACACTGCGACTGGTTGCCGGCAGAAGATTTGGACCCTGATATGAGTCTGCCAAATGGCTTTGAAATCATCAAAGAACCTTTGCTACATTTTCCCTCCAATCAAATCTAGTACCGAAGCCAGCTTCCCATTTCTGGAATGATCTGCTGGTTTCTGCTGCAGCAGGTTGGATAGGGTTAAAAATGCAGGTTTTTATACTTGGAGAAATTAAGGTGAAGAAACCGTCCCAAACTGCTACGTTTGCTTTGTTCCTCTAACTGTCCTGTTGCAGGATGCACCCACTGAACCTGGAAAACTGACATGTTTTGATAAGTATATCTTTGAAAGAACAAGTAGTGACCAAATTGTAAGTGTATGTTGTCATAAAGATATACCTTCTGTGTTAGGAGGGTTTGTTAGGGTGGATGCAAAGATTTCATCACAGTCATACAGCTCTCACGCCAAAGATGTAAAACAAAGAACGAAGAAGCCATTTCCCTGATACACTGGCTCAAACATGAAAAACTTCACATCTCTGGTCCTGGTTCCTACAGAGCAACTGGCCTCCATCAGGTTCTGACGGAGCGGCAACCTCCGGTGGCCAACTGTGAAACCACCCTGAGGTCCCAAATATTTCTAGTTCTCTTCTAGTACTCTTCATCCACAGGGTACGGAAGAGGATTAGGGCCACTAGAAAAAAAAAAAAAAAAAAGAATTCTGAGAAAAAGTCAGAATTCTGACTTTAATCTCAGAATTCTGAGAAAAAAGTCAGAATTCTGACTTTAATCTCAGAATTCTGACTTTTTCCAGAACAGAAAAAAAAAAAAAAAAAATTCAGGATTTTTTTTTTTCAATTTCCGAAAAAGTCAGAGTTCTGACTTTTTTCTCAGAATTCTGAGATTAAAGTCAGAATTCTGAGAAAAAAGTCAGAATTCTGACTTTAATCTCAGAATTCTGACTTTTTTCCAGAACAGTAAAAAAAAAAAAAAAAAAAAATTCAGGATTTTTTTTTTTCAATTTCCGAAAAAGTCAGAATTCTGACTTTTTTCTCAGAATTCTGAGATTAAAGTCAGAATTCTGAGAAAAAAAGTCAGAATTCTGACTTTAATCTCACAATTCTAACTTTTTTCCAGAACAGTAAAAAAAAAAAAAAATTTAGGATTTTTTTTTTTTTCAATGTCCGAAAAAGTCAGAATTCTGACTTTTTCTCAGAATTCTGACTTTGATCTCAGAATTCTGGAAAAAAGTCAGAATTCTGATTTTAATCTCAGAATTCTGACTTTTTTCCAGAACAGTAAAAAATAAAAATAAAAAATTTCAGGATTTTTTTTTCAATTTCCGAAAAAGTCAGAATTCTGACTTTTTTCTCAGAATTCTGAGATTAAAGTCAGAATTCTGACTTTTTTCTCAGAATTCTGACTTTTTTCTCAGAATTCTGAGATTAAAGTCAGAATTCTGACTTTTTTCTCAGAATTCTTTTTTTTTTTTTTCTTGTGGCCCTAATCCTCTTCCGTAACAGGGGACTGCAAAACAGAGCAAATCCCCGCAGACCTCTATGTTGAAAAGGCCAACTTCACATCAGAAATGAACATGTTAAAGCAGTGATAAACATTTTTACAGCAGAAATAAACATTTACAGCAGGAACAAACACGTTTAAGCAGCGATAAACATTTTTACAGCAGAAATAAACATTTACAGCAGGAACAAACACGTTTAAGCAGCGATAAACATTTTTACAGCAGAAATAAACATTTACAGCAGGAACAAACACGTTCTCAGCAGAAATAAACATGTTTAAAGCAGAAATAAACTCACGGGACAATAGAACTTTTTCATTCTACTTAAAGTGTTGATGAAATGAAGGAGTTCTGCTGCAGATAATGTCTTATAGAGAGTCTCTCCCATTATATGGATGCACGCTGAAGGGCGACTCAACGTAATATTTTCCAAAGGAGTTAAAGCGATACCGAAATTTTACTGGTGAGTAAATGCACGTATAAACTCCTAGAAATAAGGTTCATGTTGAAAAAAGAAAGTTATCCTTTAAATATCCTTTGGAAGGCGTAACAGAAAAAAAACAGACGTCAGGAGTTAATTTATTTACCGTAATTCATGTGGTCCCTCGGTAAAACTAATCCCATCAGAATAGGGCTGAAGTTGTCAGTGATGATTTTATACTGTCGAACATAAACAAAGATCCAAATCCAGTAACATTTCTGTATCATATCAGAGCATCTCAGAGACAAGCTCTATTGTTTTTGGAAAATTTTGGTTTATAGTTTTTCTCCGTATATTTACATGAGCATATAAAAAGGTTAACTGAATTCCAATCTCTGTGTCAAAGTAGCCACTCAGTTAAGAATGAGAGGTGGAAAATGATCAGAGCTGGAAGTTCTATTAATAT
Organism: Atherinomorus stipes; assembly: GCA_023101725.1. Lineage (NCBI taxonomy): Eukaryota > Metazoa > Chordata > Actinopteri > Atheriniformes > Atherinidae > Atherinomorus > Atherinomorus stipes. Next base: position 144,909 of record JALJCO010008386.1, read on the forward strand.
AACATATAAGTATTATCAGCACTGCTGCAACTGGGTCAGAGTTAAGCTTCCTGCTCTGCTGGGGGAAATCAATGAGGATGTGGGAGCTACTTCCATCCAGGGGCCTGAAGCTTTGTCCCCCACTTATGGAGTGAAGTGGGGCTATTATGGCAGTTAACATTTAGCGATTAAATGTGAACACTCTTTGTCAGTTGTTAAATGTCAGACCCACGGTGGCTTCCTTCTCCTCTCCTTCCTTTGCAGAGCGGGGAGGTGGCAACAACAACCGAGCCAGTGAGACAGAAATATCTTTATTCATACACGACCTGCCACACACATTAACACGCAAGCACGCAAAGATGCACACGCACGTTTACGCAGTGCACTCCTCTGCCGCCACCAGTTGTTTGGGGGCTGTCAGGACTCCTCCTGGCAGGGCGGACGTCACGGCATGGCTGCTGGTTTTAGAGAGGGATGTCATGGGGGGAGTGAAGCAGAGAGCTGAGGATGGCTCTCTAATAGATCTGGGGTGGGTGGTGTGGAGTTGGAAGGTGGAAGGGGGGGAGGCTTGTGATCACTCGCCCGTGATGCTGCTTCTCTCCTCTTTTTATTGCAGCTCCCCACCAAATCCTCCCATTTCATACTTTTTCTTCTCTTATCTGCTTTCTGTGGCACTTTATCTCGAGTCTTCTGTATTTCTGTCTTCCTCCTCTTTACTTGCTCGTCCCTCCACCCTGCTCCTCCTCCGTGTTGTTGACAGATATCGAGCTGTTGCGGCTGCCATTAAGTTGTATCTGTCTGTATCATTGATGTTCTTAAGTCTGTCCTTATCCACTATGATTCCTGCCACATGTCATTTACATTTAAGAAGTCTCGGCTAACAACAACAACAAAAAAAAAGGATTCTGTGAAAGTTTTGTTGTCATGTCTGATTTATTGCGCTGTTACATGAAATAATTTGGGGCAACTATCAGTTTCAGATGGATGATCTCATATTTGACTTATGAAAACTGTATAGACTTATCCGGGCAAACGTCGCCCGTAAACCGTCCGCCATTGCTGGGGGAGCTTTTCTGTACATGTGTAATCAGAACTTTTTTCTTAACAACATGGAGGAAATCTGGAAGGACCGTCACATTCCTGGGCTTGTCATTAAAGTCAGTTTCCAGAGATGAATAATAGTTTAAATTAATGCTACGAAGTAAAAAAAATAAAAAAAATGTCAGAATACTTTAGAGATCTCCGGATAACATACCTATAGGTTTTCATGACCTTAGACCACTGCCCCCAACAGTTTCGATACAGGAAGAAGATAGTCCTGGTGAATGCTAGAGATGCACCGATACCATATACGATACCAGGGCTGAGCGTGTCGGCCGATACTGATCTGATACTGTAGAATGAATGAAGCGTGTACCTCGCCATGTGAGTGAAGGTATCAGGCCTTCAACATTTAGCCTTGTTTAAAAAAGTAACAAATTACAGTAATACAAATACGAATGTACTTAAAAGTATTTGTGAACAAAGATTTCATTAGCAGCGAAAATAAAGAAATAAATAACCCTTTTCTGCTCTGCCTGATGCCATAACTGGCTTTGCAAACATAGAATTGAAGTGACCACATCACTGTAACTGTTTGCTGTATATGATTTTATTTTTTAAAAAAAGAAGAAATAACTGGATCGGACTGTTGGACCGGTTTTATTCATCCGATATCCAATCCAGCTAATAAGTCAGTATCGGAACCGATATCCGATCAGGGTATCGTATCGGAGCATCTCTAGTGGATTCAAACACTGTAAGTGATAGTTATGGATTCCTCTGCCATCAGCAAACGATTCAGATCAACTGAAAGACACTAAAAAGTGGCATTACGAAGAGAGAGACTATCAGCGTATAAACAATGTTGTAGATCCGTTTGTGCGTGCTCCCGTGCCGGCCTGCCTGGTGGCTGCAGTTACCTGCACTCGGGACTCATTTTTTCTTAATCCTGCCCCTAGATCCTGGGGAGGAATTACAATAAAATCACCATCCTCACACCTGTAGATGAAATTTAGTTGTCATGAAATTCTGCTGTGTTCATTAATGCTGCAGAGACATTTACTGAAGAAAGTGACCACAGGTGCAGTCTTTATCAATATGTGAGCATGTTTGCTAACTAAAGCACATGCTAACCACAGAAGGTTATTATGGGCCAGGTTCCAGCACAAGGGAACATATTGATAGTCATTCAGTGAGCAGGTCAAGCTTTGAAATAAAAGTGACACCAGTTACATTATATGTGATGCCGATCTGGCATTGGATCGGATCTCTGTGATGCTTCCAAACCAAGAGCTTGATTATAATTGAAAGGAATGGTCCTCTCAGGTAGGCAGATGCAGATCTCACACACATACCGGCTGGAAATATGCATCTCAGGATGTAAACTCTGACTTCCTGCATGAAAACTTATTGAACGTCCATCCGTCTTCCGTTTCACCTGAAGGACAAACTGTATTGACTGCAACGTGATATGGTAATGTAATAAGGTGAATCCCTTCGTATCGGTGTTAGTGTGCTTCTCTTTCCAAGCTTCATTTACTCATGCTGTCTGGTTTGCTGGAGCCTACATCTCTTATATCTCCTTGTAATTATTGATTTTTTTCTCCTGTAATCTGTCTGTTGATGCTGTTTGTATGTAGTTTTCCATTGTGTTGCTTACATCTGACATAATGAAGCTGACCTCATGAGATATGCAGCTGTTCAGGCGAGCACTCTGACGACCTTCTTTGATTGTTTGCTGTTTTGTTTTGATTCTCCCACACAGAAAGCTGTCCACTGTCATTGTGCTTTTCATGGAAATAGTAACAGATTGTAGGTGAATATCCACACGAGCTCGTCCACAAAGAGCCGAGTGGATATCATGAATAGGCTGTTCAGATGCTGCACGAATTCTCAGAAATCAATTGTTGTATTCACGATACGTCTGTGAGGATGTAACTGCCATCTATGTTGCAAATGCTTATCTAACCTTGGCACAGAGTTCAAGGTGTTTTACAGTCGGCTCACCGTGCCTTCTGATTTATGTGGATGCGATGCTTGGATGTGTGATGTGAAACAAAATGCCACACCAAATGTCAGATGACTGAGTCACTTGCATGCCATCTGGATGCTATTATGCAAACTTGCCAAGGAGGTATTCTCCGGAGAACACTTACTGCATGAGCAAAGGGGAATTTAATGTGACTAATTCTCTTGTGGAGTTGGAGGCGACTGTATCCAGAGGAATGAGTCTGGTCTCTGCAGCCCACTGATCATAGATGTGTATAAGGTTGATTTAGCCATTAAATCTGACAAACACACAGCTGTGTCATCTACATACTGGCAGCTAAACGGCCATTTAGCAATTTAAATAGGGAACGTGTTTAACCCAGCAATCTAGAGGGCATGTCAGTCACTAACAATTAACGCATCACCTTATTAGACAGCACCGCTGGCTCTGGATCTGTTTTCGTATGACAGTTTTTAGGAGGTGAAGGCTGATGGACCGCATACAGGAGGTCTCAGTGTGGAGGGGCTTTTCAGTGACAGCACATAAAGGTCAGGAGGGGGGTGTTGTGGTGGGTTTGGGGTTCTAATTATGCTGTAGTTTCTCAAATGCATTTAACTGTTGATTATGACGGAGAGCTAAATGTGGCTGTCTGGCGAGCTTCAGGGTTCTGGGTGCTGGTTTGGTTGGTTCTGCCCATCTGTCTGCTGCTCTCAGACTGGACTTTGTGTGGAAATCTGCTGGCCAGCAGTGGTTTGATAATGGTGCGTGTCAAACTGCTTTTAAATCAAACACCGGAAGCTTATGTGCAAGTATGGCCACTCTTATTTTTCTCAAGTTTGTTGTAGAGAAGTTGAACTTTACATTCATGGTTCACTTTGGGCCCATCCCAATACAACCCCTAGCCCTACTTTTTAGCCCTATCCCCAAATTTTGCACATTCCTGTGTGGGTAGTGTTGTCCCAATTCCTCTTTGCATTTAGGGGTAGTGGACATAATGAGGGGGTTTCAGAGGCCAGAGAAAATTCCCCAAAGAGCTTTATGTCATCATTTACATACTGAATCAGGGCACAGTAGGGAAGGGAGCTCCGGCGAGAGACAAACAACGCTGCCAGAGTTCCAAAACCACCCCTTTTTCCCTCTCTCCCCCCCGCCTCCCTTGCGTCAAACGTTCCGGACTTTACAACCATGCAGACGGCCTCTTCCAACCGTTCCATTCTGACAACTGTTCTGGAGTTTTGGCGCAAAAAATACGGGTGTAATCCCTTTTCTGGACTTGAGAACGTTCTAATCAGACAAAAGTATCCTTGTGACCCTCCTCTCAGACAACAAAGCAACCCCCTGAGACAGGACAGGTCTCAGACAAGAAAACTCACAAATGTACTGTACATATGTACAGATTACACATTTGTGCATAACAGATTTAGCCAGACTATCCATGCTAGCTAGGCTAATATCCTGATGAAAAGCTTGTGAAGGCTTTTCGTCAGATCACAAGAAAAAACAGTTGTCAATGGCGACATCTTCTCCGTGTGGTTGTTTTGTTTATTAAAGCAAAACTAAGTAGCTTTTTCAACTCCATAAATGCTTCTCAGAATCCCTGTAAAGCTAAACAAAGTGTTTAACATTGAACGGAGCGTTCAATGTTACCCCGCTCCCCCGTTGTCTCTGGTCTGTCAGCAGCATTTGCAAGTCTGCTTGTAGCCGACCCGACACGAATCTTGCGACAGCACAAACTGCTGCATGGCACTCAGATCCCCTATCCACCAACCTGCTTCCAGTGCTGATTCGAACCAGAACCAGACTAGAAAACGTTTCTTTAGCTCCCCACCACCTAATCACTGGCTCCTGGCTCATAAAACCAACTCTTTGTTGGACCAGAGTGAAGATCTGGTTCACGTAGCTTGTGCTGCCTGAGCACCAAGCCTCACGGCTGAAAAGGCTAAATAATCACTTGTCACGTCCACAAAAAGTAATTAAAATTTGTATTCTTACCTGCTACCCACCAACACCAGCGAAAAATATAACCCACGGCATATTTACCCGTAAAACGCAGGTAAACGTCCCGCTGCTGCAGGAGATACAGGACTCTGCTTTGAGCAGCTGCAGAGGGAGATGAGCTGCTGCTACTAACGTAGCAAAGTAGCATCAAAAAGCCAGTAAAAGCTTAGAAATATATTCAGGAATCAGAATAGGGGAAAGACAGGTAGAGAAGACGTCTGTGTGCTGTGGGGTGAAGGGGAAATTACAACTATCCACTCAGCTGTTATCGGTTAACCTCCTCATAAAGCATCGGTGCACACGTCCCTGTGCTCTGAAGGAGTGTTTTTCTTTTTTTTTTTTACATTTTTGCTTGCACGAACCGTTTTTTCAACATTGCCAACCCTAGCTTTAAAACGTGTACTTCCCTATTAAACATACACATAATTAGTTTGCTAGATTATTATTAAATTCAAACTCTTTACTTATACAGTGAACCTGGTTGTGTCTAGTTGGTTGTATTTGTTAGTTACTTATGTATAAATACATGTTTCATATACGAGGGGCGCTGGTCTAATGGGTGTGTATGTGAGAGCTTAAACTTTTGGTGAACTCGTGACCTGAGGCGTCTTGGTCATTGGGTTTTTCAAAATCCTCCCTGATCTCTCCACCTCTGACCAATCAGCATTGTTTTGGCAACTTTATTTATCCATTGAAATCGATATGACACCCGTCATTCAAAGTCACACCCCTGGCGTCCAACTGCACATGTGCCACAGTGCGAAGCGGAAGAAGAAAGATGATACGTGGGTGCGAGCAGACAAACCTGAGAGAGAAGATGGCAGCTTCAGAGAAGACAGAAGAAAATTCAGTCATTTCTTCTTTACACGGCGTTCTCTTGAAGGAAACAGAGGTTAAAGGAGCTTGGACCCTACCAGCCGGACTTAAGCATATGCCACCCCTGGGTGAAATTGAGCCTCCCCCCACAGTCCCCTGAGTTGGACAAGTAGGCAGAAGCGTTTTCTAGATGACCCAGTCATTCTCTGAATCTGATTGGCCTGTACTTCCGCTGCATATAGTTCCCCTATCAAATGCCACCTGGTCAGTCCTTTGATGTGAAATCTGCTTCTCATTCCAGCGTAATTGGAAAAAAGTTAATTAGTTCACTTTCGCCAAGTGGTGCTAGGTGGATACGGCAGATTACAGCACTACGCTAAGCTAACCTAAAGTCAGTGCTGCCAGATTCAGAGGACTGGGTCGGCTAGGAAACGCTTCTGCCAAATTGTCCAACTCAGGGGACTGAACGGGATGATCAATTTCACCAGTTGAATTTCACTTCCTCTTCCTTACTCCCCTCTCTCTGTTTCACTTTCTATCATTACCTCTGTTAACTTTCATTTCTCCCTTGTCAGGCCCAGCAGTATGAAATGGAATGGTGTAATAGACAAATGTTTAAATAAAGAAATAAAATGAATAAACATGATATCAAATGGAGCCTTATGTTCATAAAGCTCCGCTTGATAAAGCAAAACTGTTCAACAGAATAAAGCAATCAGATTTCCATTCTGCTTGCTTCGATGCTGGACAGGACAAGTAAAAAAAAAAAAAAAAAAAAAAAATTTCACCAGTTGGCATATGCCTTTAAAGATCCAGAAACGAGTGACCGAGAACGAAGTTGCACCCGAGACTTCTCCCTCTCATGCTATGAAAAATGAAGTAAGCTTTACACGCAAGTAAAATGGACAAAAAAAATTGTGCTCCCTTCAAATTGTTTTACCACCAGCCTCTACTGAGGTCTGCAGACTATCATTTCTGAGGCAGATGGGCTCCAGCAGCAGAAGACCAGCCCGGGTGCCGCTCCTGTCAGCAAAGAACAGGAAACTGAGGCTACAATTCACTCAGACTCACCAGAACTGGACAATAGAAGATGGAGAAACGTTGCTGGTCTGATGAGTCTCCATTTCAGCTCCACATTCAGATGCTAGGATCAGAATTTGCTGGAAACATCATGAAAGCATGGATCCATCCTGCCTTGGATCAAAGCTTCAGGCTGCTGCTGGTGTTATGGGGTGGGGGGGGGGAATATCAGGTCTGAACTGACAGTATTTTTCTCTTGCATTCAGTTCTTTGTACGTGTGTCTCTTTTACACATCACTGGTTAAACAACTAACATGTCCATGTTGTTGATGCTTCTTAACAGTTCTGGAAACATTCTGTCCTTTATAAAACACACAGGGAAAAGTCAGCAAGTTATTTTTTATTTTGTTTTACTGTAATAAATTGCAGTTCCTGTAGGAAACGTAACATAACCACATAAGTGCAGACTCTGTATGTGACTGTGGTTTCCAGAAATGAAGGTCTGAATCATAAATAATTGGCGATGCTGAGCAGAGACGTGTGCAGGAATTTCTTCTTGATTTGAGACGCTGACGTGCAGAAATGTAAAACAGCAGCATCTTTTTCCTGTGACGGTGTTCAGAAATGAGGAGGCATCACTTTACAAAGCCGGAACACCCTGCTGTGTCTTCTGCCTGCAGGAGGCTCCTTCATCTGCAAACGCATTAATCAGAGAGGAAATATTTGTGATTCTTGCTCAGAACTGTGGAGCTGTGTTTATTAGAAGAGGATAATCTGGATGAGGTGGAGCCATTGTGACAAACAGCATTTGACTCTGTTCCTAAAACGCATCTTGTTCAGATGTTCAGACTCATGGAGCTGAATTTAGTATTCAGGAGGCAGGAGAGCTTTTCTTCTGATGACTCTTCCGTGAAGGTGATATTTGTCCAGATGTGGCTGCACAGTAGAACCGCGAACCGCTCCAGAATGCTAAATCTTTCTGAAGGTCTTCTGCAGTCAGGAAGCTTTTATTAACCAAACAATCCCAGAAGCAGTTCCATATGATGCTTTATTTTACCTCCCACACATCAGCTTTGCCTCAACAGTCCTGCAAACCCCGTTTCTTGACTACAATATAAGAGAGCTCAGCCTTCTCCTGTTCTGTTGGCATCATCTGTTTTTATTTTGGGAGTGCTGAGCAGCTGATTGGACGGCTGTATGGCTGCTGAATGTAAAAACAAGGTTTAAATGTCACGGTGCTGATAAAGCTTTAAAACTTAATTCACCATTCCTTTCTTATTGATGACTTTGAGCGATCCATAACCATAACAAGTTAATCAAATTTTTAAATCTTTGTTGTGAGAGCTCACATTTTTTTCATTTGAGCAAACATTTTTGCATTTTTTACTTTCCCCCTCTGAAATTGTGAATAAAAGGGGAAAAAATAGGCTTTTCCTGGGAAGAAATAGAGCTTCAGCTTAAAAAAAAACAACAAAAAAAAGGAAATGACATTAACTTTTTGTTGAACATTTAGAAACCTGTGTCATTTTCATGTAACTCAGAAATCAAAAACTTTTATCTCTGCTCTGCAAAAGAAATTAGATTTGATAAAGCCGAACAAACAATCCTCGCTTAAAAATTCTGAATATTTCTTCTTACTCCACCAAAAAGACCAAAAATAGATCACATTAAGAGTCTTGTAAAACAATGTTTTGTTTTGTTTTTTTCAATTTGAAGGTCTTTTTTTTAATCAGGTCTTCCAGCGAGGTAAATTCATCCTCAGATAAACAACACATGATGGCTCATTTACTATTTATCTAACAAAAATTAGCCAAAATGTGGAGTCTGTGTGAGCAAGACTAAACATAACTCTGGCAACAGTTTCCTGTTTGTCCCTCTGCAGCATTCAGATGTGCTGACAAAGTGCCGAGGAGGAGGGACATCAGCAACGATCTGAGAGACACAGCTGTTGTTGCTCACCAACTTGGGATAGGTTATAACTTATAAGTAGGGATGCACGATGTAATCGGCCACCTATCGGTATTGGCCTTAAAACTGAGTATCGGACATTGGCCACCCCACCGATATTTAACCGATCAGCCCTCTGTTTCCAAAGTCTAAATAAAAAACAAAAACTTCTTGTTCTTCGAAAACTTATTTCTTACAGACTTTAAAACTTCTAAAGACTAGGGTTGTGATACTTGCTGATATTATATTGACATTTAAAAACGCGGTATCCATCTATTTTACTAATGAAATCTCGCGATATTTCATCGTTCTGTTACGAAATCTTGTGGAAAATTTACGAAATATCGTGAGATTTTGTAACAGAACGATGAAATCGCACGAGATTTTGTAAGTAAAATAGATTGATGTTGCGTTTTTAAATATCTGTTTGATTTCAGCATATAAAAATATTGCAATATTTGAGTGTATTGATATTTTTTCCCACCCCTATTTTTCAAAGTGTAGGACACGGATAACAAAACTGCTATCTGCAAAAGGTACCTAATAAAATTAGTTTCCAGTACTGCAGAGTGATTGATTTGCAGTTTCACATTAATACCAGAGAACCAGGCAGAACACGCATACAGATGCGGGCATGAAATGGTCCTCCTTTTTCCGCTAGAAGTGGTGCACTAATACTTCACTATCAGCGGCTGAACGATTTGTCCTGCAAGTACGTCACCACGCGCAGTGTCCAAACTTGGCGTGCGTCTTTGTTCCGGGCATTCATTTATGCTCTGAAATCGTTTCCCCTGGGCAATTGAATAAGCAGACAAGTCGCTGGTAAGTGGCTGGCAGTCGGCAGGCAGTCGGCAGAAAGGGAAACTTTTTCATGCCTAGATCTGTAGTCCCAGTGGTACTGAATTAAGGACGGTAGAAGCAATTTCTTCACAGAAAAATCTAATTGCTTAGTCTGTCAAAACAAAAACTTTAATTTACCGGCACATTTAGCTAAAACTTTGGAGGTGATAGATTCTCCAGTTAAAGACTGATCCAATATTAACCCCAAATACGTGACACTAGATTTAGCCACTAATTCAATTCCTTTACACGTGACCTTTAAAGCATTCGCTTTTAGCAGATGTCTTTATATACCAAACAGAATAGACTCAGTTTTACCCAGGTGTAATAAAAAAATTATCAACCACTGATAACCTGCCTCAAGCTCTTTTCCAAGAGTAATTTCAATGACCTTAACATTACTCCCTGGGACCGGTAAAACGGCATTATCTGCATACAAAAGTAACTTACACTGTGTGTCAGCTGACAAATCATTAATATAAATTAAGAATAGCAGGGGCCCCAGGATAGAACCTTGGGCCTCTATGAATTGGCCTCTATAAGGCATTACTGCAGCAAAGCTCTTTCATTTCACCAATACATTAAGATGAATGAAGGAATGAACAAGTACTATTGTCCTGTGAGTTCAGACTTGGCTTGCTGTAGTTATTGGGGGCGTTCTCCACATGTCTACCGGCCGTGCCGCCCACAACCCGGTGGTCAATGGAGCTGATAAAACGGACAGCAGGTAAATCACAACCTTGACTTCCTCCATTGTTGTTCAGTGTGTGTCGCAAACAAATGACTTCACTAAACTCCACTATGACGGTCTCATCCGCAATGAAAACCAGAGCTGAAGACGGCCTCAATTGTAATATGAACAAACGAAACTGGGCAGTGTGGTGTCGGCCCAATGAGGGCCAGGCTAACTACGTGCTTATGTGAAAGGGGCAAGAGAAACTGGTTGGGGCGGTTCTGGGTGGTGCCTTCCTGGATTAATTCACATTAGAAAGGCCAAGTTAATTATGTGTGACAGACCCACGGGGACTACAGCAAAACACTGAAGGCAGAAAATGGTAGTTCTAGTGGGGTTTTTTTTTTGTTTGTTTGTTTGTTTTTGTTTTTATACTTATAAGATCATAAAGATTTTGACATTCAAATATAAAGCACATAAATGCTGATATAAAGAAAATTTATAATTTTTGCTGGGGTGGCTAGCTGGCTGGTTGTCACTGGCCACCCCTTGAGGGCACCATTGGTCATTAAGTGGACTGTGAACTAGGCCTGGGACAATCACTAATCAAATCATATATTAGCAGGTGGAAGGTTGCCAGGCAATTTGCTGTTTATCAAGGTGATTTTTGAAAAAAAAAATTTAAAAAAGGCGCTCTACTGTGCATTTAGAGATGTTTCTGGTGGAAATGCATGACTGTTAGAGAACCGTTTACAAGGCATGTCACTGTCAGCCCTGTGACGGTGACAGGGCGCATCTCTTTGATTGAAATTGACACAGCCCGTTTGCTCATGCTTCGGGGTCGTTCAACAGCGTAGGCTAATTACAAATAAATATTGTTTTACTGTAAAACAACAAGGTGCCCTAGAGGAGGTGTTTTTTTTCCTCCTGCAGATATTGTGCACATGACGGTAGTGGCTTAAAATGGATCAGCTGTAGGTTTTTATTCCAGCATGTTATCTAAGATACAAACTTAGAGGATACTTAACGTGACTCCATGAAACGGTTTCATTTGGACTTTAAACAGAAATTAACCTTTATTGTCATCAGTGGGGTTTTTTGTTTTGTTGTTGTTTTGTAATTAATCTGTGATTTATTCAGAAATGTAGCGCGCTTTTACAGCATTCCGCTGTCACATGATGACTAATATGATTTAGTAATAATATCATGTGCCATTTTAACACTGGTGCTGTTAGTGGGGGGGTCACCTGTTGCAGAGTTCATGAACACATCATCCAGCAGAGCTGATTTTAATCAATCAATCAATCAATCAATCAAATTTTATTTATATAGCACTTTTCATGCATAGCAGCTTTACAAAGTGCTTCACATAATAAAAACAACACATTACATCAGCAGTCCCACAAGTTTATCTAAAACAGCACACATCCCCCCCCCCCCCCCACACACACACACACACACACACACACACACACACACACACCACCCCAAGAACAGAGTATCCCGAAAGACATGTCTTGGCACCCGGTGAAGGAACGATATTCTGGGGTCCATCCATGTCAGGGTCCATCCCGCCCCATTGCCACAGAGGCCGCCTCCACTGGCAGCCCCCCAGAGACCAGGTCCACACTACAGCTATTAGGCTGCAGTGCCCACCCAGACAGGGACACAACCACGGCGACGGCCCCAACGCTAAAGCAGGCATAGGCCCTGACATGGAGGACCCCATGAGGAAAACACTGGAGGGATTAAAATACCTAAAATAGAAAAAATAGAATCAAATCAAATCAAATAAGAATCAGACAACCTAAAAGCCTAAAAATTAAGTCTAAATCATACACTTGGTTAAAGGAAGTCAGTAATCAAAACAGAATTATAAAAACTATAAACTAGTTAAAAAGATAAAAAAGTAAATAAATAAAACCAAGACAGGGTAAAAGAAAGACCAACTTATTAAAAGGAATAAAACCTAATTATAAGCTAAACCAAAAAGGTAGGTCTTGAGCCTTTTCTTAAAAACATGGACAGTCTCTGCAGCCCTGAGGCCCTCAGGCAGGCTGTTCCAAAGGCGGGGGCCATAATGGCAAAATGACGCCTCACCATAGGTCTTGGTCCGAACCTTGGGAACTACCAGAAGGCCGGTACCTGAGGACCTCAGGGTCCGCGAGGGCTCATACCTTAAAACCAGGTCAGATAAATAAGAAGGCCCAAGACCATTAAAACATTTATAAACCACTAAAAGAAGCTTAAAATCAATCCTGAAACGCACGGGGAGCCAATGCAGCGATTTTAAGATTGGTGTAATGTGCTCCCGCCCTCTGGTCCTTGTCAGAACACGTGCGGCTGAGTTCTGAAGTAGTTGTAAACTAGAAATACTCTTTTTAGGAAGACCAGAGAGCAGGGCATTGCAGTAATCTATTCTACTGGAAATAAAAGCATGCATCAGCACCTCCGTGCTGGCAAGAGAGAGAAATGGGCGGACTCTGGCGATGTTTTTAAGATGATAAAAACCTGTCTTTGTGACATTTTTGATATGTTGGATAAAATTCAGCTCAGAATCAATAAGAACACCCAGATTTCTTACACACTGAGAGGGTTTAAAATTCTGCAGTTTGCATGAAATGATCTCTCTCTTGTCTTCAGGACCGATGATTAAAACTTCAGTTTTGTCCTGGTTGAGCTGTAAGAAGTTCTCTGCCATCCATGACTTTACATCTAAAATACAGTTTAAAAGGGTGTTAACTGGCTCCAGGTCATCAGGAGACACGGCAATGTAAAGTTGGGTATCATCAGCATAGCTGTGAAAGTCAATGCCGTGTCTCCTGATGACGTCCCCAAGTGGTAACATGTAAAGATTAAAAAGTATTGGGCCTAAAATTGATCCTTGGGGTAAGGATGTTAGTGCAGCCTAGCCTAGATGGAAGTTAAAATATTAAAGTATTATACAATTACATGGTATCATACATATTAGTCATACAATACATACACTATAATATATACACACAGTTGTTTGAGAAAGTGTTTGTCCCCTTCCTGATTTCTTATTTTTTGCATGTTAAAAAAAGTGAGACAAAGAATACAAGTAAACACAAAATGCTGTTTCTAAATGAAGATTTTTATTTTTAACGGGGAAAAAAAATCCAAACCTACATGGCCCTGTGTGAAAAAGTGATTGTCCCCATCTGTTAAAACCTAAGTTAACTGTGGTTTATCACATCTTTCACATCTCAATCAAGAAATCACTTAAATAGGACCTGCCTGACAAAGTGAAGTAGACCAAAAGATCCTCAAAAGCTAGACATCATGCTGCAATTCAAAGAAATTCAGGAACAAATGAGAAACAAAGTAATTGAGATCTATCAGTCTGGAAAAGGTTCCAAAGCCATTTCTAAAGCTTTGGGACTCCAGAGAACCACAGTGAGAACCATTATCCACAAATGGTGAAAACATGGAACAGTGGTGAACCTTCCCAGGAGGGGCCGGCCGACCAAAATGACCCCAAGAGCACAGCGACGACTCATCCAAGAGGTCACAAAGACCCCAGAACAACATCCAAGAACTGCAGGCCTCACTTGCCTCAATGAAGGTCAGTGTTCATGACTCCCCCATCAGAAAGAGACTGGGGGCAAAAATGGCTGCATGGCAGAGTTCCAAGACCAAAACCACTGCTGAGCAAAAAGAACATAAAGGCTCGTCTCAGTTTAGCTAGAAAGCATCTTGATGATCCCCAAGACTTTTGGGAAAATACTCTGTGGACTGACGAGACAAAAGTTGAACTTTAGGTGTAGGTCCCATTACATCTGGCATAAAAGTAACACGGCATTTCAGAAAAGGAACATCATAGCAATAGTAAAATATGGTGGTGGTAGTGTGATGGTCTGGGGCTGTTTTGCTGCTTCAGGACCTGGAAGACCTGCTGTGGTAAATGGAACCATGAATTCTGCTGTCTACCAAAAATCCTGAAGGAGAATGTCCGGCCATCTGTTGGTGACCTCAAGCTGAAGCACACTTGGGTTCTGCAGCAGAACAATGATCCAGAACACACCAGAAAGTCCACCTCTGAATGGCTTAAGAACAACAACATGAAGACTTTGGAGTGGCCTCGTCAAAGTCTCCACCTGAATCCCATTGAGATGCTGTGACATGACCTTAAAAAGGTGGTTCATGCTGGAAAAGCCTCCAATGTGGCTGAATTACAACAATTCTGCAAAGATGAGTGGAACAAAATTCCTCCACAGCGCTGTAGAAGACTCACTGCCAGTTATCACAAACGCTTGATTGCAGTTGTTGCTGCTAAGGTGGAACAACCAGTTATTAGGTTTAGGGGGCAATCACTTTTTTACACAGGGCCATGCAGGTTTAGTTTTTTTCTCCCTTAAAAAAAATCTTCATTTAAAAACTGCATTTTGTGTTTACTTGTGTTATCTTTGTCAAATACTTAAATTTGTTTGATGATCTGAAACATTTAAGTGTGACAAACATGCAAAAAATAAGAAATCAGGAGGGGGACAAACACTTTTTCATACAACTGTAAATATACAATACATGTAATAAGTATACTGTAATAGTATTTATTACAAAGCCACGTCACAGGGGTTTCAACTCACACATGCAATCAAATTCTGATTATTCACGCAGTCATGCTGACTGGCAGCGATCAACATAAGACTCTGACCCCTTGCCAATTTACTTGGAAATCTAGAGCAATGACAATCTACAATTTGAAATTTAGAGGCAATCGCACAGCCCTACCGTCAACTCTGGTCCACTTCAGACCTCAGCCTGCTTAAAATGCTATACGAGAACCCGCTAAGGAGCAGAATTTTAGACCTGAAGTAGGATGCGATTTCTGTTTGTGGTGGTGTCAGAGTTCATCTCATTGTAACATATTCAGGAGAAGCAGTCTGACGTCTGTAAATTTACCACACATGAGTAGTATTTTTCCTCAGAGTGACTGTTTAGCAGAGATATGAATAAAGAGAAAGGAGGAACAGAAGGAAGACACATCCCATCTATCTCCATAGTTCCAGCAAATATCGAACGGCATGATGTGAGAGCGCTGGGCCCCCAGTCCCCTCCTTCACTCCTCTGACAGATGTAAATGGATGTTTCAGCAGTTGGCTCTAATGCATTTTTAAACAGGCACAGCAGCAGACAGCAAATGAACGTGTCGCGACGGCAACACTACGACAGTCTCCATCTAACGCTGCCTCCTCACACACACACACACACATCCCAACACACCGCTGAGAATAGCTGTCATCTGTCAGCTCTCCCGGTACAACGGGCTCAGTGAAGGTCCCATCTTTCAACCCAAGCACCTCCACCGTGCAGCGCCCCGCCTCGCACCGTGCCTCTGCATCACATCCCCACATCATCCACAAACACTCCTGCGCAGGCGGACAGATGGATGAGGGGCTGAAACGCTTCATTCTGGTTGTTCTCCGCTCATTTGACAAGTCTGATTGGCCCTTCAGAGATGGGACACAATAACGGGTCTCTGGACCGGAAACGCGGGAGTGAGAGCATGTTTAGGTCACGTTGTTATTAAAGTTTAGACAGCATTCATCTTGGATTAGTTTGTGTGTCTAACCAGCGCCGGTAAAGTATACGTATATGGGCTCGTAGGGAACAGCGTGTAACAGTGTGAAACATACAACCTGGTGGCCATAAAACCGCCCACCAGATGGTCCAATCTGGCCCACAGGATGAAAGATATGAAACTATACTGTTACTCATGTTTCCACATGAGGTTGCTTTTTTATGAAATATAAAACATTTCCATAGCAGGAGGATAACTTATTATTTCTGTTATTTTGCATCCTTCCTTTCTAACAGATCTAACTCAGCTGAATTTTTGTGATGAGGTACGTTCAGGATTACTGCTCTTGACAAGTCGCTCTAATCAGAATAGAAAGCAGTACTTTTAGTTCCAGAAACCTGCCATTAAATGTTTTCTGATTTTTTTTAGCTTGTGGGATTGTAGTTTGTCATGCGTGTAATAAACTGAGGCTGAAACTGCACTTATTTTTCCTCAAGAATTTTAGATTGTTCATAATATCATTTCTAAAAGAATCGCTCTGTGATGTAAATGTCTTGGTAATGTCCTTGTACTTTTTTGTTAAAACAACGCAAAATAGTAACGTCTGGGGAGCGCACTAAGCAGATCAGTTTCCCCCATGTGGCTGGATCTCGCAACGGTGATAATGATCAACACTAAAATTTAATCAGCTCTTTCTTGTGCCATTATCAAAGCTTCTTGAAAATATAATTAAAATCTGTCCAAAATGTTTTGATTTATTTTGCTAACAGACACACAAAGTCTGGCAGTTACATTACATCCTTGACAGATGTAAAAATTTGGAATATTATTTATATACATATATATATATATATATATATAATATATATATATATATATATATATATATATATATATATATATATATATATATATATACATATATATATACTGTATATGTATAATTATATTATATGTATAATTATATTATATATATTATTTATAGGTTGTTATGCTTTGTGTGTGTGTGGCTCCAGATGTATACATAGTTTGCATATAAGCTGTATTTAAAGGGATGCAACACCCACAGAAAGATGGTCCTTCATTTTCTACTCACCCTCATGCTGAACACTTTTTTAATATCTCAAATGCAGCCGGAGGTTGGACAGATTTCCCCCAACTTTTATATCATGGAATTCACTCAACAAAAAAGATCCATAAAAGTCCACAAAAACTTGTCAATATTCCTCCATACTTGTCGTCCAATGTAATCCAAGTGTCCTGAGTGTGTAGCGTCCATAATTTACTGGAAACCACATCATTTAGTATAATTTTATAGCCTGAACGATAGAACATCGAACTTCTGCAATGCGCGCTCATGCAAGTTCATGACACTACGGAAGCTGTGGCATTCAGCGCCTACTCTGCCAATAATGCAAGCGCAGAAGAAGAAATTAGCCGTTTACATTGTGCTAAGAGCGACCGAGCTGCGGACAAAGACAAGACGGGTTGGCTATTGATTTAAAACAAAGAAAGAAAGAAAAAGAGTGCGCAATGTCGCCTGCCGCGACTTCCATATTGATGTGAACTTGCATGGCCACGCATCACGGAAGTATAATGTATTACTGTTTAGGCTGTAAAAATATACTAAATGATGTAGTTTCCAGTAAATTCTGGATGCTACCCACTCAGGACACTTGGATTACATTGGACGAGCAGTATGGAGGAATATTGACAAGTTTTTGTGGACTTTTAGGGACCTTTTTGTGTTGAGCACCGGTGAACTCCATTATAAGAAAGTCAGTGGATAACGAAACCCCCCCTGGATCTTCGGCTGCATTTGAGATATTAAAAAAGTGCTCCAGTCTTGCTCAGCATGAGGATGAGTAGAAGATGAAGGACCATCATTCTGTAGGTGTACTATTCCTGTAAGTCTGTCCAACATGCACCATCCTTCTGTACTGGACTGGTTTCTCCCGAGCTGAGCAAACTTTTGCATCTTCCTCTATGGTTTCTACCTGACATCTCCTGAAGCTACTAAAGAATTTCTTTTACAATAAAATACAAAAAAATAGCAGCAGGGTCACTAAGCCCAGCATAATGTGATGATGTCATCGACTTGTGCTAAAAGCTGGCCGTCTGTTGTTGAATGCAGGTAAATGCCACTTTCCAGGCTTGCTGAGCGAAGCCCTGTCAGTGACGAGGTCTGGTCGTGTGACTGGGATGAACTGGACGCTGCTTTGTTGTCCTTCACCTCTGTTGCATAAAAAACCTGGTGAAGTCGTACTTGAGAGCTTGAATCTGGTTTCCATTCAGTCAAGTTGAGTTATTTCCGTCTCTTTGGGGGATTTAAGGAGATAATTTGAGTGAGCAAAACTTACACCTTAACAGCTCTCACTGCAAACGCTGCCAGTCGACCGTCCGCCATCGCTTAGGGAACATATCTGTACATGTGAAACTAGAACAGATGAGAATCTGACAATTTTCTTAACAATATGGAGGAAATCTGGAAGGACGTCACATTCCTGGTTGTTGGAACTGCAGAGGAAAACTTTACTGTGGTAATAAGTGAATAAGAAGATCACGGACATTTATTTCATGAAGATTTCTGGTGTCTGTGACAAAAGTGGACGGTGCTGCTGTCTGTCCTCTGATGTTTGTATCAGGAAGGAATACTGGCCAATCAGAGAGCAGAGGAGGAATGATGCTGCCACCTCAGACAAAACTGGATTTTATTTCCAACAACAAAAACGCGGTAAAAACTGGTGAACACTCATTAATCTGACGCTACACTTGACGTTTCCGTGCTGCCGACCCATCTAAAATGACGCCACATAAAGTTATTATGCTAGCTAATGCTAACAGAGACAGCTGTGGTGTTGCTGGGAGTTAATGGCTAATTTGGGAGATGTTGAGAAATATAACATTATTTGCTCTGATCAGGGCAACGTTGGGATCAGGAAATAAAAACAGTTTATTCAGAAAAACAAAGTGATCAGGAGTGGGAGTGGGTAGCCTGGTGGTAATGTTGCAGGCAGACCCAGGTTCGAGTCCCTGCACCTGGTGACAGGTATGTTGGTCCACTGTTCATGAGCAAGGTGCTCTAATTTGTCTGGGACAGTCTTTTTAAAAACCACAATTCAAAATCAATATTTTATTTTTTTAAGTTTCTGGTATCAGTTTCTTGCTAATTTAGCCTTTTTTTTTTAATAGGAGTGTGTCTAAACTTCGGCCCGTGCTGTACATGTGGTAAAACTAATCCGGTCAGATTAGGGTTTGCGTCTGTACGGCCGGTGTATTCTGCATCACTTCAATCTGCAGCTGATCAGCGGCTCCTGGATTTCAGACGTGGTGAGGTGCAGGTTACCTCCTCATGGTAACATGTCTGTATGATCATTTGCTGCATTGCAGAGTTGGAACTTTGATCATGAGATGATTAAATCCAGCTCAGTATCTAGAGGGACAAACATGGCTCCGGAGTTGGAGAACCCTGGAAAATGGTTCAAATTCGACCTTCAGTTCTCCCTGCAACAAATACACCAACATGCAATGAGCTTCCTCACCAGCATCAGTGTTTCAACAGAACTTTTTGGTGACGTCTATGTTCAATACTCCAATCTGACATCTAATCCAGTGCATTTGTAAGAAAGGTGCACTCATTCCAGCACTGTTACGGCAGCAGGTGGATGAATGCAGGGACATGATCTGCCAGCCGACTCCCTGCAAGGCTGTGGCTGACATGCTCTGGAAACTGGCTGGATTTTACTGGGAAATGTGGTTCAGAGTCAGCGTCTGTAGGTGCATCTGTCCACGAGTCCAAAACGTGATAACGTGACACCACAGCTGCTGGATGGTAAGACTTTCATAGCTTGCTGTCGCGTATGAGTGACAGTCTTGTGTTAAACTCCACAAACCAGCTGTTTTCTTCTTTATTTAAGCTTCTCTTTTCATGTGCAGCAACAGGGAATCACATATACGTCACTTTATTTTAACACAAAACACAAACATGTTACAGTTTGTAAAGGAAAGCAGGTGTGTAACACTTTAAATCTCGACCACTTCGAACCTGTGTGTGGTGTTTGTACAGAAGGGAGCTGTGTTGCCATCTTAAAAGGAAGATGGAGTTATTTAAGGAGTTTATGGCTCTGAAAGTTTCATTTTATGCTTTTTAAGGTAAATTTGTTGTTCCTCTCTGGTCTGATTGAGTCAGTCTGCTGCTTCTTTGTCAGTGATACTTTTTAATTTTCTGTATTCTACATTTGTATATAGCTGAATCTTGATTTGATTATGAAATTTTATGCATTTTTTAAAAAATTTCTAAAAATATGTATTTGATGTAATCATTTCTTCAGTATTTCTTTAAAAAAAAACTATTTATTTATTCAGTTATATATAATTGAATATTATAGGGCCTCAAATGCTAATCCTGTATGTTCGCACGTATTTAACTTCCCTCCTTTTCTCAGCGTCTCATAATGACCTCATTGTCTGCATTTGCATTGTTTTGCATATGCGATGTAAAACTGTAAGTGTGTTTGTGTTTCATCGGGTCGCAGCGTTTGATGCAACATCTGCATTTTTAAAGCGGTGCAAACGTCCTCTGCTTCCACTCAACCTGCGGGTGGTTTGGATCTTCCTCAGTGATTCCCGCTCAGATCCATGCAGCCTCTGTGTCCGACTTATTCTCACTTTTAAACAGTCCAATTTCTCAGGAATGAGAGTGGCTGCGTGTTCCAGGACAGGATGTGATAAATATTGAATGGCCGCCCTGCTTCATCTGCTTTTTTCCCTCCTTAATGTCTCTGCTTTTGGCTCCTACAGCTTCAGATTCTGTTTGATGTAAACATGTTTTCAAATGTACAGCTGAAATTACAGCAGCCCATAACTCATCTGTCTCATCTCTCTCCATATTCATTTATGTTCATTTGAGAAAATTAAAGGGATGTTTCACCCACTGACAACAATTAAAGAACGTCAGGATGGTACTCTGTCTTCTTTACCTCATAAACGTCAGCTCTTCTTCGTAAATATATGAAGCATTTCTCAAAATGACTTGGATTCACAACATTTGCAGCTTTCTTTATGTTTTACATTATTTTGGGTGAATTATGTCTTTAATTGCCTTCCTCACACCGCTGTTTGTGTGTGAGCAGACAGAGTCTTCCTCCGGGATGCTGAACAGATCTTTCATTGCTTTTGTCATTGCAGGTACCCATCAGCACAACTATAACCATGTGGCTCTAGGTAGCCCCACACGCACACCTAAGAATGGTAAGAGAAGGTAGACGGGGGGTGGGGGGGGCAATAAAGCAAACTCACGGCTCAGTTCAGTGTTTCGACCTCCACGCGGGTGCAAACAAACACACTGACATGGTTCTCTTTTCAATTCGCTCCACTAAGAATCCATTTTGTTATTGAAAACTCAACTTTTCACTCTTTCTTTCTGATGATTGAATCATAGAAATGTCACAGTCCATAATCATGACCACTTTTCTTCATGTGGGTCACAACTTGTTGCCCATTAGCCTGGTACACCAGCCTGACCAACGCCATGTATGAGATACACGGCCCTCCATTAGAAAGTGATTTCCACTTGACCGGACCAATCACGGCGCGGAAGGCGGGTCTTAATGATACGTCTATTTCGGTGATTCAGTTCTCTAACCGTAAACAGTCAGAATGGCGGCTGCAGAGGAGCGATGGTTTGATGATGCCCTTTCTGATGTCCAAAGTGAGCTGCGCGTGTCCTTAAAGGATAAGTTTCTCTATTTTCAACCTGGACCTTATATCTAGGAGAATATACGTGCATTTACTCACCGGTAAAATTTCTGCATCACTTTGAGTCCTTCGGAGATATCACGTTGCATCGATGGCGGAGACAGGGCAGCCACTATAGAAGGCTTTATCTGCAGTAAAACTCCTTGATTTCCGCCAATACTTTAAGTAGAATGAACGAACGAACGCATTTACGTGTTTCTCTGATTGGTTCTCTCCAGTTCAATTTGTTCGTGTTCGTCTCGCCTCCCATCTCAAGTTGGAAATCAGTCTCTAATGGAGGGATCCCAGACTGACTTGCCATGTGTACTGCAAAAACTCAAATCTTACCAAGAATATTTTTCTAATTTCTAATAAAAAAATCTCATCACACTCAAAATAAGGCAAAATCACCTAAAGAGAAATAGAAATAAAATAGATAGAAATTTTGGTTCAATGCAAATTTGCGACACCGGGCACTTATACCAAAAGTAATTAAATAAAGATAAAACGGATTTTTCATGTCTTAGGGACGGAAAAGGTTTTATTGATGTCACAAAACTATTTTCAGTGTCCTAACTATAACACCACTTTTTATAACCATGGTTGTTAACTATTATATTTCATAGCATTGAATAGACGTACATAAATATGTAATGTATAAAAGTATATCCATAGTGAACTTTTGCAAACAGATATAAAACAGCTTAAACTTTTTCTCTTAGGACATGAAATAAATGTTCATGAAAGCAGTATTACTGCTTTCATCACCTGATTTAGGTAATCTATTCTTTACTGTTGTCACGGAGACAGCTGTCATCACAGTCACCTGGTGGAACTCATAAGTTCAGCTACCATAAGATACAGGTGTGTATTTTAGTCTGTGTATGAATAAACGACAGAAATAGACATTTTTCCTCCGTGATGTTCTAAAATCGACCATAGAAAAGAACTAGAGTGGTATTTCCTAGAGAAAATTCACACGTGTACTAAAAGCCTTCTAAATACAGCTGTTTACATGGAACCGGGTGTAGCTGTTGTGGACGAGTGTCACTAATTTGCTACAAACCGAAATGTTCAAATTGCCTTAGAAATGTTTGTTACACGGAGCTTACATCCCTACATTATCTGTATAAGAACTCAATAAGCTTATAAATATTTTTATTTTAGCAAAACCCACCTTATATGTGAATGTTGCTCCAACTTTCCAAGCTTATTTTGCGCATTTTAAAACCGGATAGTGTGCCCACTCGAATGGGTCCGACTGGAAAAAAGGTGCTTGCAAAAGGTTCCTGTGAACGTAATGAATATGCCCCAACCACTAAATGTGGAATACATAAGCTATCAAGCTGTAATAAAAACGGTTTGATGCAAAAAGGTGGCCGGGACATTTTCTGCTTGTAAAAAGCAAAAAAAAAAAAAATTTTGCCAACAGAACAAGTGAAATTTTCATGATAAGGTTTCTTGAAATAAGATGCATTTTTCTTAAAACAAGTTCCTTTATCTCACTGAAACTTTTCTCTTTTAAGTAATTTTGTCTTATTTTGAGTGTGATGAGATATTTTGACTCGAAATTAGAAAAATATACTTGGTAAGATTTGAGTTTTTGCAGTGCATCTCATACGTGGCGACAGTCAGGCTGGTGTACCAGGATAGTTGTTCATCTGTTTTGTTCTTAAAATGACTAAAATTGGCTAAAGATCAACTTAACCTCTTCTTGAGGAGAAACTCCCGCATAGGGGGCAGCATGGTGTACATGCAGAACCAAAGCCGTCAGCATGTAGCACATCAACATGGCAGGAGAAACTCAGCTAAAAGACTCTACCAAGCATTTCCACCCAAACCAAACACAAACAAATGATATGATATGACATACTAAAATCTTACCAAGTATCTTTGTCTAGTTTCTAGTCCAAAATCTCATTAAACTCAGCATAGGACATGGTCACCCACAGAGAAACATTTCAGTGAGATATAGGAACTTGTTTTCAGACGATGCAGCTTTAAAGGGATACGACACCCACAGAATGATGTACGTTCATTTTCTACTCACTCATATCTCAGATGCAGCCGGAGATCCGGGGAGGTTTTCGTTATCCACCGACATTCAATGGAGTTTGCTGGTGCCTGAAACAAAAAGGTCCATAAAAGTCCACAAAAACTTGTCAATATTCCTCCATACTGCCCGTCCAATGTAATCCAAGTGTCCTGAGTGGGTAGCGTCCAGAATTTACTGGAAACAACAGTTTAGTGTATTTTTATAGCCTAAACAGTAGAACATCACACTTCCTACATGTGAAGTTACATGTTGCAAAGGTCGAAATAATGAAGGAGATGATAGAAAGTACATTTCACAAGGAGAAATGAAGGAAAAGAGGAGAAGGAGAAAAGAAAAAAGAAAAAAAAAGAGAGTAGTTTATTCTATCTTTTTTCTTTTTTTCCCTTTTGCACCCCGCTGTAATGCTTATAATGTTTTATGAAATGCACTTTGAATTGTCCTGTACATGAAATGTCCTGTACAAATAAACTTGCCTTGCCTTCCTATTTGAGCGTTCTATGCAAGCATAGAAGAAGAAATTTGCTGTTTACATCGTGCTAAGAGCGACGGAGCTGCAGACAAACACGGTAGGAGTTGGCTATTGATTTAAAACAGAGAAAAAAAAAAGAAAGAACGCACGATCTTGTCTGCTGCAGCTTCCGTAGTGTCGTTAACTTGCATGAACGCACAAATAGGAAATGTGATGTTCTACTGTTTAGGCGATAAAAATCTACTAAATGATGTGGTTTCCAGTAAATTCTGGACGCTGCCCACTCAGAACACTTGGATTACATTGGACGAGCAGTATGGAGAAATATTGCCAAGTTTTTGTGGACTTTTAGGGACCTTTTTGGTTCAGTTGCCGGTGAACTCCATTATATGAAAGTTGGGGGAAAACAAAAACCTGGCGGATCTCCGGCTGCATTTGAGATATTAAAAATGTGCTCCGAACTCTTGCTCAGCATGAGGGTGAGTAGAAAATAAAGGCACATCATTCTGTGGGTGTGCTATTCCTTTAACCCTCAAGCAACCCTATGGGGTCCTTTATGACCTGAGGCATATACTTTTGTACCTTACCGTGTACCTTTATATCTTATCCTCCTTATCTATGAAGATTATGATATCTACTAGAGGGTTAAATCACGATACCATGTGATATCGATACAGTGGAGAGCAATTCAGTGTTTATCAATGTCTCAAATTCAGTCATGATACAATTTCGATTCAATTTAATTTAGGATTCACGAATACATACGATATTACATAAAGCAATATTGGAAATAATATATATTACAAGTAATAAACAAGATTAATTAGTTTTTTAAACATGTAGCTCCTACTTACTTGAAAGTGCATGCAGTCCAGTCTCCCTGTGCCGTATCTATCCACTACACAACTATAAAAAAGGGATTTTGTTGTGAAAATGTGTCAGAGGAACTTCTAAGAAAGACATTTTCATAGTGGGTTTAATATCGAGTTTTAGTTGATTTTGGATCAATTTACGATCAATACAATATATATATTGATGTATCGATATAGATCTATGTGTTGCTACACCTCTACCTGCATCTGCTGGAGGCGATGATGCAACTTGGGTTGGAAACCATCGACGTCGTCCATGTGAGACATTTAACTAATTCTCAGCATTTTGAAGGCGAGGTGCTGATCATGTAGCCGCGGCGGGCCGCCATGACCGGGTCAGCGGGGAGCGCTGCATTACTGTACGTACTACGTGCATAGTTTTTTTATAAGCATAGGAAATTTTCTTTTTTCTCCATCGAATGACATTTTAACCAGTTTGAAGCGATTTTAAATCGATTCCTGAAGCTTACTCATCACTGAGGGACAAAAACTCTGGAAGCTAGCAGCCAATCAGAAATCAGGTCTTACTTTCATTATGATTATGGTGGAGATGAAGGTCCTCCTGGTTGCCATGGAGATGAAAGGGGTTTATCTTCCTATCATATACTATGTTGGCTTCACGTCTTTCTGGACCCTCATGGTATTTCTGAGGTGAATGTGGGGGCTATCCCTGGATTGTCCTGAATGACCATTGATAGAGGAGTCCATCTTCATCAGCATCATTATCATCATCATCGTCTGATGGCTTCCTGGGATGGTTACCTGAGTAACACGTCTATTAAAACACCTGGAAAACTGCTAAGTTTCCCATGTACATTCTACTATAGTACAGTTCCTCATCACACACTACTCATTCCTCGTACTACTTTACTAATTCCAAGGATTACTTAACTCATTCCAAGAAATACTTATTCCTAGTACTACTTTACTCAATCTTAGGATTACTTTACTCATTCCTAGGATTACTTTACTAACTCTTGGGGCTACTTTACTCTTCCTAGGATTAATCTACTAATTCTTAATACTACTTTCTCACTTTTCTTGTATGACTTTACTTTTCCTAGGATTTCTGTACCAATTCTTAGGGCTACTTTACTAATTCCTAGTACTACTTTACTCATTCCTAGGATTACTTTACTAATTCTTAGGGGTACTTTACTCATTCCTAGTACTACTTTACTAATTCCTAAGATTACTTAACTCATTCCAACTAATACTCATTCCTAGTACTACTTTCCTCATTGTTAGGATTACTTTACTAGTTCTCGGGGCTACTTTACTCACTCCTAGTACTACTTTACTCATTCCTAGGATTACTTTACTAATTCTTAGGACTACTTTACTAATTCCTAGTACTACTTTACTCATTCCTAGGATTACTTTACTAATTCTTGGGGCTACTTTACTAACTCCTAGTACTACTTTACTCATTCCTAGGATTACTTTACTAATTCTTAGGGCTACTTTACTAATTCCTAGTACTACTTTACTCATTCCTAGGATTACTTTACTAATTCTTAGGGCTACTTTACTAATTCCCAGTACTACTTTACTCATTCCTAAGATTACGTTACTAATTCTTGGGGAACTTTACTCATTCCTAGTACTACTTTACTAATTCCTAAGATTACTTAACTCATTCCAACTAATACTCATTCCTAGTACTACTTTCCTCATTGTTAGGATTACTTTACTAGTTCTCGGGGCTACTTTACTCATTCCTAGTACTACTTTACTCATTCCTAGGATTACTTTACTAGTTCTCGGGGCTACTTTACTAATTCCTAGTACTACTTTACTCATTCCTAGGATTACTTTACTAATTCTTAGGGCTACTTTACTAATTCCTAGTACTACTTTACTCATTCCTAGGATTACTTTACTAATTCTTAGGGCTACTTTACTAATTCCTAGTACTACTTTACTAATTCCTAAGATTACTTAACTCATTCCAACTAATACTCATTCCTAGTACTACTTTCCTCATTGTTAGGATTACTTTACTAGTTCTCGGGGCTACTTTACTCATTCCTAGTACTACTTTACTCATTCCTGGTACTACTTTGCTCATTCCTAAGATTACTTTGCTAATTCTTAGAGACTACTTTACTCACTCTTCTAGTATGACTGAACTCATTCCTAGGATTTATTTACTAAATCTTAGGCTACTTTATTCATTCCTAGTCCTCCTTTCTCATTTCTCGGACAACTTTACTTATTCCTTGGATTTCTTTACTCATTCATATGATTTCTTTACTCACTCCATGGACTACTTTACTCATTACTAGGATTACGGCTACCTTCCTAGGACTACTTTAGTCATTCCTAGATGAACTGGGCTGTTATCTTCTGGCTTCACCAAACTTAATGCACTGTTCTTTTAGGAGAAAACATTTACATTTTCTACCGTGTTCCAGGTGAATTCACTGTGACACAGAAACACATATCTTGATAATACTTCTTTAGTAATCTCACATGTCTCAGCTTTCTGTAGAGACTAAGATTGAACTTGCAGCCTTCGTAGCTGGGAAGATAAAGGCCACTTTATTTGTTTTGGGTGTGTCATTTCAGACAGAGGGCAGAAAAATAGGCCTCGTCAAGAAGAGGTTAATGTTCTGTCTTGGTTATCTGGTCCGGCAGGGAACAGATCATGTGGAACTTCCAGTGTTCCCTGCTGTAATTCCCAGTTACTAAAGTCATCATGGTAAGCTCGTGTCGCCTGACAGGAGCATCACCCTGAATCCTTTTGTATGAATGACATGAGGGAGCTAAGTCTAGCCGGGAGGAGGGGCGTCGCAGTCTGGCAGACGTGAAGGGAGTAGCGTTTGTGTGAGGGTGTCAGGAGAGAGAAGGATACCATGAGCTGAACATTCGCTACCTCACATATTTATCAAATCATCTTGATCTTTTTGTTTGATCTATTTTCCATTTGTTTCTTCCACAAATATGAAAAATGACTTGCAAGATTTCACACACTTAGGATTTGTTCACGAATTCTGCTGGCAGAATGGTTCCTTCTTTATGGACATAATTGACCATATGGTGTACACACACACACATGCACGCACACAGATAAGCAAGCCACATACTGGGAACAAATGCCTGGAGATCTGTGGAAAACATGAAAAATCCATTTCAACAACATATCTAACACAGAGACTTTGATCACAGTCTGCCTGAAATCCTTCAAATTGCAGCATGCAGTGTATTTTCTAGATAAAACCCCCAATGCACAACCCCCCTCTGCAGCTCCCCGCTACTGAAACAACCAGAGGATACTGCTCCATATCACAAGCAGAAAATGTGCAATCATACACAGACGTGTCCACCAGCAGCCTGCGGAAGCGAAGGATGATTTCATTGGAATAACTGTTTGAGGGGGAGTTTCTGCACTTGTCATGCTGAATGTGGGGGGGGGGGGGGGTCTGTGTGTAGTGTGTTCTCTCTCTCTCACCATCGACATGTTTCTGAAATCTTTGTTTTTCACTTGGGTTTGGTAGCTCACCGGTCATTGAGACGTGGTAAGTCATACATGCATATATTTGATTTGGTGTGAGTGTTCATGCATTACATTCTCCTACACGTTTGTTTACACCAAATCACAACCCCCCCCCACTTACACTTTTCTGTCTTCCTCTCTTCCACTGAAACTGGTGTTTTTTCAGACCTGATTTAAGTAGAGCTGCAAGCTTGTTCCACCCTGCTTTGGAAGGAAAATTTGTGTTTTGCCATGTGAGGCAAACAAGACCAAAAAGTGTACCCATGTGACTGCTCGCGTACAGGGCACAAGCTGATAAGATAAAGGATGATTTATGTTGTATTTTGCTTACTGTCAACAAATCCCACAACAGAGTCGGCTCTCAAACTTTAAGCCTCAAGCCCAGTATTATGCAGCCAAATTCAGCTGGAAAATAAACAACGCATACCTCATCTGTGCCAAATGAAATGCAGCGTTTGCTCCTGATAAGGTGAAACAGAACTATTAAAACCCATGCACACAGGAAATCTGCTAATATCAGGTGTGTGCAGCACAAATTCTACTTTGGCCATCTTTGAACTTGACATGCTGAATGGTTTGTTACATAAATCCATGCATTTTCAAGCAAATTTCAGCAAGTCAAGTCAGTGCAAAGCACAAACAAAAACGTCTAATACTCTAGAAAGCAAAAGTAGTGTCTTTCAGGCAGCAAATATGAACTTTTATTCACATTTGCAAACTTCAACATTTCAGTGCAGTTTTCATCTGTTGGACGGCATCACTACACAGCAAAAACTCAAATCTTAGCAAGTATATTTTTCTAATTTCTAGTCAAAATGTCTCATCGCTCTCAAAATAAGACAAATTTACTTAAAGAGAAACATTTCAGTGAGATATAAGATCTTGTTTTAAGGCAATGCATCTTATTTCAAAAATGTTATCAAGACAATTTTGCTTGTCCCAATTGCAGAATGTTTTGCTTAATCCTAGCAATAAAATCTTTGCCACTCTTAAAATAAGTAAAAAGAATATTTTCTTGCTTGTAATAAGCAAAGAAATTCTTCCAATGGGACAAGTTAAATTTTCTTGATGTCTTGAAATGAGATGCGAATGAAATGGTTTTATAGCCGTCTAAGCTTAGACTAAATCTCAACTACACTTTACATTAATGACAGATGGTCAGATGTTTTGATCCAACATTTGGCCATCATTTATTCACCTTATTTTGGGGACTTGCAAGGACGGCACCATTTGACTTCCAGTTGTGTTGACATTTCCGGTTGCTGTTCACATCCATAGCAATTCATAGCAATTTCCACCAGCGTGCCACTGACATGAAACACTAATGTAACCGTCATTATGATCACTGCAGCCACTTAAAGGTGTCACAACAACTGGTGAAAGAGGCGTGAGATCCTACAACACATTTGTATCGATCACGGGAAAAAACAGACGGAATATTGCAGGCTGCTGTTAGGGTTGCTCTCCCTGTAAGTACGAGGACCACATGGCCACCCTCTCCCTCCCTCCTGCTTGAATTGTTTATCTTATAAAATAACTTTCTGCTTTTCTCCCCTTTTAAATTTCACAGTGTCTCTTACTGAGTACTGAATATGTTAAAGTCAGCTGGTCTGTGTATCATCTCTGCAGCAACCTGATCTCAGCCTGTTGACATGACATCAGCGGATCTCAGCGACATATTATCATGTTCATACTCATATCTCCAAGCCGAACTCATACAGACTTATTTTGTCACATTTATTTATTTTATCACGTATATGATAACCTGAAATCGGAAGTAATTTACCATTTACGCATAAGCCCCTTTCAGACTTGCATTGGAAAGCAGTAATATTGCGGACTCTGTCCTTTATAACGCTGCATTCAGACATGCGATCCGCTCTTTTACCCCGGACATGTAGCGGACATGTACCGGCTGGACCCCATGTCACAAGAGCGGAAATGTTGCGGCACGTCGTTTTGGCTGAATGCACAAAGAAATGTTCCGGACAGAGTTGAAGGGAGAGTGGGGCTGTGCTGACTTTTCCGCAACATTTCCTGATGTCTGAAAGCGCCCGTCTGAAAGTGGCATGTTTGAAAAGACGAGCCCGTTTAAAGAGCAGATGAACTTTACCGCTCATGTTCCGCAATGCAAGTCTGAAAACGGCTTTACTTTTATGCTCAGTACATTTTAGCATCAGGGGAATTATGATTTTGTTATTATGCTACGATGCGAAGCATAAACTACAGGGGTGATGTCTTTCATGCTGGCACATGTTACTGGACTCTATTAAAATGTACAGATTTAACACCACACAGTTGACTGTAATAAAAAAAACAGATCGTACATCTCATCTCTCTTCTGATCTGTGTGTGATGTGCATTACAGAGCGCACCACATGCTAATCCAGCTTACAGCAGAGTATCACATTTTTTATGCTTGATATATTCCAAATCTGCATCCATCCACCCACTTGGTGAACTCAAAATAGTTTGCGTAGTTTCCTCCCAAATAAGTCGCTGTATCTCACTACGTGGGCGACCGTGTTTTTCAGTTTAAACGACGAACCGCTGCTAGCAACTGGAAATGCCAACACATTCCGGAAGACGAGGATGTTCAGAAGTGGGTGGGGCAAAATAAGGTGAATACAGCCTACGGTTGTTTTTTTTAAATTTAATATTTAATAATAATGGATTAAATTATAATGTCTAGGATTAAATATAGACCGATTAAAGTCAGGTGAATTTGCGCCTAAACTTAAAGAAGACATCTATTAGACATATTTGGCTCAGTGGGAATATCAGTGGAAATTCATATGTTTTCTTGAAATTTTGCCCAAAAGAAGCATGGTCCAAGACCAGAACCGTGAGGAATACCATAACTGACTCAGAGTTGTGTGATGGATATAATTCATGTTTCCAAACTGGAATTTGTCTGATATGATCTGGTTCAGATCAAAGAAGAACTCAACGAGATGTGGGTCAGCACAGACGCAAGATCGTTGTCAGAAAACAGTGAAGAGATCGCGTAGACCTTTTATCTTTGTACAGTAGTTTCAGTACTGTGATGCATCTAAATGCAAATTCAGACTACAATTTGTTCGGTGATTTGAAACAGCCTGTAGGGATTTGCAATGTGGACTACTGTAGCTGTTTTACATGCTGTATGAGATCTGGTTGAGTCACAATGTTCAGGGTACATCCTAGCTGCGAGTAGAAGAGCCTTATTTTTCTGACCCCACGTTTCCTGCAAAAATGCGAAATAAGAGCGAATTCTTTTGAGTGCATGTGGGAAGAACCCCAACTCTATGAAAACAAATTGTGCCTCCACAATTCTGCAAACCACAGAATTCTTCATTTCTGCATAACAAAAACTGGCATTTAATTTTGCATGAGGAGGTTAGAGGGGTGGTAGTGGAATAAGTTGCTTTTTCGCTTGTTCCATACAAGACTTTTCTAATTTGTTCCTTGTGGGAGCTACATCTAAAACCAGTGTGATTCTCACTTGTTTTCCACTGAAGTTATTCTGACAATTAAATGATTTTCAAGGAAAGGTCACAGTTGATGGCAGAGCGTCCTTACGCAACCTGTTTGAGAGAAATGAGCTCGTTTGTTTCAGAAATGCCGAGATTAAACTCCTAAGTCATTTGCAGGAAAATAAAATGTCAATTTTTATTGCCGACTGGGCTGAGAGAAATTCGAATACCTCGCAAGTCACAATCTGGAACACGGTTTGAGCCAAACAAGCAAAACTTGTTAATATGCCTTCTGATTTTTGGCCTTTCTATTGGATTTGTTGGCAGTAAAAATCTATATGAATACAGCAGGAGTCTGTAAAACCTGAAATTTGCATCTCTGTGACTATTTGAGCCAGGTCTGTGTGGATGTAGTGTCTGTGGTGATGAAGCTGTGAAATGTGTTTGCTATTGAAAAGCTAACAGCATGCCAAGTCTGAGTCAATTCCCCCTTACTGATGCAGGATGGCAGTCACTCACACATGGGGGGGGGGGGGAGGGGGGGGGGGAAGGGAGGGGGGGGGGAGGGGAAGGGGGGAAGGGGAAAAAGGAAGACCAACAAGAAAAAAAAAAAAAAACAAAAAAAAAAAAACACCACACGGGAAACCAAACCAACGAACACAAAAAAACAAAAACCACAGAAACCCCAAAACGAAAAAACCAGCAAAAAAAAACCAAAAAAAGAAAAAGAAAAAAACCAAAAACAACAAACCCCGACCCACAACAACAAAACCACCACCCCCAAACACACCACCCCCCACAAAACCACACCCACCCCAACCCACACCCCCCCCAACACCCACCCCAACACAACACACCCCTACCCCCCCCAACCCACCAACCCTCCACAACCACACCCACCCCACCAACCCCACCCCCCAACCAGCCCCCCCCTCCCACCCCCAAACCCCCCCCACCACACCAACCCCCCCCCCACCCCCAACACAACCCACCACCACCCCCCCCCCCCACCCACCCCCACCCCCTCCCCCCCCCCTCCCCCCCCCCCCCCCCCCCCGAGAGAAGAAGAAAAAGAAAAAAAGAAAAAAAAAAAAAAAAAAAAAAAAAAAACATTCACATACTTCAAATCCCTTCCTCACAGATCCCAGGACCCCTGCAGATCCTCGACTCTGCTGCCACTCTGCTTCCCTTCAAGGTCCATCCCATTTCCCCCTCTTCTTGTATTTCAGTCTCTTTTTTGTGCCTTTCAAATTGCCCTATCTCCATCTCTACACCTCCCTTCCCTCCCGCTCTCCATGCTGTAGCAGACACTAAAGCCCTATTTTAATCTGCCGATGGAGGCCGGTCTGGGGCCGCACCCATGCTGCTGCCTGACAGACTCACAGCTCACTGGGGAAAGTGAGATAGAGCAGCAGTGAGAAAGAAAACGAGACAGTAGGGAATGCTGAATGGGAAAGAAAGAATGAGAAGTGAAGGAAAATGGGTGGCAGCATGGCGGGACAGATAAGACTGACGGAGTGAGGATGATGGAGGTGAATGGGACACACTCTGGATGTTTTTGTGCATGCATGTGTGAGAAAGAGATAAAGAGCAGAGTAAAAATAAAGGAAGACTTAGGTCCTCAACATCCTCTCCTTACCCCCACCCCACCCGTGTGTCTTCCTTGCATCATCCCACGTTGCCTCAGCAACAGCCGGTCCAGGCGCTGCTCCCTGCCCCGTCTCAGATCACATCACCATGCTGTCACAAGCAGGGTCACTCTCCAGCTCACAGCTGTTGTCTTGTTTTCTTCCTCTCCTTTATCCCCCGGCCCGACGTTCCTCCTCGTCAGACCACCCCGTCACCTGTCAGCCCCTCAGCTAACGCTCACTGACGTGTCCGCCTGTCCCTCCCCCGCCACCAGCAGGCTGGAGTTTTACATACGCGTCAGTCTCTGAAGGGCAGATGCTGCAGATTGAATCTGTAAAACTGGACTTTAGATGTAAGAACTGAAAAGACAAGATGGAGGAAAAGAGATGAGACATAAATGAGTAAAGCCAACAACTGGGACCATGAAAGGACAAACCCAAAGAGTTAAATCTGCTTCATGTGATTGTGTTTTATCACATCAGATTATATTTGCTATGGATTTTATCATGTGGCACATTGAATACAGAAACCTAAAGAAAATACAGCGGGTTCTCAGATAATGCCTCGTGATATTTTGTGGTTGATCAGAAGTTATGATTGCCATTATTGATGCAGGAGGATGAGAGAGACCATTCATGATTTTATCCCTCCCCAGTCCAACATAAGGCCTACCGTCCATCGGCTGCACAAGCTGAGGATCATAAAACCAGTTACTGGCTTCTCAGTGAAACCAGGACAAAGTTCAAAACCAAAATGACAAAAGGGGGCTTTAAAATTAATTTCTGCTTAATGTTGATGCACGCTTAGCTAACCTGCCAACAGCCCCAAATAAAACCCAGCTTCTTTACTGTGCCTGAGTCTGGGAACACACCAGTTTATTATTTTTCTGGATGCAAGACAAAGTAGGAATAAGAAAAAAATTATTCAATTAACTTTTGATTCAGTGGAATATGTTTTCAGCAAACGTAGCTAACAATAGTATGAACAAGCCAAGCACAAAGCTGAGGGAACTTATGACCATCCCAATAAACCAAATATGACTTCAGTTTTTCTGGCTATTACAGCATCTTAGGCCATGTCCACATAAACATGTTCCACTTTTCCCTCCAACATTCCCCCAAAAATCACAAAAACAAAAATGTTGCGAGGAGCCATATCAAAAGGTGGCGACCTGAATCCATGTTGGCCAGTAACAAGACTGCTTCCAGCAAATCCAGCTGGTTCTGGACTGCAGGACCGTAGTTTTATGCAGCAGCCACTTCCGTGATGCGTTGCACACCTTTATAGTATAGTAGCAGTATTGGCAACTACCTGTATCCAAGCCATACATTTTGGTAGAGCCGAAGACCCCGGCCATCCTTCCACGTGTGAAGAGCACAGACATCTGAAAATCTGAAGTGTTTTCCTAAACGTGTCAGCACATGTTCATGTTGACAGGTGTTGAGCCTACAGCTGTCTGAATGTACGGCCACTCGGGTCTCATGTACGGCCACTCAGGTCAGCGCTGTTACATGTCAGCCCAGCAAATCAACAGCAGTGATGAAGTTAGTCACTTACTTTAACCCTTTGATGGGTGAATAGCCCCAATTGGATGCATTTTACTCCATGAAACAATCAAAGATCAGCCCTGATTCTTAAATCAAATGTTCGTGCTGACCACTCACTACTTCGGGCCTTTGATTATTCTAGAAAAAAACTTAAGTTTTAAAGTCTTATAGTATCTTCCAGTATCAAAAGAATATTTTTCTCTATGGTTGATATTTGAAATTTTGAGTGAGTACCTGTACTGTTCTGGATTCAACAGGAAGCCAGTGAAGAGAAGATAAAACTGGAGAATCTGATCTCTGATGATTCCCATCTGCTGATTCTGGATCACATGGAGGACTTTCAGAACATTTTGGGACAGAATAATCAAGAATTACAGTAGGAAAACAAATTCACTAAATTTTCTAAGACATTTTTAGCTGGAATGTGGTCCTAGAAAATGTGAGCCAAATGTTATTAATGTGGACACATCAACCAGAACTATAAGCCTATGAACATTTACCTCTGAGATTCTGACCAACACTGTGGTACTGCAAGGAACTCTTTGGAAAAAAAGCTCAAAAATTCTGCCAAACTTAGAAAAGTAGACTTTTAAAAACTCAAGTTTGCACTGATCTGTGCAGTTCCCCTGAATGACAGCCTCCAAATTCCCAGAGGAATCATGTGGAGGTCTTCCGTGTCTGGACTGGCTGCTGCTCCTGTTATTTGACACAATTATCCCAGAGCATCTCTGCCCCTCAGAGATGTTTGCAAAGCTAAACCTCCAGCCTGCACCCCAGCTCACTCTTTTCTCTCCATTCCAGCAGGAGTTCTTCTGTGATGGTTGCCGGAGGGTGTCGCCTTGGGTGGGTGGGAGTGGGGTTGGGAGAAGCCAGCCTGCCCATCATTTCCTCTTCTGTGTTTGTATATGTGCGTATGTGTCTCCAGAAAACAATCGGATAAGCGGCATCCTGACCTCGCAGACGGAGCCATACGACCTGTCTTTCTCACGCTCCTTCCAGAGCCTCTCACACCTGCCACCCTCCTACGAGGCGGCCGTCAAAGCCGACCTCAACCGGTTCTCATCCCTGAAGAAACTCAGTAGGTCCAAGTTCACTGCACTAATGCAAGAGTAGGCTCCCTGCCCTGGTGCCCTGCATGATGACAGTACTGCATTCAGTGTGCTTCCCTGACTGGCGTGAGGGATTCGACCAATGTTTGAGCTGCAACAGCAGTCGCTCTGCTGTGCTCAGGACATCATAAAATAAGTATTAATACATATTTTTTGGGAGATTTTGCAGCACGGATTGAGTAAATATTTGAGTAGATCAAAGGATATTTTAATAAAAAGCAGCAGGTGTCATTTTCCCCAGCTCTCATCCATGAGAAAATCAGTGGAGTCATCTCCAAAGACACTACGAGTCATTGATATTCCACGCTTTCCTCGTCTCCACTTCAACTGCGACCACTCTTTCTCCGTCCCGTATAAGTGCATTAAGCGACTCCTCGTCCTTGGCCCGGCTCGGTATTGATTCGGGGGTGCCACGCTGGATTTCTGCTGCGTAATGAGGTCTCATCTTATGATACTCTCTGAGCGAAACGCAAATATTCCTTAAGGCTTGTGTAATTTCATCACGACTGCCCCATTTCACTGCTGGCATGCAGTCAAAGTGAAGGATGAGGATCTACAGCTCCTGCCAGGGTTCGCTCCACACTGGCTCCCACTTGTAGCTGCCAGGCACCGTTTCAAACTACATAGCAAGCACAAACAGTTATTTATTGTCTTTTTACATGAAAATACCTGTGGGAATTAGCAGACAGAGTTTCTGTCAGGCAGTGAAACAAATTCAAATGAATTCAGTGACGACAAGCTGGCTATGGAGACTTGTTAAAACGTGCAGATTTTCCCAGGCAGTGTCCTTCTGTCTTCATAAACTTACTTTCTGCTTCCAAAGCAAATTATTTGTCACTGCAAATAGCCAAAAGGCTGTGCTCTTTCTTTTTGTTGCTCAACCACTGTCTGTACGCTGATAGATCATGCTGGATTGTGCTTGAGGGAAGACAGTGTAGCAGCTTCATTGTTGAGATAATGAAAGAGAAGAATGCTACTGCTTATTAATGCAAATTGGTAGCAAACTGAAGAGAAAGCATTTAGCCGGTTGCAGTGCAGGACAGTACACATCCGTGTTATTCATTCACTCCATGATAATGTGGTTGATGAGCTTGCAATGCCCTGCCTACATCTTGAGGACCATTATGCTTGGGAAAGGAACATCTTGTTTTTATTATCTCTCATAATGAATCGATTTGCAGCGAGCACCCGCGGCTCGCCGAAGGGGATTTTGGCTGAATGAAATCTGGACAGGTGGCATGAAGAGCCATTATTGAAAATGACAGCGACACGCTCAAAAAGTCATCTAGGATTTCTGGACATGGTGGAGAGATCCGCTCCCCGTGATTTATTTCCACTGTATAAGGGACACTTGCGCTCACTTCTCGGTGTGATGGATAACCGGCCGTCGACACATACAGGCAAAGATTCACAGCCTTATCAATGTTTCCATTTTCGCTAAAACCACTCTGCTGTCTTTTTGACCAGATGTCTGACACAGTTTTTATAAATGTGCTCCACTATATGTGTGATTATGTGCTCAACAAGTCTTTCTTGCATGTGTTTGTGTTGTTGTGGCATGACTTTTGATGCTTCATTCCCTCCCACACTCTCTTGTCTCTGAAAGCGTATTCTTGTCTCTTTGATCTGCCTCTGAAAGCATGTTTTCTTGTTTGCACATATGAGTAAGGAAAAAGCATCCACTCAAGGGTAAGAAAACACTTGCAGCCCTCAAGGATGACATGATTATGCAATAATACAATGAGCTTTCCAGCATGTGTACATGAGGTGCCTGCCAGTTTCTTTCCATGTGTGTACAGTATGACATTTTTTGTTTATAGACTTGGAAATGACCTTTAGAAGTTTCCCCCACAGCCAGAACTGCCTGTAGAATACCAGATGAAGCCTGGATGTGTGGATGTTATGTCCTGAGCATGTAATATGTGATTCTCTCTGCTTTCTATTCTCCTCCACGAGCTTGGAAAGGTGAAACACAGATGGGTCCGCCAACACTAATCTCTGAATTGTGTGCAATGTTCTCCACTTCCACTTGATCCGATTTCTCCCCTCCCATTCAAACACCTACCCGCGTTTTCCTTTTCTTTCATTCCATGGAAATCCTCTTCACCTCTTGCTTCCTTCTTTATATTTCTTCTCATCTCCTCAGCAGGCGATAAAGATCTTGAAGACTACTACAGCAGAAAGCGCCACCTTCCTGACCTGGCAGCAAGAGGCACCCTTCCCTTGCATGTTCTCAAAATGAGTCAAGAACAGGTGGGTACACAAGTCTGTGATTCACAGTTAAGTGAAACATTGCAGTCACTGAGTGGCCCATGAAAAAGTGGCCCATACCAAAGTTTTCGAGAATCAAATGTGAGTCCGTCTGAAATGTGAAACTTGGCTGAAACTGGCTCATGCAACGGAACAATGATCCAAAGCCACATCAGCAGATCTACAAAAGAGTCTCTGAAAAGACAAGAATCAAAGTGTTCAGTGAAAATTTAGACTTCGACTTGCTGCGGTCAAAGATGTGTATTATGCAATGCTCTCAAATTAGGGCTGGGAGACATGGGAAAAAATATCATCTCAAAATTATTTTCTATATTGATCAATGTGGATCTTCAAAGTATAACCTGTTATTTCCAAAAGCATAGTAATAACAATCAGAAAGACCATTGTGTCTTTGGCTATGAAATATGAAACTGCTGTTGGAATCTATTTGCTTAATGACCTCCACCAAGAAGGTGATGTCATGATGAGCATTTGTCTAGAGCAGGGGTGGACAACTCTGGTTCTCGAGGGCTGACATCCTGGAGGTTTCAGGAGTTTCACTGTGGCAACACACCTAGTGATCTGTGCAAAGCTTCACAGCAAGCTCTGCACAATTACCTCTGCACTCTCTGAGCACTTTTCTTGTTTTTAAAGGAATAGTACACCCACAGAATGATGCACGTTCAGTTTATACTAACCCTCATGGAGCACTTTTTTAATATCTCAAATGAAATTGGACAGGTTTTTGTTTTCCACCAACTTTCAAATAATGAAGTTCATCGGTCCGATCCAAAAAGGTCCATAGAAGTCCACAAAAACTTGTCAATATTTCTAAAAACTGCTTGTAGAGTAATATATGTGTTTTGTGGAATAAAAAAAATTTAAAAAAAAAAAAAATAATTTATTTTTTTATTATAAAAAAAAAAATATTAAATAGAGTGGGGTGGAGAAGTATTTTTATTGAAAAAAAAATAATCAAAAAAAAAATTGTTATTGTAATTTCTATGAGAGTGTGTGCGGGGGAGACCACCACAAAAAAGAAGGGGGGGTGTGGAGTGCTTACTTTGGAAAAAAAGGGAGGGGAGAAGAAAAAATTTTTTTTTAAAATTTGAGAAAGGAGGAAAGGGGGGGGGGAAAAAAAAAAAAAAAAAAAAGGGGGGAATGGATTAAAAAAAAAAAAAAAAAAAAAAAAAAAAAAAAAAAAAAAAAAAAAAAAAAAAAAAAAAAAAAAAAAAAAAAAAAAAAAAAAAAAAAAAAAAAAAAAAAAGGAAGAGGGTAAAAAAAAAAAAATAAATTAAAAAATTTAGATTAAAATAAAAACGTGGCCGAACCCGCAAGAGAATTGAATAGAATGGGAGGAAGGAAGGAGAATAGAGAGAAATTGGGAGTTTTATAGATATTTGGGAGGGGGAGAACTCATAAAAGAAGGGGAAAAAAACCTGTCCGATCTCCGGCTGCATTTGAGATATTAAAAAGCGCTCCACAGTCTCGCTCAACATGAAAGTCAGTAGAAAATGAACACACTCCATTCTGTGGGTGTACTATTCCTTTAAGGGCACAACTCCACTACTTCCTGAATATAAACCAGGACCTTTGTTTCCTGTTATACATTACTGGACAAACTGATTAATCTGGGTGTGTCTGGCCATTGTTGCCGTGGTTACTGAGAACCTCAACTTGCTGAGGTCAGAGTTGTGTGTTTTGGAATGCTGTCAAAGTAAAGTTGCAGTTTTGGGTGGGAATCAACTAGTTAAGAGTTTAATTACCAAACGCTAGTGGAAGCTGTCTCATGTTGACCACAGAGATCATCATAAATTCAACTGCTGTCTAGTTTTGTCTATGTAGACTGGATGACTGTTTATGTCCTGAGATGCAAAACTTTAGAGCTGAAAGAGGACAAGTGAAGCGTAGGCTCGAGAAAAACGGTCATGTTTTTTTTTTGTTTTACGCGCAAGCACTTCCTCAAATATTAGAGAGAAAGTCTGCTTGGTGCCTTGTTCCTTTAGGGGGTGTACACTCACCTTGTTTATCTTCTGCTCACCAGCATCGGGAACCGCAGCAGCAGCATCAGAGCCAGCCCCCACCGTCCTCCATCCCCCAGGCCCCTCCCCAGTCCCAGTCCTCACAGCAGCAGTCCCAGCAGAGGCAGCGACCCCGTCGTGTCCAAAGGGCCATGTCCCAGGACCGTGTCTTGTCCCCACAAAGTGCCCCACACCAGGACTACAACATGTCTTCTAATGGTATGTCCCCGTATGGAGGCAGAATCCTCTCCGATGAACAGCTCCTGTCTGCTGAACGTCTTCGATCCCAGGAGCGTCTTCTACCACAGGACCGCCACACCTCCCAGGATCGCCTGTACACCAAGGACCGCATGTATTCAAAGGACCGACTCCTGTCGCAGGACCACCTGTACTCGAAAGACCGCCATTATTCTCAAGAACGGCTCTATTCACAAGATCGCCTGTACTCACAAGACCGCCTCTTGTCCCAGGATCCTCTGCTCTCACCAGACAAGTTGATG
Organism: Atherinomorus stipes; assembly: GCA_023101725.1. Lineage (NCBI taxonomy): Eukaryota > Metazoa > Chordata > Actinopteri > Atheriniformes > Atherinidae > Atherinomorus > Atherinomorus stipes. Next base: position 185,898 of record JALJCO010008386.1, read on the forward strand.
ATGTCACTGAAGCGCGGCATGGTCAGCAGCATCTCCGGCGGCTTTCGCGGCAGTGACAAGTCGATGTCGCGCGCCATCTCTCACACAGATGTGTTTATACCAACCACCCCTCTCATGGATCGTTACAAGATGACCAAAATGCACTCCCATCCCAGTGCCTCTAACAACGGCGGTGGCGGCAGCAGCAGTGGCGGTGCATCGGGGACAGGAGTGACTGTCCATTCCAACACTTTAGCCATGAACCAGACAGCGAATAAGAGGCAGGCGTTTGCCTCCAGACGAACTCACACTGTTGAACAGCTCCACTACGTCCCACAGCACCACCAGCAGCAGCAGCAGCAGCAGCCACAGCACTACCGCACAGGCAGCAAGACTGAAGTGACTGTGTAACAGCAGCCGGGGTGACCCTGAACTGCACTGCAAGAAGTACCGCTAGGTACGGGGGGTGGGTTGGGTTGTGATCGTTGGGTAACACTGGCCACCTTTTAGAGTAGGATGGAGACGATTTCATTTTCTTTGACTGAAGTTCCTGCAAAGTCAAAGAATCCAGGACCAAGATCATCCGCTAGCAAACTGTGAGACCGGAAAACGAGCCACACTGTACACTGCATACACAGGCCCAGCAAGATCTAAAGCCAGAAAGGGTCGTGGATGGGGGAGGGGTAACTATTATCCAGCTAACTTGCCTAATATTATTTCCACTGTCTTGATTATCCTATTCGTCCGCAGGCTATGGCCTGGTTCTGTGTACGTTTTAGTGGGAAACACCGATCGTGTCTGTTTCAGCCTTTATGAGCCCCTTTTGTCCACAAATTGTTCTGTGACCTTTTCTGGCAAATCTTAAAGGGCTTTGCATGGTTAAACACAAGAACTGATTCCTTTGTGACTTTTGTTGTGCCACACAACACAACTACAGGTAATGAACAAGAGTGAGCCTGTAATAACTTTATAAATATATAATGAAAGAAATAAAAAAAACTGAACAAAAAGAGACAACCATTTGTACACCCCCGTCCTACTCATAGCTCTAGAAAATCTCAACGAGAGAAACTGAAATGGATGTTATCAGCACTTGCATTTGGTGCCTCTGACAGTTGTTCCATTTCTAAATACAAAGTGGTTTTGTGGGTTACAAAGCACAATCAATACAAATTTTCTGTTTCGGTTTTACTCTTTAAGTTTGGATAGTAATGGCTAGCTTGGTTTGTTCTTAAAACAATGGCTTCTTTTTTCCTTCTTTTGCTTCCACTAGACAATTGTAAATAAGCTATCCTAGGAGCAGTATTATGGACAAGTCTGTACTGGATGGACTTTGTATTAGACTGTCTGTTTTCAATAGATTCTTAAAAAAAAAAAAAAGTACAGCTATAAATCATCACTGTTTCGTGAGTTCAGAATAGAAACCCACTTAACCGAGTATTTGACAGGATAAATTAATACTATACTGTGTGTCTTTGCAAAGCTGTCTGGGCGAGAAGTGAATGAATGTGTTGTTGATGAAAGCTATACCACTGTTCATATTTGGATGTAGACTGTGTCCCATTGACATCAGGAGACTTGAAATTCATGGAAATGGATTATAATGCTTGTCAAAGTAGGGTCAAATAAACCATCCATATTTTTCTAAACATGCAACATGTTTCCATGCGATATGATTGTCTTCTTTATTTGCCTGAGGTTGTTCATATATAACAGTACAACCACACACACACAATACATATCCTGTACATACAGGATTGATAACTTAAAGAGAAAACAGCAGTAAACAAAAAGCTGGAGGCAAAAAATGTAAAGGAAACAGAAAAGCAAGTCCATACTAGCTTAGTGCGTAAAAATCCCAACATTTTCAGTAAAACTGAACATAGAAACAATCTCAACCCTCTAACAACAAACAGCACCTACAATGGTGAGATTAATTATCTGTCAAGCAGCTTCGATGTCATGCCAAAAAGCTTGTCGTTCATCAGAATTTCCATCTGGGAGAAGCTACACCAGCGTTAATTTTGGTTTCTTGTTTCCCTCCTTCCAGATGAGCTGACTTTACTTCATGTTGTTGCTTCTCTGACAGCTCACAAACTGTTGTCTATTCTTGTTTTTTACTCCAATATGTTCCCTAAAATTTACTCCTCATTTACATCCATCGCCACTAAAGCAAATCCAAAGCCACATTTTGCAAGTTATAACAATAATGATAAATATATGCAAACTAGACACATTTCCATTGACTGTTGGTATTATATGTTAACAAATTAGGTTATGTTCCAAATGGCTGTATTTCAGTATAAGAAGAACTAACCTCAAGGAGGACAAAACATGACCAACTGGAATGACATCCACAAGAGGAACAGGAGTTTTTCTACAGGAATTTAATCTCTGAAAATAACTGGTGTATTCCAAATAGGAATATGCTGGTCAGTTACTTGAGTAGGCCTATATTATTTGCTAGCTCAGGTCCGAAACAGCCGGTAAGTTTTACGTAACAAAGCAACAGCAAATTGAAAGTGACATTTTTTCTGTAACTTCAAATAAAAGAAACGCAAATAAAACACATCTATTGACTGTGGAAGTTATTAAACCAGGTTAAATTAGCTTCCTGCTAAAGCCAGCATACTGTACTAAAGTCTTTTCTGTTCATTCATTAATATGCATTACGTCTGGGCAGAAAATCTATTGAATGAATGAATTCATTCGCATTTTTGCTGAGGGCGATTTAAAATTAAGTAAATCAAGTTTTTGCGTAACGGCTCATTTTCAGCTCCCCGGAGTTTCCGTACTGTTAGTTTCACATTGCAGTATGTCAAGCTACAACAACATCATGGCACATACAAAATAGCAACAGCAAGCAAAACATGGCTACTGGTGAGAGTAAAAAGTGTGACTCAAAACACAGCTGGGACTTTGATTCCAAGAGGATGTTCATTTATTTATTATTCATCCCAGAAATGGGGGTTACATTTGTCTTCTTTTTGATTAATTAAAAGAAAAACTTGCTTTAAGATGTTTGCCATTTGTACTTATTGCTTTCTTTAGTAAGTACACACACACACAAAAAAATCATTGGACGAATGAAATTTAATCATCCCACCTAAATTCCACCAAAACAAACCAAGTTTACTTAACCTATCTTGATTGTGTTATAAAAGAGGGGGAAAAGGAATTTGGTATCAATAAAAAAAAAAGGGGGGTATATGATAAAACGAAAGATTTTTTTTATATATATAATAAAAAAAAAAAAAAAAGAGGAAAGAAATTATTACTAGGGATAATAATGTACTTTATTTTTATAAAAAAAAATAAAAGAATATTATTTTTAAAAAAAATATTCTTAATTTCAAAAAAACAATATATCAAAATAAAATAATAAATGCAAAGGGGGGGGAGCAGTGAAAGAGAGATAAATCTAAACATCTAACTCAATTATTGGTGCTACACCATGTGAATATGTACATTCAATTAAATTGCTTTTTATCGAATTAAAATATTTGCACTCCCTCAGTCTAGTTAAACTAATTTACATTAGTAAATATTAATCAAACATTTAGATTCAACAAAATTCAGCAATGTTGTCTTGACTACACTAAAAAAAATTGTTTGTTGAACACAATTCAATCACGGTGCATATTTCCACGTAATTTGATCATGTCAAATGAACACATTTGGTGTTTGTTGTTTGAATTTAATCAGATTACATCAGATCAGTGGATTAATATGGGTTTTGATGGTTTTACTCAAATCAATCTTGTTCTTTTCATCAGATTTGATATCATTTGATGCACAATAACACATTTTTTATTAATTTATTCATTTGCATTTACTGGTACAAATAGCGTATTGGTAAAATTAGTGTTTTCTGGCAAAATATTTACCATTTGTTCACCTACATCAATATTAAATTATAGATAAATTATAGATTAGCATTTTCTTTTTCCCTGGGTGTGTCTGCCTACATGTGGAAGTTTACAAATGGGCTGATTGGCAGTTCGGCATATTTTACTCCTCGTGCAGCTTGTGACGCCATTGACTTCCAGCCAGTCACCCCCCTCCCCCGAACTATACTCTCCGAGTCCCTCCCTCCGAGACCTTCGACAACAAACCGACAGCATGGTGTCCCATTTGCATCAGAACTGCTCTGTACCTGGTGTACGAAGGACAACAGCAATCATTTTGTCCTCCCCACTGTGGATGATTTCATTTCTGCAGGAATGTGCCGACCGAACTCACAGAAAATCTCCCTGCAGCTCCGTCTCCTCCTCAGGAGGTTATAACGGCTTCCAGCCACCACAAAGAAACACGTAGTTTCTGATAAACGTTCCTCATCATGTTCGTGTCTTTTACCTCTGAGGGAAACTGATGTTTGTGATTGTTCCAGATTATAATTCTTCCTGTTGTGCGCGAGTGTTCGGCTGCGCACTAGACTCAGGTTTGCAATCAGGCCTTCATCATCATCATCATCATCATCATCATCATCACTGTTTCTGTACTGCTCCGGTCAGACGAAGACAGATGTAATGAGCAGAACTAGTGTAATATACAGTATCTTTAATATTAACTATTAACTGAATTCGGGTCATAGGTGAAGCAAATAATTCAGGTAACTTGTTTCTGGAATATGATGCTGTTTTCTTCTTGAACTCTGTTCATACTCACGCTGCATCTGCGTCTGTGTCAGGTTGGTGAATCCATCACCGCCGTACGTCCTGTATATGTCCCCAGAGGCTCAATACAAACTTCTTCAAACCTGACATGCAGCCGCGTTCAACAGAACACAGCAACTCTTTTTTTCACTCAAACATGAGTGTGTGGAGAGGTACGTGTCTGCAGGTTACTGAGTGTAAGGGCGAATGTCTCCAGGTATCACTCCGCCTCCTCTTGGCGAGAGCACATGTTTCAACAGATGAGAACCATAGAGACTCATTGACAACAGAAGCACATGGTGATAAGCGTGCCTTCTGGTCCCGCCCACCGAACCTCCGTCATTGTACGCGAGTGCTAACAGTAGTGCTAACTAGCAGCACCTGCTATTCTATGACAAGGCTGAGTTACGGCGAACGATCCTTTCATACAGTATTGAGGTACTTAGAGTCTGACTAAAAGGGACCAAACGTCGCCGGGAATTTCATGCCACTGTCACTTTAAGAGATCACATATACATTTAACTTACAGTGCAGAATAGAACAGGGGGAGCCACAAAGCATGATGGGAAATATTCAAATGAACCAACCACAGGACCAATTACACTGAGCTGTTGATTTGAAGTAGTGACTTTCATTGGACTGAAGAAAGAAAATCTTGTTCATCCAACTTTTCTTTGTTTTATGTTAAACCAACAAGAAATAATAATTTGAAAACACAAACACAATTTGTACATGTTAAATGAACAAATTTCTATTCAATTCCCCCCAAACAAGTGCCTTGGTTGATTTTTTTTGTTATTGGAACCAGAAACACACTTCAAGAAGGATACATTCCTACAACTGTGGTGGACATCCACAAGTAGAACGTGGAGAAATCTCTTCTCCATGAATTTAATCTCTAAGAGTATCTGGGATAGTATATCTGAAAGGACACGGTCACCAACTTGAGTTCATTGTTTGCTGACTGAACAGCTGGTAAGTCATCCATGGCACCGGGTAGCATCTTTTGCATCAAGCTACAAAACGTCAAAGGGACACTGGGTACCAGTTACTTCACTTTATTCTTCTTTGTTGCCCCCTGAGTAGTACCTCTGCAACATGTCTTTGATTGAAGAATTCTAAAAAATGTGATAATCCTTGACAATCCATCCCAGGTCACTTAGAGAACATAAGCCAGCGATCCAGACAAAGCTCTGCTCATGGGCATACTCACCACCCCCAACTCGATGCCTGTACACTGAGTTTGTGTATGATTTTTTATTCATAGCACATAGATGACAGCATAAGACAAGGAAAACAAAGAACACAAACAACAAAATAAACAGCCAGAATTGATATGTCTTATGGAGTGAATTTGTTGTGTGTTGCTCAACTCATAAGGGAATATTGTATTTGACAAGTTAATAATGAAAAAAAAGAAAAAAAAAAAAAAAAAAAAAAAAAAAAAAAAAACACCAAAAAAACAAAAAAAAAAACAAAAAAAAAAAAAACCTAAGGACATATCTCACTGATCTTTTTCACCCTTTCCCGTTGGCCCTTGCCACGTACAACAAAGCTACGAGGGGGTAGGGCTGAAATCCAACCCCTATAAATGGGCTCCATGGATGACTCCTACATCCTGAAAGTAAGGTAGGTTCTGTCTTTCTTTCCTGGCATATGAGAGAACAGATGACTCAGGGAGTGGATCGATCAGAGAAGGGGGGAGACAGAATGAGTAGAAGAAGAAGAAAAAAGGAGAAAGAGAAGAAGAGAGGGGGAGGGGGATTGGGGTTGACCTCAACAATCACCTACGTCATCAGTGATCCTTGTATGAAAGCAGATGCTCGCTGAGCTGTCGGCGCAAATCTTGAGAAATCAAGCCGTCTATAGCTGTGGACGTTAACAAGCAAGTTTGATTTGTGTATGATATTCCTATTTGTGTTATATCCCACGAAGGACCTCCATGTAAATGAAGACCAGTCGCAATGTTGCTGAAGTTTTTTTAATCATCTATCACTGTGGATTATCAAGGCTGCTTAAAGAGCACCGCTGGTTTTCAGCCTGGTAACGTTTATGCTACTGAAACGTCAATGTAGGACTAGCAAGTTTTTTCATTTGCATTTTACAAAGAAAATGACCGTTAAACATTTAAAAAGCATTAGACTATACAATACAATGGTTTTCATACTTTTTAAATTCTATCTATGGAGAAAATATTTACATTTGTGTTTTTTTTTGACTGTAGCGGCCATCTTGCCCAGGATTGTCATACCCCTTTGTTGTATATGTGTGTATGAGAAAACCTTTCATTTGAAGGGGTACATACCCCTACCACTTACCCCTATCCCTCTGTCCTAACAGGATTGATACACCCCTACACGTGAACATGCAAAACAAAGGGGAGGGGCTAAGGGGGAGAATTGAGATTGGGCCTAAATTTAACAGGTAAAAGATTAGAACAGGGTGGACAAGTTCGGTGCTCAAGGCCGCAATCCTCCAAATTTTAGATCCACTCCTCCAACACACCTTAATGAAATAGATGGCTCATTAGTAGGCCTCTGCAGAGCTGGATGACCTGCACGGGGGGTAATTCAGGTGTGTTGGAGAAGGGGTTGGATGATTGTTGCTCTCGACGACCTAACTTGGACCACCTCTGGATTAGAACAACGATAATCATGATCCCACAGATGTTCTGTGGAGTGGATAAGATTGGTTTTGATGACAGGCTAGCAGATTCCTATTGACTTACACTAGCATTAGCATTGCCAACCTCCTAGAACTGGAATAATGGGATGAAATATGTTGAAACTGTCTTCAGTGATAAGTACAGATGTAGGCATGAAAAAGTTCCCCTTTCAGCCAACTGCCAGCCACTTACCAGCGACTTGTCTGCTAATTCAATCGCACAGAGAAATGCCTGTGTGCCCAGGGTAAATGATTTCAGAGCATAAATGAATGCCCGGAACAAGGATGTTTCCACACACCAAGTTTGGACACCGTAAGTGATGGCGTATTTGCAGGACAAGTCGTTCAGCCAGTGATAGTGCAGTAATGGTGCACTATTAGTGCACCACTTCTGGCAGAAAAGGAGGAACTTTTTCATGCCCAGATCTGTAGGACCCTGGCTCACTTGTAAATGAGGCCCTATTTCAAAAATCCCGAACTTCCCCATGAAGACTGATTTCCATGCATTGTGGGCTGTCCTTAGAGCTGACCCACCACATTAAGTCCTACCAAGACCTGAGAAGGGAGCCTATTTATCAGGAACCTCAGTCATTACCTTATGCAAACATAAAATGAAATGAAAATACATATAAATGTGGCATCACGAAGGAGGGCCATGGCAGGATTCAATCCCCAGGGTGTGACGGTCCTGTCACTATGCCTCCAGTTGATCATAAGCCCCTGGCTACTTACAGTAGCCAAGGGGATACCCCTTTGGCTGACTGGTAAATATACATGATTCTCAACCGGGAGTCAGGGGATACAAATCTGAAAAAAGAGATACCATTCCCTCCTACAAGCCAGCTCCCCCACTCTAGAACAGGCCCACGTACTCCAGTCATCATCCAACCTCCATGAACATTTCAATCCATCAGGAATGACGTTGAGAACGATGATGTCAACAATGGCAGCATGACATCCTGGTAACTCTAACCATAACAGTGAGGAAATATTAAAGTCTAATAATGTCAGATACGTTGCCCTGATGCAGTGCTGATAGTGATTTAAAAGTAACATACGGTAGATGTAAAGAGAGAAAAAACTTAAAGTGATGTTAGTGATATTCGTCTCTTATAATAATTATTTTCATAATCGCTGAAAGACAATAAAAAAATAGTAGCGACAATAAATGTCCCTTTTGATTAGAAGCAAGACAACAAAGATAAATAATAATGATGACAGAAAATAAGGGAGAAAACACTACCCGGGGGTTTACGCTGATGGATGAGAGGCTAGCCTCCCCTCAGCTACGGGTGGGGACGGGTCCGGTCTGTTTGCCTACCCACCAAACAGCACTGCAGAGTACCACACTCATATAAAACTAGTTTTCCACTTAACAAACACACAAAGATGCTAAATTCTACTAAATGTAGTTTGGTTCCTTCATTTTTTATTGCATAATGTAGAGACGTGTTGTCTGTAGCAGCTTGAGGTAACGCTCATGCTACGACGTATCAGCTGTGGACACTGAGGATTCTTTTAAATTTAATTTTCTTCATTGGCATCTTCCATCAAAACACTTGCACCTTGTAAACATCTTTTTGTCGCAGCCCACTGAGGTGTAACCACAGATAAGATTATTCCTCCCTAAGGAGCTGATCTGCCTGAGGAAAATGTTTGTGTAATTTTCATTCTAATCTTCTGTCTGATTGTACAAAGGTGAAGCGGCTGCACACCTTATCGGATATTATGCTGCAGACAGGCTCCCACGTTGGCCCCCGCTGGTCTGGCTGGGGCTTTAGTTTGACAATTGAATTAATACGGCTGATTTGAATGCTGGTCAGTGCAATTTCAAACCTTCTTCACATTCATGGAAATCCAGCGGTGTGAATTCTCAACACAAACAATGAGGCCTCCAATGGCACTTCTCTAAAAACATACAAGAAAGAAAAGGAGGAAAAAAACAGAATAAGTTTGGCTTTCCAATTTACAGATGCTTGAGCCCATCAGCATTTAAATGAAAATATGAGACTGCAATCAAAGTGAATCTCTGGATGGGAGAGCACTTAAGCATGAGAAGTAAGATGGCTATGATAGTCTGGGACAGGCTCTCCAACTCGGAGGGAAGAGGACAACACCGGCCAAGAGTACAGGCTTGCATCAAATATTCATTAGCTTTCAAACTGTCTTTCCACATCTCACTCGGCACACATCGCTTCTGCTGTGCATTTCAATACCTGCTGTCCTGCTTTTACTGCAAACATGATCCTCGGACGGATGGCTGATTTTGCTGGTTAAAAATTTAGTTTGGACTTTCTGTTCTTCTACATTTGTTTCTTGCTTTTGCAGTCCCGGCGGTACTGTCAGCGAGAACACTCAAGGAGATTGTCATGTCCAGATTTGAAATAGATTATACGTATATATATATATATATATATATATATATATACATTTTGGCATGCCAGTTACGAAATTATATATGGAATGAAACTTGAATATGGAAAGAAAGTCTGAATAATGAACCTTGACCTTCATGTTTTGTTTTTCATGGGATTTTTTATAATAGAAATATTACCCTGAGCAAGTCAGCAGGAAATATAATGTCGGCTTTTTATTTTTCCAAATGTGAATCATATTTTTAAGCCCCAAATAAAATATTGTGGGTATTTCGGATTTATTATTAGCTTTGTATTGAAACAAGCATGAACTCTGATTAGTTATCAGGCCTATGCTGACAATGTTATTTCAAAGATGTCATTGAACGCAGCACAGCTGTGACTGCGTGGTTCACCTCAAGCTTCGTTTCTGTCTTCAGTAACATGGCTGGTTTTTGCCTTCTTCTGCCGATATAGTGTTCATGGCGGTATATTCATTTTATATATATATATATATATATATATATATATATATGCTCGTTAACACAAATTTCTAATCAGCCAATCACATGGCAGCAACTCAATGCATTTAGGCATGTAGACATGGTCAAGACGATCTGCTGCAGTTCAAACCGAGCAACAGAATTGAGAAGAAAGGTGACTTTGAACATGGCATGGTTGTTGGTGCCAGCAGTCTGGTCTGAGTATTTCAGAAACTGCTGATTCTACTGGGATTTTTCCTGCACAACCATCTCTAAGGTTTACAGAGAATGGTCACTAAAAGAGAAAATATCCGATGAGCAGTAGTTCTGTGGGAGCAAATGCCTTGTTGATGCCAGAGGTCAGAGGAGAATGGCCAGACTGGTTCCAGCTGATAGAAAGGCAACAGTAACTCAAATAACCACTTGTTCCAACTAAAGTATGTATGTACTACATATGTACTATGTATGTACTAAGTATACAGAAGAGCATCTCTGAATGCACAACACATCCAACCTGGAAGCAGATGAGCTACAGCAGCAGAAGACCACACTGGGTGCCGCTCCTGTCAGCTAAGAACAAGAAACTGAGGCTACAATTCACACAGACTCACCAACATTGGACAATAGAAGATGGAGAAATGTTGCCTTGTCTGATGAGTCTCCATTTCTGCTACGAAATTTGAATGGTAGGTTCAGAATTTGGTATCAATATCATGAAGGCATGGATCCATCCTGTCCTGTATCAGTGGTTCAGGTTGGTGGTGGTGGTGTAATGGTGTGGGAGAGATTTTCTTGGCCCACTTTGGGCCCCTTAGTACCAACATGACGGTTTAACCACCACAACCTACCTGAATATTGTTGCTGACCATGTCCATCACTTTATGACCACAGTGTAGCATCCTCTGATGCTGCTTCCAGCAGGATAACGCGCCATGTCATAAAGTGGGAATCATCTCAGACTGGTCTTCTGAACATGACAATGAGTTCATTGTACTCAAATGGTCTCCACAGTCACCAGATCTCAATCCAACAGAGCAGCTTTAGGATGTGGTGGAACAGGAGGTTCCCATGGATGTACAACCGGCAAATCTGCAGCAACTGCGTGATGCTGTCATCCTGTTAAGGTGGCCGGTGAGTGTATATGTATATGAATGTATATATATATATATATATATATATATATATATATATATATATATATATATATATATATATATATATATATATATATATATATATATATATATATATATATATATATATATATATATATATATATATATATATATATATATATATATGTGTGTGTGGGGTGTGTGTGTGTGTGTGTGTGTGTGTATACACACACAATATATTATTCCACATAGAAATTTGCAAATATCTTTTTCCACTGTACTGCTTTTTTTCTGATCCAGCCAAAATATGACAGGTCTGAAAGCAAAACTCTCAGCTGCAGCGGGTATCCTAGAAAAGGTCAACAGAACATGACAGTGGCTCTGCTGCTGCCAACACATCCTCCATGTTGAACAGACATATATTTCACTGTGGAGTTCAGCAGCACTATGTTGGGGTGCATCATTTCTCTTCAACTAGACCAGGGACTTAAACTTCGTGTCAGTTTTCACATTGTCTCTTCACCTCCTTCTACCTGCAGCTCAGGACAAGTCCTCAGTGCTGCACACACCAACTTTGCATCGTGACAGGGACACAACCAGCTGCACTGAACTGTTTTCAGGATGTTAACTAACCAAGTGTGGAAAAAGTTGTGTTTTCCTGTAAAACAAGTGAAACACTTTATGCAAAGATGAAGTTAAACCAACATACACAAGTTATGTTTAAAATAATCAGACAAAAGAGATAAAACATTTTCAGTCTGTACAATCACACGAAGCTCATTTTCCCTTTTATATCCGGTGTATTTAATAATAAAACTGTGACTAATGGATAAGTCAAAGTTAGATAGTATAGAAATACATCTGTTTCGGTTGATAGGACACATTGCATTACTCTTATTAATGTTTCATAAATTATATCACATCATCGAGTTAGCGAGTCATTTATATCTACTGTACTTGCTGGGGGTGCACATACATGGAAGCTGCCGTATTTGTTCTGCCTTTTTTACTACGGTGTCCTGAATGGACAAACAATGTGTGTGAAGTGAGAACCCTCTGAATCTTAAAACTGCTGTACCAGCTTTGTTTAATGGGAGTCAGAGACTGTTTAGGATCAGTAATGCCTGAAAAGACATAAAAAGTAGTTACTCATAGAACAGTCATAGCTACACCTGAGACCATTGGATCCACTCACAGATGAAAGCATCTTGATGGGTGGGAGAATTTTCACAACAAATTCACAACATTGCTGGAATATGAAGTCATTTGAAAAAAAGTGCCTTTTCTCACAAATAGCCTACTCATCTTTACGACTAGATCAGTAATTCTGACATACTGTACTTTTAAGTATGCTATAGTTTAAAGGAGTCATCACCCGGAAATCCCACTTTTTCACGTTAAAACATGTGTATTGGAACAGGACCTCAGTTAAAACGTGCCAGAAAGTCCGGAGAGTGAAAGTGACTTCGTCTTTGAGTGCAGGCTCTCTCTTCTCACCAAAATCGGCCACAAGCACGCGCTCTCCACAGTACGCGGTTTGGATTTCTTTCTTCGGATGACGTGAACTAGAGAGGCTGCTAGCTGCTAAGCTAGCCTCTTTAGCATCACCTGAAAGCAGCTGATAACCTGCTGTGGAGTAACGTTATGACCAGCTTTGTCAGAGAGGAGGACAACGACAAGGAGGAGGAGGGAGGGGGGTATGTAAAACAGCAGGTTATGACACCTTTAAGCAAAGTAAAGATACTTTTATTCAATGTAGCGATTGTCACACTTTGGCCATCAAGAATCTTCCTCGGTGCTTCCGCGGCCGTTAATCTTGCTACTCTCGGTCTGTTGGAGAGGCTTCCATGCAGAACAGTGAAAAATAAGGATCAAAGTTGGTAAATTACATGACCATCTAGAGCTATCATGCCAAAGGTCTCAACGACCGTCCTGGGGTCACAAATGACCCTGCTAGAGTTTGGATTATACTTGCAACACGTACCGACCAATCTTTGTGAAATTCTATGAACAAATGCAAGACAAACAGATTGACAAATTTATGGTAGGAAACTTTGCTGCACATAAGTATGCGTTTGGGTCAAAAACTGTGAAAAAAAAAAAAAAAAGAAAAGAAGAAGAAGAAAAAAAAATGCAGGTAGTATCTGGTCACATCTGAATAGCTGAAAGTGAAGCCAGTTTGGCGTTTCCCACCGTCCACATTTTGCCATGTTTCGTCAAACCCCAGGAAAATTCTAAAATGGACAAAGATAGGGCCGCTCTGAGCAGTAGGGCAAATGATTGACAGTCAAACTAATGCTAATCGAGCAAATCCGAACTGAACAAGAACGAATGAAGATAGGTGGTTTCAAGGTAAGACACACTCAGACTTGCTATTAAACAGCTAAAAACCACTGTTGTACTACTCTGCTACAGATGGAGACCTTCCTGGGAGCAAGCAAGGAGCTAACTATTAGCCTCCACGGCTAAAATCGGCACCCGGTCTGCCGCTTGTCAATCAAATGGACACGCCCCTAATTATGTGTAATATCAAGATTAAAATACATCTAAATGGATGAGCTATAAAAAAAATTCAACCCCCTAACAGTTGACATGAAGGTAAACTAAAACTATTAAAGGAGAACTCAGTAACTTTTTTTACCTCAATAAATGCTTTTCGGAATCCCCGTGGGGCTAAACAAAGTGTTTACGGAGCGATTCAATGTACCCCCCCTTCCCGCCGGGGCCTCTGGCCTGTGAGCAGCTAAAAACAACTTTGCCTGCGCCGACCCGAGCAGAACTTGCGACAACAGAAACCACTGTACGGTGCTCATGTCCCCTATCTACCGAGCTGCTTCCAGCGCTGATTTGAACCAGACTACCAGCGCTAATTGGAAGAAAACATTTCTTTAGCTTCACACCACCTAAACACCGGCTCCTGGCTCTCATAACCAACTCTTTGCTGGACCAGAGTGATTCACGTAGCTTGCGCTGCCTGGGCGCCGGGTGAAGCATCACTGCTTCAGGCTCAATAATCACTTGTCACGTCCGCAAAAAGTAAATAAAAGTTCGTATTCTTACCTGCTACTCGCCAACACCAGAGAAAAATATAATCCACGGCATATTTGCCCGCAAATCGCGGGTAAAACGTCCCGTTTCAGAAAATACAGGACTTTGCTTTGAGCAGAGGGAGACGAGGTGCTGCTACCAACGCAGCAAAGTAGCAACAACAAGCTAGTAAACGCTTAGAAATATATCCAGCGATCAAAATAGAGGAAAGGCAGGTAGAGAAGCCGTCTGTGTGCTGTGGGGGTGTAAGGGGGTTGAACAAGACAGTGAAAGGACGCCACTAGGGGAGCCCCGAGCTGAAGTTACTGAGTTCTGCTTTAAACCTAAAATGATTTTTTGAACCAGGCTGTAAACATGTTTATATCTGCTGTAAACATGTTTATTCCTGCTGTAAACATGTTTCTTTCTGCTGTAAACATGTTTATATCTGCTGTAAACATGTTTATTTCCTCTGTAAACATGTTTATTTCTGCTGTGAACATGTTAATTTCGTCTGTAAACATGTTTATATCTACTGTAAACATGTTTATTTCTGCTGTGAACATGTTTATTTCCTCTGTAAACATGTTTATTTCTGCTGTGAACATGTTTATTTCCTCTGTAAACATGTTTATATCTACTGTAAACATGTTTATTTCTGCTGTGAACATGTTTATTTCCTCTATAAACATGTTTATTCCTGCTGTGAACATGTTTATTTCCTCTGTAAACATGTTTATTTCTGCTGTGAACATGTTTATTTCCTCTGTAAACATGTTTATAATCTACTGTAAACATGTTTATTTCTGCTGTGAACATGTTTATTTCCTCTGTAAACATGTTTATTTCTGCTGTGAACATGTTTATTTCCTCTGTAAACATGTTTATATCTACTGTAAACATGTTTATTTCTGCTGTGAACATGTTTATTTCCTCTATAAACATGTTTATTCCTGCTGTGAACATGTTTATTTCCTCTGTAAACATGTTTATTTCTGCTGTGAACATGTTTATTTCCTCTGTAAATATGTTTATTTCTGCTGTGAACATGTTTATTTCCTCTGTAAACATGTTTATTCCTGCAGTGAACGTGTTCATTTCCTCTGTAAACATGTTTATTTCTGCTGTGAACATGTTTATTTCCTCTGTAAACATGTTTATTCCTGCTGTGAACATGTTCATTTCCTCTGTAAACATGTTTATTTCTGCTGTGAACATGTTTATTTCCTCTGTAAACATGTTTATTCCTGCAATGAACATGTTCATTTCCTCTGTAAACATGTTTATTTCTGCTGTGAAGTTGGTCTTTTTAACGTGGGAGTCTATGGGGATTGCTGTTTTTGAACCCCTAGTGTATGGAGAAAGAACTTCTTTATTTTTTAACTTAAACTTCTGGGCTTCACTCTTTTCCAGCATAATTTGTCCCTTGGCCTGGGGTCAGAAATGACCCCACTGGGTCACTTGAAATGACTTTGAAATTTTTTTTCCATAGAAAACAAATAGTTTTAATTTTATATAACCACAGACAGGATTAGAAATTTATCTGCTGTAATTAAAAATCTGTAGAAAAATAAAATTAATGTTGAACTTTGTATTGACCCTGAAGAAATCCTTTAATTCCACCAAAAATCTAATACAACAGGTTTGATTCATGCTCCAAACAGTTCTGATTAGATTACAGATGAATATTAAAACTCGATGACTTTTTAAAAAAAAAAAGAAAACTCCAATGTTAGTACATAAATACTAGTGTGAGCGTGGATTGGGATTATTACAGCCACTGTGAGTCAGAGCAGAGCGAGTACGCTGCCGGTGCAGCTGCTGTCGGCTTTCCCGTTCAGCCCTCCTCTCTCGCTTATCTCTCTGCATGCAGGACCTAGCCCCAGTTATTTGTGATAATCCACAGATTGCAAGCAGCAAACAGACATTTGTTTTACGACAGATGCCAGAGTCAGATAAACATTTAATTAGCAACTCATCAGCTCTGTCAAAGCTAATTACTTCCATCTCCAGCCATAGCCAAACCCCACTCCTCTCACAGTTGGTCTGCACAGCAGCTGAGTCTGCTGTCTGCTGCAGGACGCCGGACGCCGGAGGCTGCGAGGGCTCACGTTCAAATACAGCAGGATCCAGCCGTTCTGCTCGCGGTTGTAGGTCAGAGCAGCGATGAGAGCGGCTCAGACAGAATTACAGGCCGAGACAACATCCTGCTATTTATCAGCACTTTCAACGCCTGCTGCGAAAATTAATGCCAGCATCACTTTTGGCTGTCACGACAGCAAATTTCTCACACAGGGGGGGTGACGTGGATTTTTAGGATGGGTGGTGGCTGCCAAGTGGTTTCTGGAAGGTGTGGTGTAAAGGCAGCACAGAAGCGGCCACTAAACAGCGAAGAAAGAGGATGGAAAGAAGCAATGGCGGTAAGTCTTCCACCAAAGGACCTGCTGTCAGACGGTCGCTTCAAAGGTTTGTGTGAAGCATAAAATGTGGATGTCATGTTGGGAATCAGAACTGCTTCACGGCATCTCCATGGTTATTCTTAGTGCTGAGTCCTGCAGCCACATCACACTCACCATGGCATCTCTATTTCATTCACATTAGCTTCTCTGGACTGACCTGTAACCTAGCAACCATCTGACATCTCGCACAAGCAGATGATTAAAGACATGTTCTTTTTCATTCCAAGCATGAACACTTTCAGAGACCCCCCTCGGTCTTTGGCCCCAGCATTCCCCGCTCAGTACAACACTAAGTAAGCTCATTTTATTATCATCTGATATGAAATATGAATGGCCTCATCTTTTTTTAAGCCTGTGGAGACTGGGGGGGCATGATGACTGTATTTGGCAACCTAATCATTAATGGCTCTGAAGAGCTCTTGATTTTCATGTCTCACCAGGAGAGCAGCAGGAAGAGTTTCTCGTCCGAAGTGAAGCTCGGTCTCTGTAACTATGCCATGGTGACATTGTTAGCTAACGTCTCTACATTCTGCTTTCACATTTATGAACAAAGAGTTGGCTGAGAGTGGAGATGCTGCTGTCAGGGGACATCTGAGGACATTAGTCGATGTTGTCCTTTGCTATTTTTGTTCAGCCTGTTATTTTGTAGTTAATGTAAACATATACTGCGGAGAAAAAGTGTTGAACAAGTCAACATTTTTCTCAGAAAATATATTTCTAGTAGAGCTTTTGACATGAAATTTTCACCAGATGTAGGCAACTATCCAAGTAATGCACACATACAAAGATATCCTAACATTTATGTCCATAAATTAAGTTATATACTAAAATGACACAGGGAATAAGTATTGAACATATCAGAAAATGGAGGGAAAAACATAGAAAGCAAAGAAAGCAGCTGGAGTCTGTCAGTATTTAGAAAGTAATCTTGTCCCCTATCAGTGCAAAGTAATATCAACTGGTTTATTCCTGATTGATGCCTTTAAAAAAGTTTCTCCTCACCAAGGTGTCATACAAGAAGCATTGCATGATGGGTAAAAGCAAAGAGCTGTCTAAAGACCTACGCAACCTTACCATTGCAAACACACTGAAGGCATTGGTTCCAGGTGCATTTCTAAGCTTCTGAAAGTTCCAGTGAGCACCATTGGGACCATCATCCGGAAGTGGAAAGAACACGGCATCGTCATAAAGCGGCCACGGCCAGGTGCTCCTCACAAGATTTCAGACAGAGGAGTCAGAACAATAATCAGAAAGGTTCTCTAACAGCCCAGGACCACTCGTGGAGAGCTTCAGAAAGACCTGGAATCAGCAGCTACAGTTGTTTCAGAGTAAAACAAGAAGGAATGCACTCAACCGCCATGGCGTTCATGCACGCACACCACGCAAGACTCCATTTCTGTAGAAAAAGTATGTTGATGCTGGTTTGAAGTTTGCAACACAACATCTGGACAAACCCATGATATTCTGGAAAACATAGTCTGGTCAGATGAGACCAGAACTGAACTCTTCGGAAGTCATAAGACACAACATGTTTGGAGGAGAAATGGCACCAAAAACACCATAGCAACAGTGAAGTTTGGAGGTGGGAACATCATGGTGGGGGCTGTTTTTCAGCATGTGGTACTGGCAGACTTCATATCATTGAAGGAAGAATGAATGGAGAGAAGTAGAGAGACATTCTTGTCCAGAATCTGCTGAAGATGAAAAGAGGCTGCATCTTCTCAGCAAGACGACCGTCCCACCACACACCCAAGGAAACACTCACCTGCTTTAAAGGAGTGATGACATAGCAGTTAAAAACTAGTTTATGTTGTTGGCATTACTGCATATGTAAATACTCCAAAGAAAAAAACGGCATTTTTTACAGCGGAGTATTGTTTTGAAACGCCAGACCTCACTTCCTCAGTAATACAGTTGGGTCCGGTGATGATATGGAGCTTTACCCGGAGACCACGTTGACTTCATTTTGATTGGCTACACCTTATTTGGCTATGACCTTATTTGGAGAATCTAGGTCAAGCTGCGGTTGGACTTTGCTAAAGGCTAACTGCTAGCAACATTGGCACTTCAGATAGTGAGCTACGTTTATCAGACAAGACAGCATTTAGAAAATAAATAAACTTACAGGTTATAACAAGGTTGTGCCCCCCTCCCTCAGTGTTGCTGCACAAGTTTTCTTTTAAATCCATTTGTTTGAAAACCCAGACCTGACTGCACAGAAGTTACTACTAGCTCCATACACGCAGCTGAATCAGACAGGGAGGGGAGGGGGAGCGGACGGTGCATAGATCGTTAGGAGAGAGGGGGGGGGGGGGGCTGTTTACTTGATAGTGTGCTCTTATTGGCGCAATTAAATTATGTAGAATGATAGAACTACGTAGAATGATAGAACTACGTAGAATGATAGCCTGCTGTCTGATTCAACTGTTTCTGAGCAGAGAAACAAAGCTGACAGACCATAAACAGGAACTTTGAATATCACTCTGGACATTCACATGGCCTCATCAGTGCACAACAGATCATATTATACCCCCAAAACCCCAGAAAAGTGAAATTTGATGTCATGGCACCTTTAAGAAAAGGAAGAAAAAGCTGCTAGAACGGCCCAGTCAATCACCCCACTTGAATCCAGTTGAAAATCTTTGGAAAGAACCGAATATCCGAGTTCACAGAACAGACCTGGAACCTTGAAGATTTGAAGGCAGGTTGTGTGGAAGAATGGACCAAAATCACAGAGCAGCGTATTCCACTGGTTTCTCTGTACAGGAGGCATCTCATTTCACTTCATTACATGACATAATTTATGGACATAAATGTTCAGATTTCTTTGTATGTGTCAATAGCTCCACTAAAAAAATATATCTTCTGAGAAAATTGTTGATGTGTTCAATATTTTTTCCTCACCATATGTAGAAGCTCCATCCTTTTGATCCCAGTCAGCATCCAGAACCTTTAAAGGAGTACAGAACAAGTTGCAGCTTTTTTCCAGAAGTGTGCCCTTCTGGCGACAAGTGGAAGTGACGCTAATGTCATGCACACCGATGAGCTGCTTCAACTGCGTTGGCCTCTATTTTAACCACATTACACTCAGTCTGAGCCCAGAGTTAGGGACATGATGTCTACTGAGGTGGTAAAGTTATAAATCTGCAAGTTGTTTACGGTTTGATCGTTGAGTAAACTGACGGACTGTAGGCTAACAGTAACAACAGGCTAACGCTGGCTTGTAGATCAAATATCTAAATTCACAGGGTGAGATCATGATAACCTTATAAAATTACCGCATCAACTAAATTTAACAATCAGCCAGAGTGTATCTCTTCCCCGGGAACAGTCAAATAGCTGTCATACTGCCGCATTTACATGCTAAAAACCTAGCATTGCAATATTAAGCATCCTTATTTCCGTCATACATCACATTTACCTTGTTAGTGAGAAGAAAGTCATCTGTGGGTCCCGCTTTATTCCCAGAGCGGATCGGAGCTCCCTCCATTTAAAAAAACAGGAAAAAAAAAAACTTGCTCGGTGCTCCCATCTTACTCCGGTGCTGGTCAGACTCCAGTTTGGTTCTCCTCGTCTCACAAGTCAAAACTTTTCTTCTTTGTCTTACTGGAGTCTGATTTGGGGTTTGAGAGGCACCTGTTCTCCATCTTTTAGAGGCAGTCATCACTGTTTTCTCAACATGTGCAGACCCGCGAAGGCGGAAAACACAACACCGGCACAGCCAGAGGAATGAGGATGCGCAGTTCGTCTCCCCCACAAGCGCCCACTTGAGGATTCATACAGTACCAGAAATTCTTGCATTGAGCAGAAACAGTATTAAGGCCCTTTCAGAAAGAACGCGTTTTTCGCTGCGCTCACCGCGGGGTAGGGCGCAAAAGAGCACAGCGGCAGCAAACACGTCACGCACGCGTTGCTATGCGACAGACCAGGAAGTGTTTTCTCCCCGGCACGCTTCGTTGTGAGAGATGTACCTCTCATCGTCGCAGCAAAGAGCTTTTCTCCTGAGGAGGAGAAGATCAGCAGCACATATAAGGGTGGGGGTCCACCTGATCCTGATGGCTCGTCCGGAGCTGCATTCTTTCACACAGACCGCTTCCAGGTTTACTTCAGGCTAACCAAGGACCACTTTTTTCCCCTGAACTGGCCTCTCCTATTGGACGCGCTAGGATGTCGTCACAGCGCAGCGGAAAAAAAATTTTGCGCCCACCTTGCGCGCCGCAGAGCTCACCACATACACAATGAATGGGTTTGCCGCCGTCCTCCTGCGCTTGCCGCATTCTATCTGAAAGGGCCTTTAGAGACCACCGCGGTGAAGAAAGATCTGTGCGTTCCACACATCAGGCAGTTGTTAGAGCACGTGGAGGAAAGAAAAAAATAGTATTTAACATTTAAACTTGCGCAATGCACCTTTACTCCCAGTCAGCATCAGAACCTTTAATCTCAGTCAGCATCCGGAACTTTTAATCTCAGTCAGCATCCGGAACCTTGCTGACTGGACGCCCAGACTTGCTGTTAACCAGCTAAAAACCACCATTGTACAACTGCTACAGAGTGAGGCATTTTTGGGTGCTAGCAGGGAGCTAACTATTAGCCACCATGGCTAAAACCATCACATGGTCTGCTGCCTGTCAATCTGGAGGACACGTCCCTATTTATGTGTAATTTCAAGATTAAAAAACATCTAAACTGGTGAGTTATGAAAAAATATTAACCCCCCCTTACAGTTGAAATGAAGGTAAACTTGACCTATTAAACCTAAAATGATGCTTTCAGAGCAGCTCTCTGAAATGCCTGATCCTAGAACCGCCTCTGGTATGTGCTCTATACTCAGGTAATTATTTCCAGTAAATTCTGAGTCTAGCATCTGAATGTGGAGACTCATCAGACAAGGCAACATTTCTCCATCTTTTTTTGTCCAGTGGTGAGTCTGTGTGAATTGTAGCCTCAGTTTCCTGTTCTTAGCTGACAGGAGTGGCACCCAGTGTGGTCTTCTGCTGCTGTAGATCATCTGCTTCCAGGTTGGACGTGTAATGTGTTCAGAGATGCTATTCTTCATATCTCCATTGGAACCAGTGCTGATCTGACTTCTTGTTGTCTTTCTATCATCTCCAACCAGTCTGCCCATTGGCTTCATTCTTTATTTGGATCAAAAATTGAGTAAGATATGAGTAATTCATGTCTTTGTTTTATTGCTGTTATACTTCTTTTCCAAATCACACAAAAGCTTGTGTTAAGTCCCTCTGCATAGCGACGTGTATTTGGCGGACAAGGAGCATCTTTGAGGGTTTTTGTTTTAAAATGAGTCAACTGAAAAAAAATTGTGCTCAGCTGCCTCACAGAAATAAACATGTTGCTACTGCTGATTAAACGGGTTTGCTCAGTCAACAACATCTGAAGGCTAAAAGTGGTCAGAATACATTTGTTTACGTCTGAGAAGGAAGATGATGAATCTGCCAAAATCACCAAAATGCTGCATAAAAATGGAATGACACACATAGCAACAGTAGCGAAGGAAGAGCTTCCTCTGGATGACTTAGAAATACCTCAGAGACCAACACAAATTGTCTCATCCTGCGTCATTGCTATCCTCCTCCTACCATCTTTCACCTTCTCCTCCTCCTCATGCCTCTCCATCTCCGAGCACATTGTGGAGACTCCAGTAACCGGAACATGAACGGAGACAGACACTTTTAAAGCAGGAGCTACGCTACACGTCTCTACTGAGCATGTAGTTGAAGAAAATATCTTTAACAGTCCACACTTTCTGCTTTGGAGATTTTTTTTTTTATCATTCTCTCATGGGGAGGAGGGAAGAAAAAAAGAGTGAATTGGAGGGAGGAGGAGAGAGGGGGAGGAAGCTGGTTTAAAGAGAAGAGGAAGGACTGAGAGACTGGAAACAGGAGATAGGGAAAATGACTGCATGTTGGGACTAAAATGGGATTTATCCAAGAGTATGTAGAAATAAAACCACAAGTACAATCTGGAATAAAAAGATAAAACATCTTTATTGTCCAACTCTTCTGGAGGAAAAATAAAAATTAATGTTAGATGTTGGCTCATATAGAAGTATGTGATCAATCAAAGCATTAGAAGTCATAACAAATATGAAAGTGATGCTACTGACTGGAACTCAGCTAAAAACGTTTATCATAGCTGTAAACCTGATTCAGTGTTAGAGCACGTTCCCATGCAGAGACTCGGATATGAATTCCTCCACCAACAGTTCATTTGCATGTCTAATAACTGAGATATAGATCTTTAAACAAAGACTTACCAGGCCTTTTTTAACAGTGTGAGACTTAGAACGCTGCACTTAAAGGTGCAGTGTACAGAAAATGACATCCCTGTAATGCCTGCCACACACGAGAGAAACAGTCATTCCAGAATGTTTGCCCAGCAGGCACCTCGCCCTGTGCACCTAGTTTTCAGCGTCACGAGGCATTGACATGGAAATCAAACATGTTTGATTTTTTTGCCTCATGAGGCAAAAAAACTCATTGTATATGCGCTACTTAAGAGATGTCAAGGGGTCTATGAGAAAGCTAGGTAGTCCAGGGGTCTGTAGGAAAGCTAGGGAGGTCCAGGGGTCTGTGAGAAAGCTAGGGGGTCCTGGGGTCTGTGAGAAAGCTAGGGGATCCAGGGGTCTGTGAGAAAGCTAGGGGATCCAGGGGTCTGTGAGAAAGCTAGGGGATCCAGGGGTCTGTGAGAAAGCTAGGGGATCCAGGGGTCTCTGAGAAAGCTAGGGGGTCCTGGAGTCTGAAGGAAAAGTAGGGAGGTCCAGTGGTCTGTGAGAAAGCTAGGGAGTCCTTGGGTCTGTAGGAAGGTTAGGGGGTCCAGGGGTCTCTGAGAAAGCTAGGGGGTCCTGGAGTCTGAAGGAAAAGTAGGGAGGTCCAGGGGTCTGTGAGAAAGCTAGGGGGTCCTGGGGTCTGTGAGAAGGGTGGGGTCCAGGGGTCTATGAGAAAGCTAGGGGATCCAGGGGTATGTAGGAAAGATAGGGGATCCAGTGGTCTGTGAGAAAGCTAGAGAGTCCTTGGGTCTGTAGGAAAGTTAGGGGGTCCAGGGGTCTGTGAGAAAGCTAGGGGGTCCTGGGGTCTGTAGGGAAAAGTAGGGGGTCCAGGGGTCTGTGGGTGGGGGGGTTTGGGGGGGGGGGTAGGAAAAGTAGGGAGGTCCAGGGGTCTGTGAGAAAGCTAGGGGGTCCTGGGGTCTGTGAGAAGGGTGGGGGGGAGGGGGGGGGGGGAGGGGGGGGAGGGGGGGTCCAGGGGTCTGATGAGAAAGCTAGGGGATCAAGGGGTCTGTGAGAAAGCTAGGGGATCCAGGGGTCTGTTAGGAAAGTTAGGGGATCCAGGGGTCTCTAGGAAAGCTAGGGGATCCAAGGGTCTTGAGAAAGTAGGGGGAGTTAAGGAAAGGGGGGGGAAAAGGAGGGAGGGAGAGAGGGGGGGAGAAGGGTGGGTCTTTAGGAAAGTTAGGGGGTCCAGGGGTCTCTTAGGAAAGCTAGGGGGTCCAGGGGTCTTTAGGAAAGCTAGGGGATCCAGGGGTCTTTAGGAAAACTAGGGGGTACAGGGGTCTTTAGGAAAGCTAGGGGATCCTGGGGTCTTTAGGAAAGTTAGGGGGTCCAGGGGTCTTTAGGAAAGCTAGGGGATCCAGGGGTCTGTAAGAAAACTAGGGGGTCCAGGGGTCTTTAGAGAAAGCTAGGGGATCCAGGGGTCTTTAGGAAAGTTAGGGGGTCCAGGGGTCTTTAGGAAAACTAGGGAGGTCCAGGGGTCTGTGAGGAAAGCTAGGGGGTCCTGGGGTCTTTGAGGAAGGGTGGGGTCAGGGATCATTAGAAAGCCAAGGGATCCAGGGGTCTGTTAGGAAAGCTAGGGGATCCAGGGGTCTTTAGGAAAATTAGGGGGTCCAGGGGTCTTTAGGAAATTTAGGGGATCCAGGGGTCTTTAGGAAAACTAGGGGGTACAGGGGTCTTTAGGAAAGCTAGGGGATCCAGGGGTCTTTAGGAAAGTTAGGGGGTCCAGGGGTCTTTAGGAAAGTTAGGGGGATCCAGGGGTCTTTAGGAAAACTAGGAGACAGGGGTGTTTAGGAGGGGATCCAGGGGTCTTTAGGAAAGCTAGGGGATCCAGGGGTCTTTAGGAAAGCTAGGGAATCCAGGGAGACATTTGAGCCTCTAGTCAAGTGCAACACTTCATGAGGAGGATGTGATGCCTGACGGCCGTGTAAGCAGCATCGCCACTGAAAGATGAAAGAAAAATCAAGTACGGAGCATGTTGCACGTGATTTATTGTGATTTACATGGACTTTTAATGTGTCAACAATGCAATCTGAGTAAAAGTTAGTAGAAAATGGGCTACAATCCTTTAATAAGCTGAGATTTTATTCTTTCTCTAAGTTTTATTTGAAGAGAAAGTCTTCTTGGGCTGTATCAGTCTGAAATTATAAATGAGCTCTTCACTGCAGAAGCATTGACCTGTTCCCTACTCATTATCGGATTTCTGTCTAGACAGACATTGTGATCAGAGCTGGTGGAAGTCTTTTGCTGGACTACAGACACACCTTATAAAATTCTGTGATAACACAACTATTATCACAAGTAGGAATCATTAAGCCTCTAAGCTGAAGTCATGTGTTGCACTGAATTATCTTTCTGAAGTCTGGAAACACCGGCTAACAACCACCAGCGACTGATCCTGTCAGAACAAACAGATTCTTTTCAAAGCCAAGAAATGATACTTAATGGCTGCGTTTCTACAATGCAACATTATCAAACCTTACCAAAGCTCTGTTAGAAGGATTCAGACTGTCATTCTGTTGTTTCCAGGATGTCTTTATGTGTCATATGCACTCTCAGTGCACCCACAATCCTTTGCATGTAAAGATGATAAATGAATCAACATCTGCACACTCAAGAAATAAAACATATTTTCAAAGGGCAGAAAAGTACAAATCACCATTTAAAAATGGCTAAGAAGTTTGCTATGTGATACTAGTTATGTAGCAGGACTTATGTAATCATGATAGAAGTGCACCCCTCACCTCTGTTTGCTCCCAGTTCAATACCTACAGCTGCAAAACAAAGGATGAAAATTATTCAGTGTTTCAGCTCTCTGCTGAGAACCGGAGACTGTGGATCTAGTCCAGTTAAATAGAAACTAGGATCTGATGAGTCCCTGGATCCAGCAAAGACTCTGCAGACAGAAACTGCAGAGTTGAGTGGCCCTCATTGTCTGTGCGGCCTCTCACACTGGAAGTCTTTTATACAGCCATTCTAGGCCAGCTCCCCCAATATTTATGTTGCTGTATCTCAAGAGCCCAGAATGTCTACGCTATACGTTCCAATGATTATCATAAGCTTAAAGTTCCCAAAGTTCTTACTGAACTCGGCAAGCACTCCATTATGCATTTTGCACCTGCTGCTTGGAATTCATTACAGAGTACTCTGAAGATGCAGGATTTGGTTTGGTTTCTCTTGGTACATTCAAAAACCTTGTAAGAGACTTGGAATTAGCCTCATTCCTGCTCTTGCTTCACATTATAGTCCCGAATTCAACTCAGTTGTTCTCATTGCATTTTGTATATTTTATTTGTTGCATGGTTGGTGTTTTATTGTGCAACTCTTATTGTTTTACAATTGAAACTTAATGTTTTAATGCTGCCTTCATGTGGTATGGAAAGATGATCCCATACCTTAACAAGTGGAAATTCCCCCTTGTTAAGTGGAAATATCCAGTGCGTTGTGTTCAAGTGATTTGTTGTCGTAATGAAGTGAATCACTGGAGGTTATTTTCGACTGACTAGCCAGCTAGCTGCTAGCTAGCATCTGCTCTGAGGAGGAAAACCAAACAATGGCCACATTTTTAAACACATAAGTCGAAATGGCGATGCAATTAAAGTTCTGCATGTCACAGAATTATGCAGACTACAAACTAACCAAATGTCAGTAGCAGAGAACTTAAAACATAATGAAATGCATCCTATTCAGGATTTTTTGTTGATCACCGCCATGTTGAAAGGTCAAAGTTTACCTCGTCTCGGTAACTCGTGTATCATAAAATTTTTCCAGCTTCCAGGTGGAAATTACGACATGAGTGGGTGTTCAAGTGCAATTTCACGTCGGACTTTGGTATTTACCATAAATACGATACCTCATGAAGGCAGCATAAGCTGGTGTCTTGGCCAAGCTTCCCTTGGAAAAGAGATCATTGCATCTTAATGGGACCAACCTGGTTAAATAAAGGTTAAAAAAAAAAATAAGACAAGGCAAGGTTACTCATTAGAAAAGGCAACATTTCTCCATCTTCTATTGTCCAATGTTGGTGAGTCTGTGTGAATTGTAGCCTCAGTTTCCTGTTCTTAGCTGACAGCAGTGGCACCCAGTGTGGTCTTCTGCTGCTGTAGCCAATCTGCTTCCAGGTTGGATGTGTTGTGCATTCAGAGATGCTCTTGTGCATACTTCAGTTGTAACAAGTGGTTATTTGAGTTACTGTTGCCTTTCTATCAGCTGGAACCAGTCTGGCCATTCTCCTCTGACCTCTGGCATCAACAAGGCATTTGCTCGCACAGAACTGCTGCTCACTGGATATTTCCTCTTTTTGGGACCATTCTCTGTAAACCCTAGAGATGGTTGTGCAGGAAAATCCCAGTAGATCAGTAGTTCCTGAAATACTCAGACCAGCCCGTCTGGCACCAACAACCATGCCACGTTCAAAGTCACTTAAATCACCTTTCTTCCCCATTCTGATGCTGGTTTGAACTGCCGCAGATCGTCTTCACCATGTCTACATGCCTAAATGCATTGCGTTTCTGCCATGTGATTGGCTGATTAGAAATTTGCATTAACGAGCAGTTGGACAGGTGTACCTAATAAAGTGGCCGGTGTGTGTATGTTAGTCTCTGCTTTGTTGTAGCTGAATTCAAGCTTCTGTTTTAACAGTTTTCAGTTGCTGAGCAAGAAGCTCCCAACACAGACAAGTTGAGTCGAGGTTGTAGCTTCATCCACCAGGATGTCCCAGCAATGTTTCTGATGAAGACAATTAGAGGCGGTTTTGGAAGCAGAGGTTTAGGCGTGCTTAGCATCCAGAGAGCTGCCCACATGTGTGAAAAACAGTAAAACACAATCTGGGAAAGTCTGTGACTAGTTATCAAGAAGAAAGCTGTGATAGAGGCTGATTTCCAGCATATTGCTCCCTTGTTCCAACTGTGAACAAGATCCACTAAAAACCATTTTATCCTCCTTATTTGCAAGTTTCTGATAATTTTGAAGCCTTAGATTTAAGTTTATATTATCCAGCGTCCAGAAACAAAGTTATTACCGCTGCCATTTAAAAATCCCACTTCAGCTTTATTTGGATGAGACAAGCTGATTTTGGGCTGCAGGTGTTGTGTCTAAGCAGTGAACCAGATCCATCACAACACCATTTATCCTCTTTACCCTGTGTTCACACCGGACGCAAATAAATTACATGTTAAATGAAATGAAATGAAAAATACTTTATTCATCCCCGAAGGGAAAAAAAAATTTTAAAAAGCTAACTTTTTTTTTTTTTTTATAAAAAAAAAAAAAAGGAAGTCTTGTTTTTAGGGGGGGGGTTGGTGGCGGGAAGGAATTACTGCATCTCTCCCCCCCCGCCAACGAAACGGAGCCCCCCCCCAACAAAACCCTTTGTTATTCTCCACCGGGGGGGGGGGGGGGAGGAAGAACCCTCCCACCACCATAATCGGGTAGCGATAATCTTTGAACGGCCCGCCCCGGGGGCTCCAGAGTCCTCCCCAGCACAGAACAAGCTTTTTAAAAGTTTTTTTGTTTCTGTAATGATTGGGTTCAAGCGCTCCCCAGGAGAAGCTGCAAATAAAACACCTTCTACAAAAGAATTAGAGAAGATCTGCAGCATCGTGGTGGAGACATATTAAAGGTTGAATATGTAACATTTTTTTTTAAAAGCTATGTTTTTAAAAAAATAATACCTCCACAGGTCGTTTGGGGGGGGGGGGGGGGGGGTACAGAATGAAAGTACTGGCTTTTTTCAGAGATGATTATCCACAATCTATAGACATATTTCAGTAAAACACCACCATCTGACAACGACGGACACCCTACAGACTGATCCGGCCAAACGCCACAACTAGACCGTCCGCCATTGCAACGGAGACATTTCTGTTCATGTGTAATTAACAGATGAGAATCGAACCTTTTTCTTAACAACATGGAGCAAATCTGGAAGGACGTCACATTCCTGGTGGTTGGAACATCAGAGGAAAACTTTAATTGAGGTAATAAGTGAATAAGAAATTACTGCTGTCTGTGTTAAAAGTGAATGGTGCTGCTGTCTGTCCACTGATGTCAGTGTGTTCGTATCGGGGACGGAAGGAATACCGGACACACAGAGCAGAGGAGGGATGCTGCCACAACAGAGAAAACACTGGATTTAATCCCCAACAACAAAAACATGGTAAATTATGGTGAACACTCATTAATCTTACACTTTATTTCACATATCTATGCTGCTGAAAATAACGCACTGCATAATGTTATTATGCTAGCTAATGCTAACAGAGCCAGTTTTGGTGTTGCTGCGAGTTCATGACTAATCTGGGAGATATTGTGAAATGTCATGTTATTTGCTCTGATCAGGGCAATATTGTGATCAGAAAAAAAAAAAAAGTAAAGCCAGAAACACAAACAGATCACAGAAACGGTGTCCTGCAGTCTTTAGTTTCATCTGCAGGACATGTGAAGGCTACATGGTCTGTACAGTCCTGAAACAATATAGACAAAATAGAAAACGAACAACCTTTGAAAGAGTTTAGTTTTTAAACTTTGATAAGTGATCAGGAGCTGGACATGTTACTCCAGTGTGGCTTGTCATTAAAGCCAGTTTCCGAAGATTAGTAATAGTTTACATTAATGCTCCAATTTAACCTCTTAACTCCCACCTTTTAAGTAATCCTCGCCTATTTTGCATACCCAAATGGAAATGCAAATAACAGAGGAACTGTAAGGCCAAATTACTTGTGTGAGACATCATCATTTGAAAGCTTACACCTTCTAGTTTCTGAAAATATAAATTAGAAAAGTGTGACTAAAACACAGCCTGGGCGCCGGCGCCCAGGTGGTTTTAAACAGGTTAAAAAAAAATAATATGTCAGAACAACTAAGAGATCTCTGGATAAGGTACCTATAGGTTATCACGACCTTAGACGACTGTCCAACGTTGTAAATCCAGATATTCACGCTGCTTTTCATGTTGGCAGATACAAAGAAATGGGGACTAGTTCCTCAAAAAATGGCGGTGCTGCAAGATGGCGCATTTCAGGGGTAAAAGCTCCACTGAGTTCCAAACAGTCTCTTTTATCGTATAAAGTCTTGGGCTTTGCGCTGGTCTCAGTTTGGTGAGAAAAGATGAATTCAGATTAAGTGTAAATCAGTTATGTGTTCATTTGTGTGGAGGTTTGGGTCAGATTACTTGGAGATTGTGCTGTTCTTTAGTAGTGTAATAAATTACATTCCATGAAATTATATTTCATTGTATTATTGTTTATCATTTTGATACTTGAGTTTTGAATTAGGCCTGACTGTCATTTTTCCCCCACTTTTTGTGAGTTTTCACTGAGCCATGTTGCTTATTGTGAAAGGTGCAAGAAATATTAATGAAATTTATCTGATATGTGCTGTCTTTCCTGTTAGAATGACAGTTTTGTGAGTTTTTAGGCATTACCAACCTTTTAAATCTCATTTGTAGCTGCTTTATAGGGCAAAGATAAAGTCCAAAGAAAAAAAAAAAAAGAAAAGAAAAAAGGAAAAAAAAAAAAAAAAAAAATAAAAAAAAAAAAAAAAAATATTTTATAAGGACAAAAAAAAAAAAAAAAAAAAAAAAAAGGGGGGGAAAAAAAAAAAAAAGACAAAAAAAAAAAGGAAGGAACGAAAAAAAATAAAAAAAAAAAATAAAAAATAAAAAAAAAAAAAAAAAAAAAAAAAAAATAGATAGTGCACATTCTAGATGAGCTCGTTATTAATGAGTAGTAACTACCTGCCATAATGAATTGCTGTATTATCAACTGCTTATACGACATTGACTGGAAAAGAAATTTGTGAGTTTGTATAAACTATTTACTACCATATTTACAAACCACTAGTACATGCCTAAACACTGTATATAAGTGAAAGCATAAATAAAAACTGATAACTGGTTTGTAAGTGATGTAAATACCATATTATGAAAAGCTGAATCTAACCTTAACAGTATGAAAATACAATCATTAAACATACTGTAGAAAACATTAATAAATCTGTTTATAAAGTATTTACTAATGAGTACTGATGTCGTGCTTAATAAATGATGAATTCATGATTTGCTAATTCATAACGAAGGTGCTTCTTAATGATGAATAAAACAGCTGTGCTTATAAACCATATACTAATGAGTATTTCCGTCAGAAATATGCTTTGTAAATGATAAATTCAATCTCAATTAATGCTTAATAAATGCTTAATAGTGTGTATTATTATAAAGCAAACTTGTTATAAACATTTTTTCATCTGCTTGGGGAGGAGACGCTTCTGAAGCAACAGATAGTTCCAGATGTGGGGAACTAATCTGACGGATATTCCTACTATTCAAACATCTATTCAGAACTTTAAATCTTTGTTGGATAACGTCTATGACATCACATAGCTCATCTTTCTAAGGTATTTAGTTATAATAATAATTCATTTCACATCAGCCATTTTGAATTGTTTGACCACCACTTTATTCACCTGAAATATGTGTTTGCAGTCATATGATTGAATAAAAGCAATCAGCAGAGTTCTGAAATGTTTCCAATACCTGAAAATAGTATTTTGTAGATCATTCTACCATGCAAGCATCCTTCACATGAAAAACCCTAAAGTCTGTTTTTATAACTATGCTGCAAAAATGGGCTGAAAAAACACCTGAATGAGAAGATTCAGACTATAATCAGATAAAATAATCAGCCAGTGGAATAAAATAACACTTAGTAAGATTTCCTGAATTAAGAAAAACATCCAACTTTAGAAATGTGATAAACATCTTGAAACGAGGTGTGAAACAAATTTAAACTCACAAAATGAACCTGTCAAGGCTTCTTTCATTGTTTTTTTCTCACTTTGAGAGGAAACATCTTAAACAAGAGAAACTGAAGAAGATTCTTCTGAAATCAAGCACTTTTTCCCCTAAAAACAAAACAAAGTGTTTATTGATTAGATGCAGCACATTCTAAGGCTTCACATTGACTCCATTATTTATTCTCTCCAGGTTTGAGAGGCTTTGCTGAGTCTGCTGTAAGATGTGAAGATACCGAAGATCAACGCTGCCAGCAGCCATCACCTCCAGAACAAGTCTTCTTCTAATTAATTTATCATTGTTTTTATTTTGAAAATTGAAAAAACTACTGCATTATTAGAATTTCCCTTGAGGGATTAATAAAGTGTTTTTCATTTCTGGTCCCGGATTCCTGCCAGCCACCTCTCCATCAAGCATGGGAGGAGGAAAAGTGGGTGAAGTGGGAGTCAAACCAGCAACCTTTCAGCTAGCTGCTCTCCCACCTAAACCACTGCCACCACTGCACCCTGTGAACCACCATGCCACCAATTCTTATAAAGCTGCTCTAGTTTTTCCTGAGAGAAGCTTTAACAGGATACAGTTATGTGAAAAAGTGTTTGCTCCCTTCCTGATTTTTTTTTTTTTTTTTTGCATGTTTGTCACCCTTAAACAAATTTAAATGTGACAACGATAGCACAAGTAAACAGACGATTCAGTTTTTAAATGAATGTTTTCATTAGTAAGGGGGGGGGGGGGGGGGAATCCAAACCTACATGGTCCTGTGTGAAAAAGTGATTGCCCCCTAAACCTAATAACTGGTTGTTCCACCTTAGCAGCAACAACTGCAATCAAGCGTTTGTGATAACTGGCAGTGAGTCTTCTGCAGCGCTGTGGAGGAATTTTGTTCCACTCATCTTTGCAGAATTGTTGTAATTCAGCCACATTGGAGGCTTTTCCAGCATGAACCGCCTTTTTAAGGTCATGCCACAGCATCTCAATGGGATTCAGGTGGGGACTTTGACTAGGCCACTCCAAAGTCTTCATTTTGTTGTTCTTAAGCCATTCAGAGGTGGACTTGCTGGTGTGTTCTGGATCATTGTTCTGCTGCAGAACCCAAGTGTGCTTCAGCTTGAGGTCACCAACAGATGGCCGGACATTCTCCTTCAGGATTTTTTGGTAGACAGCAGAATTCATGGTTCCATTTACCACAGCAAGTCTTCCAGGTCCTGAAGCAGCAAAACAGCCCCAGACCATCACACTACCACCACCATATTTTACTGTTGGTATGATGTTCCTTTTCTGAAATGCCGTGTTACTTTTACGCCAGATGTAATGGGACCTACACCTTCCAAAAAGTTCCACTTTTGTCTCGTCAGTCCACAGAGTATTTTCCCAAAAGTCTTGGGGATCATCAAGATGCTTTCTGGCAAAACTGAGACGAGCCTTTATGTTCTTTTTGCTCAGCAGTGGTTTTGGTCTTGGAACTCTGCCATGCAGCCATTTTTGCCCCCCAGTCTCTTTCTGATGGTGGAGTCATGAACACTGACCTTCATTGAGGCAAGTGAGGCCTGCAGTTCTTGGATGTTGTTCTGGGGTCTTTTGTGACCTCTTGGATGAGTCGTTGCTGTGCTCTTGGGGTCATTTTGGTCGGCCGGCCCCTTCTGGGAAGGTTCACCACTGTTCCATGTTTTCACCATTTGTGGATAATGGCTCTCACTGTGGTTCTCTGGAGTCCCAAAGCTTTAGAAATGGCTTTGGAACCTTTTCCAGACTGATAGAGCTCAATTTTATTTTTTTGTCATTTGTTCCTGAATTTCTTTGGATCGCAGCATGATGTCTAGTTTTTGAGGATCTTTTGGTCTGCTGAACTTTGTCAAGCAGGTCCTATTTAAGTGATTTCTTTGATTGAGAACAGGTGTGGCAGTAATAAGGCCTGGGTGTGGCTACTAGAGAAACTCAACTCAGCTTTTCAAAGATCTGATAAACCACAGTTTATTTATGTTTTCAGGGGGGGGGGGGGGCAATCACTTTTTCACACAGGGCCATGGAGGTTTGGGTTTTTTTCCCCTCTTAAAAATAAAAATAAAATAAAATAAAAATCTTCATTTAAAAACTGCATTTTGTTTTACGTTTTGTCTAATATTTAAATTTGTTTGATGATCTGAAACACACAAGTGTGACAAACATACAAAACAATAAGAAACAGGAAGGGGGCAAACACTTTTTCACATAACTGTAGTTTTCAGGCTGTTTTACTAAATAAAAGACCTGAAATAAGAGTTTCAGCCCGTAACATATGTCTCTGATGATTGAACATCAGATGCACAGAAAACCTATTTATAGGATTTAGAAACCGAAAAAGAAAAAGAAGACAAATACTCTGAAAATATGATGAACAATCTTTCACATTCTGTTCTTGCCCAGTATATCTCCCTCAAAACCAGATCATAAAGACTTCCTGGCGGGATATAATATTGTCAAACTTTTACAGTGTAACAAATTTCATTTCTTTGGAGATTGGTTTTATTTCCTCTTTAAAACTTTTGGTACATATGTGATTGCAGTTGTTGACCCTGTCAGAACCGTCAATACGTTTCATCTCGACCCTGTTAAATCTGCAGAAGCAGCGCCACGCCAGCGAGGGTCCACTTGGAGGGGCTTTCTTTGGTCTTCAGGTTAAAGGTCCACACGTACGTGGGCCCCCTCTGGCGGGTTTTGTAGACGGGACACTGGTAGATGTTTCTGTTGTCCTGCTTGTCGACAGGGATGGCCCTGATGAAGATGACCGGCATGGTTGGAGTAAGCTCTTTCAGGCGAGCGTCTGCAATCAGGCCAGTCTGAAAGGAAAAGAAAGACTGGATTAGGAAGGTAGGAGAGGACGTGCAGGGAGGATGACGAGACAGTTGACCCAGTCAGGAACATTTAAAGTTGTACTTCCATGGTCATTTCATTAATATTTCTGTGTTCTCCATTATTATTGAATGCATTCTGCATTGTTTCTGTTTAAAAAAAAACCTTCTGGTATCTTTGTATCCAGCTGTATTTGTATACTAGAAGAGAGGCTTGTGGTCCAACGGCAGCTTTTCCGGGTCCTTCTCATGAATTTCCGTCTGATTGGCTGCCTGCCATCAGTGTATGAAGGAAGCTCCGCCCTCCGCTCTTATTTCATTACAGACAGGAAATAGAGCCGACAAACAAGTTTGTTCCGCCATGCTAACAAACAGTTAGCTAATTAGCTTCTCAACTCCGAAGCTACAGTCGTGCCGTCTTTACTTCTAGTGTGTAGTGGAGGGTTACCTGCCTTCCAATGGACAGATATAAACCCCACGTGGGATACGCTATTTGCAATGTGACGTAGAAGTGCGAGGCTGTTCCCGATTTGCTCTTTTCTTCGTATTGTTTCTCTGATGAGAAAGCACAGCCGACTGGGGGGAACGCAACGCTAGCAAGTCAGCATGTGTAAGTAAACAAGGGGAAACCCTCCGTATTTCAGAAGGAGCAAGTTAAACGGGTTTTCAGTGGAAGGAGGCCTTTAAAGTGCTGATGACACAACCTTAAAGGCAGGGGGGGATTCTGGAAAAACTGTTGGAGCAAGCTACATTCAAAAAATACACACCCAAAACCAGGCCTCCAGAGCAACAGAAACGTGTGCGCTGATGGTTGTGGGCGAAAATAACAAAGAACAGTAGAGTGGATAGCTTGTTAGCTTGCTAGTAGAGCAGGGTTTCTCAACCCTGGTCCTCAGGGACCCCTGCCCTGCTGGTTTTCAAGATATTCCTACTTCAACACACCTGACTCAGATAAAAGGCTCATTAGCAGCTTGCAAGGAACTTTGAAGTTCGAGTTTGAAGGACACATAATCATTCAATCAATAAGCACGGGCTGTTACAACTTTATAGGATGGATGAACGTTCCACAGGTGATTAATTCTTTTATTTTTTGTGTCAGATCATTTAATTAATTGGCTGCCACCGAGGTATGGAGAAGACTTTAAGCAATATAGTAAAAAATGCTCCTGAAAACATCAACCACCCTGCCTTTAACTTTAACTGCAAGACGATACAATAAAACACAATAAATAATTCTGTGCAGTGAGAGGTCAATCAGACGTACTCACAGCGCAACATTTCCACCTGAAAAGTCTGTTTCTGACTCGTTTTGATGGCACACCAGCATCCATTATGCGCATTTTCAAGCTGTCACCGCTCAGCGGCGTCCCGAGGCTCAGAAACTGCTCTGTGTAAGTTTTGTAACCATGTCGCAGCCGTGACGTTGCAGCCGATTGTTTGCACACCGCACTTACTAGCAAACGGATATGAGCCAGATATGAACACAGCGGGTGTTTTAAACACACATCATGTCGGATTCAGCAAAGGAGCGCAAGGAAACATTACCGAAGGAAGAGAGGAAAAGAAAGAGAGGAAGGGGTAGAACAAGAGTCAAGATAAGACTGTCTTTTACTGGCAGGAGGGAGTCACAGTACAGGTACGATGAAGATGGATGAAGTTTAGCCGTCGATTGGGGGGGGGTCACTGAGAAAACTGCTAAAAGTTCCGTTGTGGGTCCTTAATGCAGCTTTAGTTCTCATTAAGCTGCAGCGGCTGCAGATGTTCTGTTTGCTTTGTCCAGAATATTTAACACTGCGTTATATATTGATGTTTGCCGTGTTTTTGTGAATTCAAGAATGAAAACTAACCTCCCTGCTGATGGAAGTGATTCTGGATCAGAATGATGTGTGTCTGCAGTCCTGCAGCATCGTCCCCCTCAGAAGCTGCAGCTGCAGCTGCCAGTTTGCACCTATTCAGTCCTACTAAAATACACTCAAAATAACTGCCACACAAGTCGTTTCAGGGTTGATTAATTACTTTGTGAGAGTTAACGTAATATATTTGCATTTTCTCGTCTCAACACACACAGTTGTGTGTAAACGCCCCACATTGCATATTCATTGCAGCAGACGTATGAACTGGATGCAGATGTGTTATTTTGCACCTTTGAAAGACAAAACTTTCTTTGCACACTGTTAATAAATCAGTTTGTACATTTTTTTGCATGTGTAATGAGATTACTCACGTTTTTATACATGCAGACCTTTGATAGATCCGTCCCTAAGAGTAATGGAGGCACTTACAAACTTTGTTTCGCCATCCAGGCTGCTTTTAGGTTTTTAGGAGAGAGACAATAGAAGCTCGACTAATTGTGGCCAAATCAAATAACGTCTGAGTTTGTGTTTGTTGACAAAAAAACAGAAGCAGCCTTAAAAAGTGCTGAAAGTCATCCGAGTTTGCGTTAAAGTCAAACTGCTCTTACAATCCACCTTCAGTAAACACAGAAACTGAGTGGTCTGTCTCATTAATTAATCCCCCCCCCCCCCCACACTTAGTGGCTGACAAACACAAGTTTCTTTCCATGAAAGCTCAGTGACTTTCAGGAATGAATGTAAATCCTGATGACTTTGGAAGCTCAGAGGACAAAGCCCCTAATTGCATCTGCAACTGTTCCAAAACTTTAAAGAGGTGTTTAATACTGTACCGCCAACTTTATGTCTGTTTGTGTAAATACTAATGATGAACTTGAAGCCAGCCAAGAAGGCTCATTATAAATTAGTTTAATGGCGGCCGACAGTAAACTGCAACTGCATGCTTTCATTATCCAACAGATTCGGGGAATAAAATCTATTATGAAGCTGAAGGATTCATCAGCAGTAACCGGTGTCCATCCCATAAATACACATCCTTCCACTCCGTATAATGTCTCATTTTCTTCTGTTATGTCCATTCATTATGTAAGGTGCAGCTATGTTTGATGTCTAAACACCCCTGTGAAGAAAATGTGAGGTTTATAAATAAAGATGAGCAAGTTTATCATAAGTCTTTGACTTTTATAGCTGCAGAGAGTCACGTCCAGATGGAGTGCTGCTTACTCTCTGCTTCACACTCTGTTACTCCCTGCCAGAGGCACAGAACTGGCCTTGGGGCTGAGAGGAGGACGTGAAAAGAGGATGATGAGGAGGAGGAGGAGAGGGGAGGAGTTGTCTGTCCGCCTGTCCATTTGCCCGCACCTCCAACTTTAATGAAGAAAGAGAAAACACACTCCTCTAAAGGGCAATCTAAGTGTTCACGTGCACACTCTGCACATTCCCTAATTAAGAAGTCTTCAGGGATGAAGGCTCTGCGCATATACAGCAGTGGGGGGGTAGATGGATGTCCACACAGGAGGGGGTGGGGGAGGAGGAGTCCTGGGAAGCTGAGCAACGCGCTCTGCACTCCGAGAGACGAACACAAGCAGGATGCAAAGCAGAACATTAAACCTCACAGGGAGCGTGGAGGTGCTGGAGGGGGGGGGCTGTAGCGCAGAGGAGGAGGTGCTGAAGTTATTTTACTGGACTGGATTAAAGGTGCAGTGTGAGTTTTCCTCATGTTCATGTGTTTACCCGTTTTTACATGATGAGGAATGGTCACGTCATTTCTTGTCAAATCTGAGTGAAAAATACAAGTTAATTCTGGAGGTTTAAGTAACTCCAAGTCAAGTCAAAAGTCTCAAGTCTTGAAACTCAAGTCCAAGTCACGTCTCAAGTATGGAGTAAAAGAAAAAGTCTGAATTAAAAATACAAGTCATTTCTGGAGACTTTAGTCCAACTTCAAGTTAAGTCAAATGCCTCAAGTCTTTGACCTCAAGTCCAAGTTTTAACAGATGATGATGAGAGGAAATCGTGAAGAAATAGTCAAACTAAAATATTGTTTTAAAGTCTGAAATTGTAAGTTGAGTCTGAAGTCATTGTTCATGCACTTGTAGTGTGACTTGAGACTCAAGCCCTCATCTCTGGTGTGAAGGTAAGTCAAGCATGAATTCAACCATTTCCTCACCTGTGTGTCCCACCTTGCACCCTCCATGTACAGCCCATAAATGTAGGCCCCTTCACGAGGTGGGGAGGTGAAGTCCTCGCGATTCTTCTTTGTGACATCACACTGCAGACACATGCTGTCCAGAGGCCACTCATTCCTGCCACGTAAACACAAGCAGGTTAGCTTCATCACACCAGCTACTTTAGTTTCTCTCATGTTTCCTGACCTGATGCCAACCCTACCTTCTGGCCATGGCCTGCATGATGGCCGTGAGGAAGGACTGTGGGTTGAAAAAGCCGGCCAGCCACACTACAGAAGGTAAGAGGAAGTCAGCTGACCAAGCCTCCAGCTCTCTGATCCTGGCCAGCAGGTCAGAGAACCACAGAGTCAAGCCAGACATGGAGGGATAAGCCCGTTTGGTCCAACTGTCCGGAACCAGGTCCAGGAAAATGGCGTTCTGAAGGTTCTCCATGTTGCTGGTCATAGTCAGTTCTCCCTGAATGATGAAAACCACAGAGAAGCAGCTAGAATCTTCTGTTGTGAACGATATTTTCTGATTTATTGTGAGTCATTTTTATACACTGCCTGGCAAAAAAAAAGTCGCCACCTGGATTTAACTAAGCAAATAGGTACGAGCCTCCTATTGGATAATTACTTTATGGGCGATTGTCTTTCAGCTGGCAACAAGTTATTTAACCCCAACTGGTGCAATGATTTGCTTCTCATTTCCTAAACAACCATGTGGAAAGACACATCCGTGGTCTTGGAAAAGATGTTAGTCTGTCTGAGAAGGGTCAAATCATTGGCATCAAGAGGTGAAAACATCTAAGGAGATGCAGAAACTACTAAAACTGGGTTCAGAACAGTCCAACACATTCTGAAAAACTGGAAGGATAGTGGACCATCGTCTTCCAGGAAGAAATGTGGCCGGAAAGGCAGATGAAGTGATGCAGCATCATGCCTAGTGCTACTGTATGAGCCTGTGGGGGCAGTGTGATGATCTGGGGTTGCTGCAGTTGCTCAGGTCCAGGTTCAGCAACAGTATGAGCTCAGATAATGAGGTCAGCTGATACCTGAATATACTGAATGGCCAGGTTATTCCATCAATGGATGTTTCTTTCCTGATGGCACGGCCATATTCCAAGATGACCGT
The DNA here is from genome assembly GCA_023101725.1 of Atherinomorus stipes. NCBI lineage: Eukaryota > Metazoa > Chordata > Actinopteri > Atheriniformes > Atherinidae > Atherinomorus > Atherinomorus stipes. The sequence goes on from JALJCO010008386.1 coordinate 225,681, forward strand.
GCCAGAATTTATCGGGCTCAGATTGTGAAAGATGGTTCAGGGATCATCAGACATCATTTTCACACATGGATTGGCCCCCACAGAGTCCAGACCTGAACCCCATTGAGAATCTTTGGGATGTGCTGTGGTCAGACTCTACAATCATTATCAAGATCTTGGTGAAAAATTGATGCAACAGGATGCAAATAAATCTGGTGACATTGCAGAAGCTTCTGGAAACACAGCGAATGCTGCCGCAATCAAAGCTAAAGGCTCCAACCAAATGTGAAATGTTTGATCTTTTTTTGTTGGTGACTTTTTTTTGGGCCGGGCAGTGTATATTTACTGTCAAAACCAAAAAGTTCATGTGAGTAGAAAGTGGGTAGATGGTGACCACCTACGTCATGACACAAGCTTCATCTCCATAGAAACAACTGTGTAGAGAATAGGGATGTAACGATTACCGATAAAATGGTTAACCGTGAAAAAATTCCCAACGATTAGTAATACTGTTTCAAATTTCAACTATCGTTTAAACCGTGACTGATTGTTGCACTTAGAAAAACTCCCAGTGATGCTGCTCATTGGCTGGAAAAGCAGCAGCAGTCCCAGTTTGCAATGTTTAATTCATGAAAACATGGCAGAAGGCAACAAGGGGGACAGTTCTCTTGAGACCCCCCCCCCCCCCTTAAAGAGGACAAAGTAGACGTTTAGACCCATTTTGGATATTTTTAAAGATGCTGGGGTGTATTTCTAGTACCACGGTAAAAATGATAACCGTGATCATTTTGGTCACAATAACCATGATATGAAATTTTCGTATCGTCACATCCCTAGTAGAGAACGCAGTCATGATGCAGTTTGAGTGATTTTCATGAAACTGTAACATCCTGCATTGCAGAACAATGTGGCTTCAACACCATGAGATCAGAAAATCCTCCATCTGATCCAAGACTCTGCAGCGGGGGTTCTGATGAGGGAGCTACCATCAGAGAACCTGTCTATACAGTTTTATCTTCTCTTTATTGGCTTCCCGTTAAATCTTTAGCACCCGAACCAAGAAAATAGGCAGAAAATCCTCCTTTTTTATTTGAGGTCTGTACTTGGCTATTTTAAAAAAAAATGCTAAAATGATAAAGAGGACGTTTCATATAAGCTGTTGTTGGAGGTAAAGGCTTGTATCACCATAAGATGATGCAATATGTATATATCTGTGTCTACTTAGGGTTAAAAGTGAGTTCTCTGTCTCTGGAGGATAAATTAAATAGAGGATCTGATGCAATCCTTTGGCTTGCTTAACTAAATTATTATTTTCATTTACTTAGTTAGAAGAACTCAGTTTTTATAAATCATATGGTTGTGAACTGGCTGTTTCTGGCTCTGTGTGTCCAGTGGTGGAGCCAGAAATATTTGAGATGATTACTCACATAGGGGTGGCCATAAGAAGATAACACAGAGGGCATGAATAAAAAAAAAAATTAATTAGTTCATCACTTTCTGCTTTCCAGGAACGTAAGTAAGTGAAATTTATTTGTATCAGCGCTTTTCACAGATAAAAATCACAAAGTGCTGCACATAAAATGAGTATAATAAAACACTGAATGAATTACAAACAGTAAATATAACGAGTGAAAAATCCACTATGTAAACAATAAAGAGGATGTGAGAAAAATGTGGTGAGGCTGTTGTCCTTCACGCTCGTTCTAATCATCTGGAAATGGATATTTAAGAAGGACACCTGCTCTCGGCTCTGAAAAAGAAGGCTCTGCTTGTGCTAAAGGCTCATTTGGTCTGGGAATCTTGATTTTAGGAAGCGATGAGGAGTTCAGCGCGTGCTCTCCTGTTAGTCCTTGTAGCTAATTGGGAACACCTCTCGGGTGTGTGATGTGCCGATTGGTAACGAGCCATGAGAAACTACTGACACACACATTAACATGAGGACGAGCTCACCGTGCTCGATGAGACACAGACAAGATGGAACTAAGCAAAGCAGAGCTGAAATATATTTGTCGTAAAGTTATTGACATGAAATTTTCACCAGATTTCAGCAACAACCCAAGTAATGCTCACATACAAAGAAGTCCTAACATTTATGTCCATAAATTAAATTATCTGTAATATAGTGAAATGACACAGGGAATAAGTATTGAACTCATGAAGAAATGGAGGACAAAAAGATCTAGGAAGCCAAGAAAGCAGCTGGAGTCTGTCAGTATTTAGAAAGTAATCCTGTCCCCTATCAGTGCAAAGTAATATCAGCTGGTTTAGTCCTGATTGACGCCTTTAAAAAGGTTTCTCATCACCAAGGTGTCAGACAAGAAGCATTGCATGATGGGTAAAAGCAAAGAGCTGTCTAAAGACCAACACAACCTTATTATTGCAAACACGCTGAAGGCATTGGTTCCAGGTGCATTTCTAAACTTCTGAAAGTTCCAGTGAGCACCATTGGGACCATCATTCAGAAGTGGAAAGAACACGGCATGGTCATAAAGCGGCCACGGCCAGGTGCTCCTCACAAGATTTCAGACAGAGGAGTCAGAACAATAATCAGAAAGGTTCTCCAACAGCCCAGGACCACTCGTGGAGAGCTTCAGAAAGACCTGGAATCAGCAGGTACAGTTGTTCCAGAGAAAACTAGAAGGAATGCACTCAACCGCCATGGCCTTCATGCACGCACACCACGCAAGACTCCATTTCTGAAGAAAAAGCAGGTTGATGCTGGTTTGAAGTTTGCAACACAACATCTGGACAAACCCATGATATTCTGGAAAACATAGTCTGGTCAGATGAGACCAGAACTGAACTCTTCGGAAGTCATAAGACACAACATGTTTGGAGGAGAAATGGCACCAAAAACACCATAGCAACAGTGAAGTTTGGAGGAGGGAACATCATGGTGGGGGCTGTTTTTCAGCATGTGGTACTGGCAGACTTCATATCATTGAAGGAAGAATGAATGGAGAGAAGTAGAGAGACATTCTGGACCAGAATCTGCTGCATCTGCAGCTGCTGAAGATGAAAAGAGGCTGGATCTTTCAGCAAGACGACCGTCCCACCACACAGCCAAGAAACACTCACCTGCTTTAAGAAGAAGGAAGTAAAGCTGCTAGAACGGCCCAGTCAATCACCCGACCCACTAGAACTGAAGATCTGAGTTGACAGAAGAGACCAGGAACCTTGAAGATCGGAAGGCAGTTTGTGTGGAAGAATGGACCAAAATCACACCTGAGCAACGTATTCCACTGGTTTCTCCATACAGGAGGCGTCTGGAGGCTGGAATCACCAACAAAGGCTTTTGTACTAAGTATTAAATAAATTTCAGTAGGTGTATTCAATACTTCTTCCCTGTGCCATTTCACTATTTTGCACAAAACTTCGTTTATGGACATAAATGTGAGGATTTCTTTGTATGTGTGCATTACTTGGGTTGTTACCAACATGTGGTGAAAATTTCATGTTGACAGCTCAACTAGAAATATATTTTCTGAGAAAAATGTTGACGTGTTCAATACATTTTTCCCCGCTGTACATGCCCATATGTACCAGTTACAGTGTGTATGTACTCTGATCCTGTCACCTGATCTGAATCCTGATCTGTCAGTGCTTCAGCAGTAACGAAACTGCTCCGTCTCACCAAGGCTAACATTCCCATCCTGCCTACTTATTCCCCCATAAAGACAAAATATGATTCCATTTGCTGCTACAATAGTCTACATGGCTTTTAAATCACTGAGCGGGTTTACTGAGGCTTGCAGGGCAGGAGGATCGAAGAGTCATAACTCCCTACAAACACGCTGACACATTTTCCTCTTTTTGTTTGCAGTTAACAGAAGAGACGCTCTGACTTGACTCAGACGTCTCTTTTCTTCTATAAGCCAGATTTAACACCTCATTAGTCATTTGAGAATACGAACACAGCAGCGAGCTGAGGTCACAGGTGGGGGGTGAGAGGCTTTATTTTCCAGATACTTCACTCTACGTTCACTTGTTTAGAATCAAAAACATTCAGCTGAGCCTGACGGCCAACACGCCTTCCAGACATGAATGAAAAATTTCTAAATTTTAAGCCGATGTGAAACTAATTCAGTATTTTTGTTGTTCACTGCAAAAACTCCAATCAAAAAGTATATTTTCTAATTCCTCATTTAAAAAATTTCTTGACCACTATTAACAAATAAAAAAATATATTTTTTGCTCGTAATAAGCAAAAAATCTTCTGCCAATGGTATAAACAAAATTTCCTTGATAACAATTCTTAAAATAAAATGCATTGCTTTAAAACAAGTTCTTATATCTCACTGAAATGTTTCTATTTAAGTAATTTTGTCTTATTTTGAGTGTGATGAGATGTTTTGACTAAAAATTAGAAAAATATAGATAAGAGCAGCAAGCAGCCATGTTTGTTTACACTGTGAGACGCTGACGTGGGGGGACAAACAGCAGTTGAGTCTGATGGACATTTCATCATTCAGTTATGAAGAACGGGCCGTGGGTCCTGTCTGTCCGTTTCACAGGGGACTAATATTTTTATTTTTGTGTCAGAGCTTATGAATAATTGGCTGCAATCTGGGTGTGAAGGAGATTTTAAAGGAGTACAGCGCAAGTTCCAGCTTTTTTTCCGGAAGTTCGCCCCCACTGGTGACAAGTGGAAGTGACGCTAATGTCGTGCACACGCATGAGCTGCTTTGACTGCGTTGTTGGTCTTTAATTTATCCACATTACACTCAGTCTGAGCCCAGAGTTAGAGACATGATGTGTACTGAAGTAATAAAGTTACAAATCTCAAGTTGTTTAAGGTTTGATTGTTGAGTAAACTGATGGACTGTATGCTAACGGTAACAACAGGCTAACGTTGGCTTGTAGTTTAAATATCTAAATTCACAGGCTGAGACCACGATTACCTTATAAAATTACTGCGTCAACTTGTTAAATTTAGTTGATAAGAGTGTATCTCTTCCCAGGAACAGTCATATGGCTGTCATATTGTCACATTTACATGCTAAAAACTTAGCATTGCAATATCATGCATCCTTATTTCCGTCATTCATCACATTTACCTTGTTAGTGAGAATAAAGCTGACCGGGGGGGCAGCACAAAACCAGCACCAGAGTAAGACCGGAGTGAACAATCGAGCAGCTTTTTTTCTTTCTTTTTTTTAAGAACCAAACTGGAGTCTGATCAGTCCCCACAGTGGGGGGGCACTGTGGGGACTGGTCAGACTCCAGTTTGGTTCTCTTTGTCTCACAAGACAAAACTTTTCTTCTTCGTGTTACTGGAGTCTGAGTTGGGGTTTCAGAGGCACCTGTTCTCCATCTTTTAGCAGCAGTTAGTGTCTGAACATGCGCGGCCCTGCGGTGGCGGATAACCCCCCCACATGCGCCCACTTGAGGCTTGGTACCCCAAACTCTTGAATTGAGCATTCAGAAACAGTATTAGAGACCGCCACAGTGAAGAAAGATCAGATCATTCCACACATTCGGGCAATTTTAAGAGCATGTGGAGGAATGAAAAGATAGTAGTTAACATTTAAACTTGCGCAATGCACCTTTAAGCAATATAGTAAAAAATGCTCCTGAAAAACATCATCCACCCTTCTTCTAATTCCGCATCACACAATAATTACATCCGTTTTTGCATTTTTCATCATTTTCTCATCACAAGAGCTGCTGTCCTGCTGTAAACCTGAGAAATACCAAGTCCCCATACAGGATCTGTATATAACCACGCAAGATGATTTCCACCTGCAGGATTTTCAACATTTCTGCCTTTAGTCATCCTCTGAGAATAAATAAGCCGTGCTTGAGGCTGTCTATATATGCTCCTTTTTACTGCAAATATAAGCTATAAAAGCTGCTCCAGCCAGCATGTTAACACCAGAACTGACCTGGCTGCACAGCGATAAAAGCAGCCCACACTTCTCACCTGGTCCGGGTACCGTCTGGGCTTCACAGCCATCACAGTTAGTCTCATCATTACCGACAGCTGCAGACAGGAAACAGCTGTATGCATCATGAAGTGACTGTTTCACCCAGCAGTCAGTGCTGATTGCTTTTTTATGCCCACAAACAGCCCAAATAAGGACGAACTTAACAGCTTTAAACATGACACTAAAAACAAGCTCTGGAGTGAAGGATTTCTAAAAGCCTCTGATGTGAACTGTAACGGTTTCCAGGCATGTGCAGCTCTGATGATGTTACATAAGTGATGTAAATCATCATCACTGTCACACCTTTGACCCCTGCGTTTGCATAAATCATCCTGACCTTGAGTCCGAGGTTCAGCTCGCGGAGGGAGCGCCTGATCTCATCGGTGAGGACGTTCATGCGCTCGCACTCCTGCAGCGCCACCACCTGGTAGGGAGTCCTCTCCTCTGCTTTCCCCAGAAGCTCAGCCATGTTGAACTCCTCTGGAAGTCTCTCCATGATGTCCTCCAGCACCGCACGCACCTGATCAGAGAGAAAAGGACTTACAGCACAATATCCAGTCCTGCCGAGTGGGAAGACAACTCTCCTTTAAGACCACTGATGAACATCTGTGTCAGATAAACTCAGTCTCTCCCACACGGAGTTGGTCTGAAATGGACAAATTCATAAATATTCATCAGGATAAATTTTGCAGCACCATGCCTTTGTTTCCAGTCTAATCCCTGCAGACAATCAATGCTCACATCATATTTTTGTGGGGAAGCGATGAAAGCTAATGTCTGTGGCAACAGTTTCCCAAGACAACCGGCATGAGCGATCAATCAAAGGATTAGGTGCTGAACAAAGGATATGAGGTCATCATACATATAGATTTTCCAGCTCAAATATCTGATTTGCTTCTGGCACCTACTGAACAGCCTGAATACAAAGCGAGGCTCATTGAAAAACTCGGCATGGCTCTTGTCTGTTCCGAGGAAAATAATAAAGGTCACGCATGGCAACACGCTGAGGGATGGAAATGTAGCAGGACAGCCCAGAAGAGCCAGGAAAGACAATCATTACACAGACATTTCATTTTTTGTCAAAGTATTTTTTAAATACAATAAATTATATAAAAAATTACAAATATATATTTGTTTGTAAACTACACATATTTACAGTTTTGCTCAAAATTATTCTTTCCCTCCCATGAAACAAGAAAAAAAAAAACAGCTAACAGGGAAATAAGTTGAAATTGAAAAAAGTGATAATAAATAAAAATTTGATGAAAATCATGAAATTGATTTAAAATTGTGGTTCAACAGAAACATTAAAAACAAACAAACAAAAAATAAAACAAGTAAACGAGCGTGATGGGGCTCCTGAGCTCAAATGTTGTTGAGCAACACTTTGAGAAAATCACTGCAATCAGGTGTTTCTGTAACGTCCAATCAGACGTCTGCACCGGTTGACAGGTACAGTGGGTACGGAAAGTATTCAGACCCCTTTAAACTTTTTACTCTTTGTTTCATTGCAGCTTTTTGCTAAAATCAAAAGTTCATTTTATTTTTCATTAATGTCACTCAGCCCCACATCTTGACAGAAAAAAACAGAAATGTAGAAATTTTTGCAAATTTATTAAAAAAGAACTGAAATATCACATGGTCAGAGGTATTCAGACCCTTTGCAGTGACTCTCATATTTAACTCATATGTTGTCCATTTCTTCTGTTCCTCCTTGAGATGGTTCTACTCCTTCATTGGAGTCCAGCTGTGTTTAATTAAACTGATTGGACTTGATTAGGAAAGACACACACCTGTCTATATAAGACTTTCCAGCTCACAGTGCATGTCAGAGCAAATGAGGATCATGAGGTGGAAGGAACTGTCCAAGGAGCTCAGAGACAGAATAGGGGATTATCACGCTTCTGTGTTCCGAACTTCCGGTTTGAAACACTTAGAGGGCCCACTTCCGGCCCAGTTCAATGTCCCTGCTTTACTTCGTAGAAAACGTGAATAAACGCCAACCCTACTGAAATTTTCACGGATTCCAGACTGAAGTGATACTAAGGAAGAAGTGGATCAAAGCGATTCACCAGAGTGAAGGGCCGAACTTTATAATAAAACAACGTAGCATGTTTGTTTGTAGCCGGTGGGGCACAACACCGGCATGCTAGCATTAGCCAGCTAGCGTTTACCGACATGCTTAACTTTTTGTGTCTTAAAACACAAACATCTGAAAATCGGGTCTGTACCCCCCCCCCCCCCCCCGTTTCCACTGGAACAACTGGGGACTGCCAAGAAAGGAGACGCTTTCAGATGCTTGTGTGTTTTCAGCCGCACAAAGTTAGGCACGCCATCAAGCTGGCTAATGCTAACCTGCTAACATTAGTCCGTCAGCTACTACTCTGTTAAACTTTGTTAATCGGATAAACGCCAATGCCAAGTTTTCATTCCAGACTGAAGTGATGCTAAGGAAGAAGTGGATCAAAACGACCGATTCGCCGCGGTGAAGGACCGAACTTTATAATAAAACGACACACGTTTGTTTGTAGCCGGCAGTCTGCACAGTCGTGTTAGCAGGTTAGCTTTAGCCAGCTCGATAACGTGCCTAACTTTGTGCGGCTGAAAACACACAAGCATCTGAAAGCGTCTCCTTTCTTGGCAGTCCCCAGTTGTTCCACTGGAAACGGGGGGGTACAGACCCGATTTTCAGATGTTTGTGTGTTTTAAGACGCACAATGTTAAGCACGTCAGTAAACGCTAGCTGGCTAATGCTAGCATGCTGTGAAGTGCCGGTGTTGTGCCCCACCGGCGACAAATAAACGTGTGTTTTATTATAAAGTTCGGCCCTTCACCGCGGCAAATCGATCGCTTTGATCCACTTCTTCCTTAGTATGACTTCAGTTTAGAATGAAAACTTAAATATGTTTGGAGTTTATCCGATTTAAACAGTATTACAGAGTAGGAACGGCTGTCGTTAACATGGCCTGGAAGAGGAAGTGCTCAAAATCCGGGAACTTCCAGTAAGCGTGATAATCCCCTATCGTGGCGAGACACAGATCTGGACAAGGTTACAAAAGAGTTTCTGCAGCACTAAAGGTTCCTAAGAGCACGGTGGCCTCCATAGTTCTTAAATGGAAGAAGTTTGGGACGACAAGAACTCTTCCTAGACCCGGCCGTCCAGCCAAACTGAGTAATGGCGGGAGAAGAGCCTTGGTGAGAGAGTAAAGAAGAAGCCAAAGATCACTGTGGCTGAGCTCCAGAGATGCAGTGTTGTGGCTTATTTTGCTGGGTTGTGGTTGATTGTGTTGTGTTGCACTTAATTTTGTACTGTTTTGGTGAATTGTGTTGTCCTTTGGCTTTTGCTTTGTTGTGACCCTTCCTGGCCACCGTACTGATTAGGCATTTTGCTTCTGCAGATGAATAAATATTTGCTTGTCACAACACAATTTGGTAAAATGCCAAAGAATGAAATCCAGTTTTCCCTCCAAACCCTCCAAACATGAAACTGAAGTGCGCTTGCACACAAACAGACAAAAGGATTCCAGATTTACGACGACGGCAAATAGTCAGAGGCAGGGGGGAAATTATACGAGTGGAAGATCTCCTTTATGTGTCCTTTCCACAGAGTGGCTGAGCTTATTGTCCAAGTCTGACTGATCATCAAGAACACCTGATAAATTCGCTTCCCGTGGAGCGCTGCAGGGATTTTATCTCCCACTTGGGATGGACTGAAGAAGCTGCTGGAAGTCTCTTGAACCGGCCAGTTTAAAAAATGATGATGATGCAGTTAAAGTCTGGCTTTAGTTCCACATCATCATTCACAGGCGTTGAAGTGACAGAGTCCTTTTTGGAGTCTGACGGTAATAAAACCATCTTGCAGCATAACTTTGTTCTGCAGCTTGTGTCAGGCAGCGGTAAGCATAAATGATTCTCTAACAAAGCCAACGCTGTGATATTAAAACAGTGGCAGTCTCTTCATGGGGGAAGTGCAGGGCTGCAATCTCCCTGACAGAACATTTATTTAAGCTTTTACACTCAAATAAGCTTTATTTCAAAGTGAACTGAGCCAGAAACACCAGGAAAATGTTTCTAGGAGCTCCAAACAGTTGGTGCACCAATTATTTTCCACTCGGTGTTCAGGAAGCACAGAAAACATCACCTGTCTTCTTCCATTTAAGAGTCAGTGCTGCTGGAGAGTGAGCCTGTCATGTTTATGGATGTCACCAGTTCACATGCCTGCTCTGGACATCCTTTACGCATCACACCTGCCCTGTGGGCTTTTAAAACTCAAGATTATTTCAAAATATTCTTTTATTATTTGTCCCGTGAGGCTGTGGCAGTTACAATAATAACATCCAATCATTATCCAGTGAGTGACTCATCAATACTCTGGTGATTTTTACTCATATATGATGTATAATGTGGGCTATAATGTGTTTAACTGCGAGCAGCTATAAAACACATGCAGTCTTATATTTTAATATTTCACTGATATATCACATATTCATGAGAGGCCACTGCTCCTGCATTTAAGTTTTAATATTTTTGAAGTGGGAGAGCTTGTGAACTGGTGCACTGAATATTCAAGTGTTTTTCATTCTTTGACTTCATACGTGCATCATATGCTGCCAAGCAGGAAAGTCAGGGTGGCTTTATTAATTTAGAGTCCCCTCGGACTGGGACTGTGTACGGTGGCCATCTTGCCTTCTGGCTTCCTGTTCTGTCTGAAACCATGGTAACAGCAGCGTGAACGTCAGGAACTGTAAGAATATTGTTTTTAGTTTTCCCCTCACTGTCAGCCTGGATGGTGTTGATCGGGAGGGGAGTCCCATTCTGAAGCACTTCTTGCTTTTTTGTCCATTTCTACTGTAAATAAACATTATGTTGTTTTGTAGAAGACTTAAAACTTATTTATTCCATAAATTCCTGGCAAACATTTTGACTACGATAAGAAATAAAGCAAGATAGATTTCAGTGCAAAATGAATTTTTCGTTTTCTTTGTAGCCCTTGCAAAACATTTCAAGTGATGCTTCATTTAAAGACAAACAACGTAACTTTTAGACCTTTAAAAATCTGCGTTTCGGACTCTTTTTGATGCCACACCAACATTCATTATGTGCATTTTCGAGCCGTCACTGCCCCGAGGCTCGGGGCTCAGAATCAGCAGTATGTAGGACTCCCATCCAGGACGCAACTGTGATGTTGCAGCTGACTATTGGTTGCAGCACCGCGTCACTTGTTAGCAAACGGATGTGAACCAGACGTGAACTCAGCGGGTGTTTTGAACGTGCATCATGTCAGGTTCGGTAAAGAAACACAAGGAAACATTACCGGAGGAAGAGAGGAAAAGAAAGAGAGGAAAGGAATAGAAAGAGTCAAGGTAAGACTGTCTTTTACTGGCTGGAGTGAATCACAGTGCAGGTATGATACAAGATGGATGCTAGTTTAGCCGCCGATAGGGGACGCATCACTGAGAAAACTGCTAAAAGTTCCGTTGTGTGTCTTTAAATAGGGGTGTGGGAAAGTATCGATACGCTGTATGTGGCAGTTGATGGTCCTGTCACTATGCCACCGAGTGATCGTGCTGGCTGAGTGGTCAGTGCGCATGACTCTCACCCAGGAGTCTGGGGATGGAATCCCGCCCGGGCCCTCCTTTGTCCTGCCGCTGTTGCAAAATCGGATCAATATTAAAAAGCACTGTATCTGTATTTTTTTACCGACGAAATCTCGCGAGATCTCATTGTTCAATTATAAAATCTTGCAAGATCTTTTGCTTTCGTTTTTATTTGCACAGTATAAATGATGCGTTCCATTTACCTCGGAAGTGGGAAACGCAAACTGAGAATGACGTCACACCTGAAAAAACTCTGTTCCAGTTCAGTGGTCAGAAAACCAGATAGCAGCCAAGCAAAGCATGTTTGCTCTAAGGCTATTGTTATTAGCCGTTGTTAGCATTGCTGGCATTGTAGTTCACATATGCCGCATGAAAAAAGTGAATGACACTACAGCAGCTTCCCCTCTCAAACTAGCTGGTGGGCTCATCCACCAGGATGACAGCACAAGAGAGGATTAAAAAATTTTCACGTCTTTCTTTTGAGGAAAAATGTCAAATTTTAAGCTCATTAAAATTTGAGAGCCTCATTCCTCATCAAACTGAAGGCTAAGACAGAGGACTTTAACAACGCTGTGATCAACAACTAAGTCAGACAGCTGCATGGATTCATCTTCAAATAGAGGAAGACTTGGTCTCTGTGATTACGGTGTTTAATGTATTGTGTGCTTTGTGGTAATTACAATCAAACAAGTTGTTTATGGATTTGACATGCTTGTTCTTAATTGTTGACGTCAACAGGACAACTGTGTGAATGGCTTAAATTAAGTGCAAGAGAGTTGAACATAAGCCTGTTTTTTGTTTTGGGTGGTTACTTTGAGGTTTTCCTTAATTCAATGTATCTGTGTGGACTCTGGAGCAAGACATTTTTGCACAGCAGACAGCTCTGCATCCCAGTTATTACTTTCTCAGTCACAAACAAGGATGGTGCTGTGTTATTACGAGATATACAAGTAATTTTGAGAGTCAATACATCATCATCAGTTATTACATCATTGTTTTAATATTTAATGATCACTTATAATCTTAATTTGTTAGATTAAGCAGGCACTCACCTGCCTACACATATAGGGTGGGTACAGAAAGTATTCAGACCCCTTTAAACTTTTCACTCTTTTTGTTTCATTGCAGCCATTTGCCAAAATCCAAAAAGTTCATTTTATTTCTCATTAATGTACACTCAGCACCCCATCTTGACAGAAAAAAAACAGAAATGTAGAATTTTTTGCAAATTTATTAAAAAAAGAAAAACTGAAATATCACATGGTCATAAGTATCCAAAGCCTTTGATCAGTACTGAGTATAAGCAGCTTTTGAGCTCGTACAGCCATGAGTCTTCTTGGGAATGATGCAACAAGTTTTTCACACCTGGATTTGGGATCTTCTGCGTTCTTCCTTGCAGATCCTCTCCAGTTCTGTCAGGTTGGATGGTGAACGATGGGGGACAGCCATTTTCAAGTCTCTCCAGAGATGCTCAATAGACCCTTTTCGTGATTTATGCACACGTCACTCACGCATGCTCTCAACCGCCACTAAAGGTCAGAAAGCTTTGGAGGCTCATTGGAATAGAACAGAGACTGGCCTCTATGGGGTTAATCAAGACGATGCCGGACTTGTTTTGAATTTAGACTGCTTAAATGGACAAGGGGAGAACTCTCCTAGATGGGGAAAAAGTTTTTACTGGTTTTCCCATGAAGAAACCAGTAGGGGTGCTAAGTGTACATTAATGAGAAATAAAATTTTGATTTTGGCGAATGGCTGCAATGAAACAAGGAGTAAAAAGTTTAAAGGGGTCTAAAGACTTTCCGTACCTATTGTATATTGTCATTGATGTTTTGGTTGCAGTTTGTGACAGCCTGCCTAAGTAACCCTAGAGCTCACAGCACTTGCCTGATCTGGACTAGTTTCTGTCATCGCTGCAACAATATACAGATCTTAGGTCTCATCCCCTCTACCTTCTCTTCTCTGGTTGTCCCGCTTCCCTCGCCGACTCCTCCATCCCTGGGCTGCATCTCCAGCACCGTGCGGAAAAGCTTCTCTGACGTCTGTGTGAGGAAGCCGATCTCGGCGTTGGGATGAAGGCCGTACAGGTACGGGGACTCTGCAGGCAGGCTGTCGTCAATGTACTGAGGGAGAACAAATGAGAGTACAGCTGGGTAAAAATCCCAAAACAAATGTAATTGTTTTGTATTTTCATAAATCACAACGAGGTTTTTCTAAATTTCATCATTTCAAAGGGGGAAACGGGAAACTGTTCAGCGGGAAGAATGATTAGAAATCAGGAAATGCATGTGTAAAATCAACATGATAACTGGAAAGCCCAGTTAATCCCTCCTCACAGGAACAGACTCTTTCCTCCACTCAGGTGTCTTTTTTTTAGTCCGACTGAGAAAGAAGAAGAATGAAAGCATATAAATGATGAGGTATTTCTGGATTAATTGACAGACTGCTGGTGACGATAAAAAGGAGGAAGCAAATGTTGCCTTTTCCATCTGCCGGTCTATAATGAAATACCATGCTTTTAAGCGGGTGCGAGGGAAAGTTCAATTGAAAAAGGCTGCTTTTTGTGGAGAACTTCCATTAAATAAATCAAAAAAATTCTTCTAACATAATGTCCTGATGAAAGTTTGAAAAACATTCTGGCCTTTAGTGTAGAAAGACTTTGTAGTCTGCTTGTTTGATCTCCTCAGGACTTCCTGAATAACTTTTACTGATAGCTTACACCTGTGTAATGTTGAAAGAGCGGAAAACTGCTGAGTCACTCGGTTCTTCTTTGTGCTTACATCACCCTTTGCCTATCAAAGTTTGCTCCAGATGGTTTATGAGGGAAGCGATGGCCTTAAAGACCCCCAGGGACCTGCGGGGCTTTACGGCTTCTTTGGCCAAATCTCAATTACCAAGCCTGGGATTGGTTTGTTGTGACAGCCAACTGTAAAACCTCCAGTTCTCTCCATATATGTGCTCACTGAGTGACAGACTGAAGGGAAATTAAATACAAGTCCAACTCGCTGCTACCCTCCCCGAGGGAACGTAGAGAGAAAACTCAACTGATGATTAATGTAAGATAAGATGCAACTTTATTTTTCCCATAGGGGCCATTCACATACATATTCACCGTGCACTACTCATGCATTACATTACAGTGTGCAACAGCACATGCACACCTACCCCATTTCTGATTTCATCCAATCAATCTGCATTCAGTGGTACTAGACAACAGATTCGGGAAGGTGCTCTGAAGTGAAGCAGTAATCTAAAAATGACAGGAGCTGTCACGACGCGTCTGAAGAGCTACAACAGCGAAGTCACAGCTTATTACGTCCATGTCTTGGTCATCGTATAAGATGCTCTCATCTACATCATGTGCCACCTTCATCCCTTGTAGGACTGTATTCATTTTTGTTGCCGTTTTTGAATGAATAAATGAATGGTTTACTGTATTTTGGTTGCACTGTATGGTACACAAACAACTTATAGGATAATTTCCTTTTTTTTCAATCTGGACCTTATTTCTAGGAGTATATAAGTGCATTTACTCACCAGTAATGTTTCTGCATCACTTTGAGTCCTTCGGAAGATATTACGTTGAGTCGCCCTTCGGTGAATGTCCAGTATCATAGCGGAGACGGGGCAGCAACTATCTAAGACATTTTCTGCAGCAAAGCTTCTTGATTTCATCAATGGTTTAAGTTGTTACAACCCAGATGTCTAGGGGTTAAAGGGCCATCAACATAATACAAAGGAAACAGAGGACTGTAAAAACAAAGCCATTTATCTTACAGTAAAACCAAAACTACACAAATAAACCAAGTTTAACAAAGATCTAACCCATGGCCTCCAACATACCATACGAAAACATAACACAACACAACACAACACAACACCAGAGGTTCAGGAGCCAACCAGAGGTGGAGGAGGAACTGTTGTCCAATCAGGAGGGAAAGATGAGTAGATGGCGGGAAATTGGTGACAGGTGTAGATTGTTGGATAGTGATGAGCTGGTGGTTGACTGAACACTGGAAGAAACTGTCAGTTGAATGTCCAGGCCACAGCCTACATAAGTAGAATGCATGAACGAATGAGCACTATTGTCCTGTGAGTTCAGAATTTCGCAAATTGTGTTATTGTTGTCTGGGTAGCGAGCTGCTCATCTCAGCTGTACTATGGAAGCACGCATTGTGAATGCACGGGTCTGAAAAGTGTGTAGAACACCCTGATAACTAACGGAAAGCTAAATCTGAACTCACGGGACAATAGTCTCGTGCGTTCCTTCATTTACCTAAAATATTGGGGAAAATTTAGGAGTTTTGCTGCAGATAATGTCTTCTCTAGTGGCTGCCCCGTTGCCCATTTTACTGGACGTACACTGAAGGGCGACTCAGTTTAATGTCTTCCGAAGGACTCAAAGTGATGCAAAAACTTTACCGGTGAGTAAATGCACTTATATACTCCTAGAAATAAGGTCTACATTTTTAAAAAAAGTTATTCTTTAAGTAGAATGAACGAACGAATGAGTACTGTTGTCCTGTGAGTTCAGAGTTTCACAAATTATGTTTTTGTTGTTGTCTGGGTATCGAGCTGCTCTTGTCAGCTGTACTACGGAAGTGCACATTGTGAACGTGCGGCACCGAAAAGTGTGTAGAACACCCTGATAACTAACGGAAAGCTAAATCTGGACTCATGGACAATAGTACTCATTTGTTCGTTCATTCTACTTAAAGTATTGGCGAAAATCAAGGAGTTTTGCTGCAGATAATGTCTTATGTAGTGGCTGCCCCGTCTCTCCCATTTTACTGGAGAAACACTGAAGGGCAACTCAACGAAATATCTTCTGAAGGATTCAAAGTGATGCAGAAACTTTACGAGTGAGTAAATGCACGTATATACTCCTAAAAATGAGATCCAGGTTGAAAAAAGAAAGTTATCCTTTAAGCTCTTGTGCATTCAACTCACAAAAGTATTTTTCGATACATACTTGTACCAATGCTTTATTTTTTAAAGGGGAAATTCTTTTTTTTTTTTTTAACCTGGACCTGTTTTCTAGCATGAAATACATTCATTTACTCACCCAGACAGTTTTGGTGTAACTTGAATTCCTTCAGGAGATATTTAGATGCACTTCAGATCAGCGTATGTCCAATATGATGTAAGTGATGCGGGCAACCTCACGCAGCATTTAAATAAGGTATTTGCCACAAACTCCTTTATTTCACCAATGTTTTGTTACGAAACATTAGTCGGACCCCGCTGTTAGCTTGAAGCAGCTTTGAGTTGCTTATTTGTGGTGATTTGTCCTTATTTACAAACATTTATTTGGTATGGTATCACATAACAGTGACGTCATCAAAATGTCACAGTAAAAATGTCTTTAAAAAAGGATGAATGACCACAAAAAAAGCCACTTCAAGCCACTTTGAGTTCACAGTGGGGGTCCGACTAATGTTTGGTAACAAAACATTGGTGAAATGAAGGAGTTTGTGGTAGATAATGTCCCATCACTTGCATTATATTGGACATACGCTGATCTCGAGTGGATCTAAATATCTCCCGAAGGAATTCAAGTTACACCAAAACCGTCTGAGTGAGTAAATGAATGTATTTCATGATAGAAAATAGGTTCAGGTTGAAAAGAAAAAAAGAACTTCCCCTTTAAATCAAACTGTAAATGAAAAAGGAATAGGCTGAAGCCGAGGCTTATTTTTCTCTATCCTGTACAAGTCATAAAATAATCCAAGAATTCAGTCCCTCAAAAATAAAGAAAAAAATTTACAACAAAGCACAAATAGAAGATAAGAAACATAGTAAAATTTACTCAAGATTATTCTTTATCATTCAACTTGTCAATTATATTGTACCCCATATTTATTTTACCTTTTAATGTGATTTTAAAACTCAACAGAGATCTACACAATTTCAAATCTCCACAATATAACATCATCTGTATTGAACATTAGTTCTCGGGTTGCCTCTTTCAAAGAATTTTTTCTCTCAATTTGAATAAATTTTGAATAGAGGAGAAAGACTTCTATTCTGTACTTGAAATAATATCATTAATGTTTTTAATTAAACAATAACTAAGAATTTTTAAGTTAAGGATTCAATAAATAGTTTATTGGTGGTTTCACTATAGGAAGTTTATTGGTTATTCTTGTAATTCTTTACTGGAGTTTGATTATAGGGTCTACATATGTTCTGTTTCTATTTCCCCAAACATCAACACAATATGATATGACAAAACAAGTGAGAAATACAATAAATTCAGACAGGACCTATACTTTCAGATATGTTTTGTTTTATATGCTCTATTTTTGGCTTCCAGTTGAGTTTATGATCTAAAATCATTCCCAAGAATTTGATTTCATTTCCATTTAGGCTTAGTTGCATCTCACAGTTTACTCAGACTTTGCAGTTTTACAGGAAATGACTTGGTTGTATTTTTTATTATCTTTATGGTGTTTTCTTTGTAAAAGGTCCTACATAAATTCATTCATTATTGTCACTATATTACTTGATCATGTACCTTTTGTGTACCTTTTATGTGGAAATATGAAACCACTTATTTTAGAAAACAACTATTTAATTTAATAGCTGAACATTGTTGTCTCACAAAACCTCCAAAGATTAATAAAATCTTTGCAATTAGCAGCAATAAAAGTACTGAAAATACCTGCACAAGTCTGTTCATATGCAAATGTAATCTGTAGTCCAAAGAGAGTCTGTGCAGACCATAGCACCCTGCTGCACCAGGCTGAGTGACAGGAAACATGGCCGCACAAAGAGAGCTGTCAGTGGAAACCAAGGCAAGGATTATAAAACTCCTTCAGGGAGGAAATCCAGCTCAGAGCATTGCAAAGAAAATGTCAACTGTTTCTCATCAGCTGTGTCCAAAATCTAGAGCAAGTACAAAGAAAATGAGAAGGTTGTAAAAGGGAAACATACGGGCCGTCTGAGAGGGACAGAAAACAAATACACCTGACAGAGAAAACATGAAAAATACAGGACTCCGGACCTATTGCGTTCCTCTGGTTTTAAAGGTTTCATTATTACAGTTTTGCCCCCTTCCTGATTTCTTATGTTTTTGCATGTTTGTCGCCCTTATATGTTTCAGATCATCGAACAAATTTAAATATAATACAAAGATAACACAAGTAAACATAAAATTCAGTTTTTTAATGAAGATTTTTATTAGTAAGGGAGGGAAAAATCCAAACCTCCATGGCCCTGTGTGAAAAATGATCCCCCCCCCCCCCCATCTTTCCAAAGATGTAGTTTATTACATCTTTGGAAAGCTGAGTTCACTTTCTGTAGCCACACCCAGGCCTGATTACTGCCACACCTGTTCTCCATCAAGAAATCACTTAAATAGGACCTGCCTGACAAAGTTAAGTAGACCAAAAGATCCTCAAAAGCTAGACATCATGCTGTGATTTGAGGAAATTCAGGAACAAATGAGAAACAACTGTAATTGAGATCTATCAGTCTGGAAAAGGTTCCAAAGCCATTTCTAAAGCTTTGGGACTCCAGAGAACCACAGTGAGAGCCATTATCCACAAATAGCGAAGACGTGGAACAGTGGTCAACCTTCCCAGGAGGGGCCGACCAACCAAAATTACACCAAGAGCACAGCAATGACTCATCCAAGAGGTCACAAAAGACCCCAGAACAACATCCAAGGAACTGCAGGCCTCACCTGCCTCAATTAAGATCGGTGTTCATGACTCCCCCATCAGAAAGAGACTGGGGGGCAAAAATGGCTGCATGGCAGAGTTCCAAGACCAAAACCACTGCTGAGCAAGAAGAACATAAAGGCTCGTCTCAATTTAGCCAGAAAGCATCTTGATGATCCCCAAGACTTTTGGAAAAATACTCTGTGGACTGACGAGACAAAAGTTGAACTTTTTGGAAGGTGTAGGTCCCATTACATCTGGCGTAAAAGTAACACTTCATTTCAGAAAAGGAACATCATACCAGCAGTAAAATATGGTGGTTTTAGTGTGATGGTCTGGGGCTCTTTTGCTGCTTCAGGACCTGGAAGACTTGCTGTGGTAAATGGAACCATGAATTCTGCTTCTACCAAAAAATCCAAAGGAGAATGTCCGGCCATCTGTTGGTGACCTCAAGCTGAAGCGCACTTGGGTTCTGCAGCAGAACAATGATCCAGAACACACCAGCAAGTCCACCTCTGAATGGCTTAAGAAGAACAAAATGAAGACTTTTGAGTGGCTTAGTCAAAGTCCCCACCTGAATCCCATTAAGATTAGGGATGTATACCGAGTACCTGTATCGTTTGGTACCGGTTCCTAATCTCAACCATACCAGGGTACCGTTAAGATTCTGGACAAACGATTCTCTTATTGATACTTTTTGTACATCTACTTAACCATCGAGTTATCATTATACAGTCAAATAATCACAGTGATGGAATAAGACAGATACAATTCCCTTATTCTCCCAGCTGTATGTCCAGGATTCTTCAACACCATCTGAACAAATGTTCTCCACAACTATATCTTTTAACATCTTATAATGTCTTTATTATTTACTCTAAATTACGTTATAGTGTATCAATAAGAAAATCGATAAATACCTAAATATCGTTATCGATAAGGAGTATCGATTTTGGTATCGGTATCGATAAAATCATAACGATATACATCCCTAATTCTAGATGCTGTGGCATGACCTTAAAAGGGCGGTTCATGCTGGAAAAGCCTCCAATGTGGCTGAATTACAACAATTCTGCAAAGATGAGTGGAACAAAATTCCTCCACAGCGCTGTAGAAGACTCACTGCCAGTTATCACAAACGCTTGATTCCAGTTGTTGCTGCTAAGGGTGGAACAACCAGTTATTAGGTTTAGGGGGCAATCACTTTTTCACACAGGGCCATGTAGGTTTGGACCACACACACACACACACACACACACACGCGCACACATGTTGTGTTTTCATTCCTCATGGGGTCTTTCCATTGACATAATGCATTCCCTAGCCCCTAACCCTAAACCTAACGCCCATAACTGATTGCCTAAACCTAAACCTTGTCCTAATCCCAACTAAACCTGATAGTAACTTAATCTCTAAAACCTAATCTTGACCCTCAAAATGGGGTTCATCCCCATGGGGACCGGGAAAATGTCCCCACGAGGGCAAGACGTCCCCACAGTGATAGTAAAAATCCAGAAAGTGGTCCCCACAATGTTGCAAATACCTGGTCCACGCACACACGTTAAAAATAAAAATCTTCATTTAAAAACTGCATTTTGTGTTTACTTGTTTTATCTCTGTCTCACATTTAAATTTAAATGTATTTGATTTTCTAAAACATGTAAGTGTGATAAGTGTAAGTGTGAGACCGTTGATGTTTTTAAGAAGAGGCTCAAGACCTACCTTTTTAACTTTTTAACTTAGCTTTTTGATTTTATTTCATTTTACTTATTTTACTTTATTATTTATTTATTTTTTTATGTTATCTTTAAGTTATTTTAGATTTTATTGACTTGTTTAGCACATAATTTTATGAATACCTATTTATTTTTCTATGTTGCTCTTATCTGTTCACTTGTTTTATCTGTTTTAACATTTTAACACCAGTGTTTCCTCATGGGGATCCTTCACTCTGGGAGCTTTGCCTACATGGTCTGGAGGGAGCTGGTGGGGGGCTGCCCTTGTCCTGGTGGCTGGGGCCCCGCACTGCAGCCCTATCACTGTGGTGTGGACCCCGGCCTGCCCTGATCTGGTTGGCTCCTGCAGGAGCGCCCTCTTGGACCGTGTCTGGCTCCTGGAGTGAACGGATCCCCAAGATATCGCTTCCTCACAGTAGGTCAAGCCAGATGTTTATTAGTCTTAGTGTGTGTGGGTGTGGTGTGTGTGTGTGTGTGTGGGTGTGTGTGTGTGTGTGTGCAAACGTTTATAGTTTTGTGTGCTGTGTTTTGTGCTTGGGTGTGTGAAGGCCTGTTTTTATTTTAAAAATGTGTTTGTTTTTATGTTCTTGAAAAGCACTTTGGGTTGCCTTTGGCAGGAAAAGCGCTTTATAAATAAAGTTTGATTTGATTTGATTTGACAAACATGCAAAAAATAATAAATCAAGAAGGGGGCAAATACTTTTTCACACAACTGTATATGTCATGTCTGTGGAACAGCTGTATGCCCATCTTAGACAAGTGATTCCAGTTTTATCTCGAGGTTGTGACAAAATAGAAAGTGAGGATGGAGCGGCTGTAGCTCAGGTGGAAGAGCAGTCGTCTTTCAACCGGAGGGCTGGGGGATCGATTCCAGGCTTCCCCAGACTACATGCCGAAGTGTCCTT
This sequence comes from Atherinomorus stipes, assembly GCA_023101725.1. Classification (NCBI taxonomy): domain Eukaryota; kingdom Metazoa; phylum Chordata; class Actinopteri; order Atheriniformes; family Atherinidae; genus Atherinomorus; species Atherinomorus stipes. The sequence continues at coordinate 247,489 of JALJCO010008386.1, forward strand.
GGGCAAGACACTGAACCCCAAGTTGCCTCCTGATGTGCCCATCAGGGTATGAATGTGTGTGTGATTGTGTGTGCGACTGGGTGAATGTGATATGTAGTGTAAAGCGCTTTGAGCGGTTAGTATGACTGGAAAAGCGCTATATAAGTACAGTCCATTTACCATTTTACCATTCATACCACAGCTGTTCATGTTGTACATGTGTATAAACTATTTTGTGTTTTGTTTCTCCACCTCACATTTCTATGACTAAAACTGCAATGTCTTCCTGCCCAGTTACAAAGGCTTAAGTTTTATTGTTATTGATTTAGCAGTGAACTGTACAAGCCCACATGGTGCACAGGGAATCATGATGGCGAAAAACCTTTTAATTATAGCATTTCAGTTAGAGCCATTCCAAAACCCCCATCAGTTTGCCAGAGGCCACATACAGGCCCCTAAGGGATCTCTTGGGAAATAATTTTAATGTTTTCTTGTAATGTAACTGAAGGTCACAATGCAGTTCATTGGCTGTCTCAACTTTTTTTTCTTTTCTAAAATTTTCCGACACCTTTTCTGTTTGAATGATAAATGTGAGATGTATACATGTGATTGGAAAAATTGTCAAGATATAAGAGATGAGAAAAATTAAAGGAGATGTATGACATATACAGTTTGAGAGATATAAGTGAGATGATAGACAATATGATGTGAAAGATAGAAGATAAGATAAAGTGGGATTTGATGAGATGAGATTAGATGAGATGAAATAGATGAGGTGAGATTACATGAGGTGAGAACAGATGAGATTAGATGAAATGACATAGACAAGTTGAGATTAGATAAAGTGAGAATAGATGAGATTAGATGAGGCGAGATTAGATGAGACAAAATAGATGAGGTGAGAACAGATGACATTAGATGAGATGAAAAAGATGAGGTTAGAATAGATGAGATTAGATGAGATGAAATAAATAAGGTGAGATTAAATGAGATTAGATGAGGTGAGATTAGATGAAATAGATGAGGTGAGAATAGATGTTATTACATGAGATTAGTTGAGGTGAGATTGGATTACATGAGAATAGATGAGATTAGATGAAGAGAGATAAAATGAGATTGAATTAGATGAGGAAGATTAGATGAGGTGAGAATAGATGGGACTAGATGAGGGGTGATTAGATAAGATGAAATAAATTTGGCAAGAAAAGATGAGATAAAATGAGGTGAGATTAGTTAAATGAAATAGACAAGGTAAGATTTGATGAGGAGAGAATAGATGAGATTAGATGAGATAAAGTAAATGACAGAGTAGATGAGATTAGATGGGGAGAGATTAAATGAGATTAAATAGATGAGGTGACAATAGATGAGATAAGATGGGGTGAGATTAAATAAAGTGAGAATAGATGAAATTAGATGAGGCGAGATTAGATGAGATTAAATAGATGAGGTGAGAATAGATGAGATTAGATGAGATGAAAAAGATGAGGTGAGATTAGATTAAATGAGGTGAGAATAGATGAGATAAGATGAGATGAAATAAATAAGGTGAGATTAGATGATGAGGTGAGATTAGATGAGGTGAGAATAGATGAGATTAGATGAAATTAAACAGATGAGGTGAGACTGGGTGATGTGAGATTTCATGAGGTGACACTTGATTAGATAGAATCAAATTAGGTGAGGTTACATGAGTTGAAAATAGATGAGGTGAGATTAGATGAGATGAAATTAGATGAGATTAGACTACATGAGGTGAGATTTGATGGGTTTAAATTAGATGATGTGGGATTAGGGGAGGTAAGACTTGATTAAATGAAATTAGATGAGGTGAGATTACATGAGGTGAGATTAGATAATATGAAATAAGATGATATGAGATTTTATTAGATGAAATTAGATTAGTTGAGAAGAAATTACATTAGATGAGATGAGATTATATTTGATGAAATTAGATAAGGTGATAATAGATGAGAAAAGATTAGAGTAGATGAGATGAAATTACATGAGGTGAGATTTGATCAGATGAAATTAGATTAGTTGAGAATAAATTACATTAAATAAGATGAGATTATATTGGACAAAATTAGATGAGGTTAGATTACATGAGAGTAGATGAGGTAAGATTAGATGAGGTGACAGATGAGATTAAATTAGATTAGGTGAGATTTGATCAAATGAAATTAGATGAGGTAAGATTAGATAAGATGACAATAGATTTGGTGAAATTAGATGAGGTGATATTAGATGTGATTAGATGAGGTGAAATTTGATGAGATGATGTGGTTGAGATTTGATGAGGTCAGACCAGATAAATTGAGATTAGATGAGTTGAGAGTAGATTAAATGAAATTGGAGGGGGTGAGATTTGAAGAGATGAGGTTAGATGAGATAAGTTAGCTTTACCTGGTGGTAACTGTTGTAATCCAAGTTTCCAGGCAGGGGGAAGCCAGGTGCGAGATACAGCTCCCCCTCCATCATCTCTGGTCTGATAAACTCCTCCAGGTAGGTCCGACACAGACGGCGGTCCCAGTCATCTGTGATGTGACCTCCGTACATTATCTCACCAAACAGGTAGCGCAGATCATCATATGGTACCTAGGAATTACGTAACAAGGGGGCATTGTGGTGTTCAGTTGAGTTTAGATTTAGGATTAAGATTACAAACTGCAAGCTTTAAAAAAGGAACATGTGTAACCTTCAGGTTGGCCTCCAGGTAGTTATAGAGGACGCTGACAGATATGGTGAGGTCCCCGATGTTAAAGGGATATGATCTGTTCCAACCCTGAGGACCAAATTTCCTCCTCTCTGCAACCACAGCGTGGAAGTAACAGAGGGCAAACCAGATGCTCTTAAACTCGTTCTCCCGTGCACACATTTCCAGCGAGTCCTGAGAAACAAAAAAAAACAAAAAAGAACTTTAAACGGGGGGTTCTCACACCAAAGCTGTTTTCCAGGTAGAAAGTTGGTGCAGGCAGCCCTGTGATCAGTTTTATTTAGTCAAATCCTCAGAATCAGCACATCAACACACACAATAAGGTGACTAGATGGCAATAAAACCCAACGATGAGATTCTTTTTTAATTGTCACAACTTGTCAGTGCTTTCAGCCTCCAGCTGTCTCCCGGCTCATTATTCTAGACAGGCAAATAAAAAAGCTGGACGTAAATGGCATTATAATAAGCATCCCGATAACCCCTATGGAAACAGGAAAGCGAAATTCTTCTCATTCCAGCATGTGCGATGGTGAAGGCCCTCACTTTCCCCTGCTGCAGTGCCCTGGGGAGCTGACTGCTACGATGCTCACGCAGAGTGCGCAAGTGGAGTGCAGGCTGGCTGCCACACACACTCCCCCGTCTAAGATGTAGTTAATATTCTGCACAGTACTCCGCTGCTCAACACAGCTGAAACAGATGCATAGCCCCCCTATCCATGACCCGTGGACTGGAGACAAACAACAAGCACTGAGATCGTAGCTGGAAAGACGCAGAAAAATACAAAGGCATCACATGCAGCAGCACATGCACGGACAAACATCTCCATGTCATGAACTGCCAGTTAAGTGTCTGATTAACCTGAAATTATGATGCAGAATCAGGAGCTGCTCATTGCTAATCCATGATGGTTACTGAAGGGTTGTGTCTGTGAAGTTGCACCATCAGTACAGCGAGACGGGGAAGGAAAAAGGATGCCTATCATTTCTCCTGGCTTCACTTCAGCTGTAACTACGCAGGTGGGCTATTAGAGAGAGTTGGCCGAGCATTGATTAGCTCTCACTGAGTAAACACAACTGGAATATTCTCCCATGTTAACCTCGGCGGACCTCCCCGTGGCTCTGCATAAGACGGGCCAGCAACATACTGCACTTATCAGGCAGATAGACATCAGCAAACTCAGGATGGTGGAATGGATTGGGAAGAGGCTGAGCACCCCGGTAATGCTGCAGAGGAAGATGCATTGGCAGCAAAGCGCTGAGGAAATGGTGAGGCTTAGATAGAGACCAAGCCGTGATAAGGCAAGGAAACGTGAGGGGAGGCCACGGAGCACACTGATCCATGCTAACGACGGGGCTGTGAAATCTGGGAGCAGGATATTGTCTGGCTGTTCTCGGATAATGCACAGAAAGCGGCAACTTGACCTCACTGAGACGTCTGTCCACTGTAATGCCACTGTGCCGCTGCAGAATGTGACCACACATACTTTTAGCAAAGAGTAGAAGCTGTGTTCATGGTCTGCAGGTCAGACCGAGCTGGAAACCATCCCATCGGTCTCCTGCAACACGTTTTTGTCATGTGGCAGCTAAATGAAAAATCTAAAGCTAAAATGGACTCGAGAAAAATGGACCATGTGAGAGATATGGATATGCTGCCTTCAAACAACAACTCAACATGATGGGCGTTAAAAGAAAATAGTAAATGCATCTTCACTGGTGACATCATAGCCACAAGTGGGCGCAACTAAAAAGGTTTTAAATAAAATGGTCAGAGATTGTTTTTAAAAAATTCTCTTAAATGCCCTTTGTCACCACTGACGGTTAAAGCCTAAAAGATTCATCCAGGAAATGCCTTAATAATGTTGTTCTGTATGAAAGTATGAAATGAAAATGCAAAAGTAATCCCTCTTTATCATCTTTTTTATTACTTTTATCACACAGAAAGAGAGAATATGTGTGTTTATTTCACAGATAAACAACTTTCTATATCATCCCCAAATATATATATATATATATATATATATATATATATATATATATATATATATATATATATATATATATATGTATAGATAGAGAGATAGATTTGTTAAAGGGTTACTCTCAAGATGAGGAATTGAGAATTAAATGTAAATCATAAAAAAGTGTACTGATTAAACATAAAAATTAGGATTACCGTTGTCTACTGTGTATTTTTCCTTTGATGAGGTTGTTTTTTGTTTTTTTTCCTTGTTAAATTAGTGAAAAAAGGGAACCATTGAGGCTCCTCTGTAAAAAGATCAGTAAATTGTGTCTTTCTTACTGAATTCCCACAAAGACTTCATTTGGCCTCTATGTTGCTGTTTTGGAGGAAATTTCAAATAACCAAAATAATAGAAAAGAAAATATATGAACTGCTAACGGACCATTAGATCCAAAGTGACGTATCCAAAAATGAAATCTGTGATAAACGTTTCCTGTGAGTCAGCACTTACCTGGCTGAAGTTGTCCAGGGCTTTGTGCAGGTTGGCGTGCATGCCGGTGGGGGGTTCATTGGTGATCTTGATGGAGTTCTCCAGGATGCCCTGGGGGATGATGTGGCCCTCGCGGGTGGAGGAGGGCTCAGCGCTGACAAACACCCTGAAGCTTTCGTGGCTTCCCTCAGCATGCTGCTCCAGAAGTTTCTCAAGCGTTCCTAGCCAACGAGCCACCAAATGGATGTTCTGACAGAGGAAGAAAGAAAGAGGATCAGGAAAGGTAGAGTAAATGAGGAAAACGGCTTGGATTGGAGGAGACAGGCTTGTTGTCCTGCAAAATAATTCACCTGATCTACAAGATTTATTTCTCCCTTTTTCTGGATATCTCTGCAAGTCATGGGCTTTAATGGAAGACACATATTAGCTTAATACAGTGGATGCTGGAACTGCCTGTGTGCTTCATTTTGTAAGGACAACTAGCAAACAGGAGGAAATAAAATAAGGGATGTCCTACAGTCTTCCCAAAATTATTCATACCATCCAATTAAAGAATTAAAAGAATCAGCTGTAAGTGAAATAAGAGGAAACTGACAAAAGTAACAATAAATAAAAAATTTATGAAAATTATGACATTGATTTTGAATTGTGGTTCAACATAAATATTAAAAACAAACACAAAAAACAAAACAAGTAAACAAGCATGATGAGGCTAAAACTTTGTTGAGCAATACTTTGAGGCAATCACTGTGTTGATGTTGTTAGGTGTGTTAGGTGTTTTCTCTAATGTTCAAAAATACTACACCTGTTGAAAGGTATTTTGGTCCCATGGTCATTGGAAAGGTGATATAATGTGTCTGGTACAGTTTTGTTTGTTTTTTACAATCATAATTTCCAGCCAATGTTCAAAAAAATATTTTATTTCACTGAATTATAATTTTGTAGCAAACATAAATTTATCTAGCCACACCCAGGCCTGATTACTGCCACACCTGTTCTCAATCAAGAAATTGCTTAAATAGGACCTGCCTGACAAAGTTAAGTAGACCAAAAGCTCCTCAAAAGCTAGACATCATGCTGCGATCCAAAGAAATTCAGGAACAAATGAGAAACAACTGTAATAGAGATCAGACCTGGTTTTAAAGGTTTCATTATTACAGTTTTGCCCCCTTCCTGATTTCTTATGTTTTTGCATGTTTGTCACCTTTATATGTTTCAGATCATCAAACAAATTTAAATATAACACAAAGATAACACAAGTAACATAAAATGCAGTTTTTTAATGAATATTTTTATTAGTAAGGGAGGGAAAAATCCAAACCTTCATGGCCCTGTGTGAAAAATGATTGCCCCCCCCTGTTAAAACACAAGTTAACTGTGGTTTATTACATCTTTGGAAAGCTGAGTTCACTTTCTCTAGCCACACCCAGGCCTGATTACTGCCACACCTGTTCTCAATCAAGAAATCACTTAAATAGGACCTGCCTGACAAAGTTAAGTAGACCAAAAGATCCTCAAAAGCAAGACATCATACTGTGATTCGAAGAAATTCAGGAACAAATGAGAAACAACTGTAATTGAGATCTATCAATTTTGGAAAAGGTTCCAAAGCCATTTCTAAAGCTTTGGGACTCCAGACAACCACAGTGAGAGCCATTATCCACAAATGGTGAAAACATGGAAGAGTAACCTTCCCAGGAGTGGCCGGCCAACCAAAATTACACCAACAGCACAGTGACGACTCATCCAAGAGGTCACAAAAGACCCCAGAGCAACATCCAAAGAACTGCAGGCCTCACTTGCCTCAATTAAGGTTAGTGTTCATGACTCCACCATCAGAAAGAGACTGGGGGGCAAAAATGGCCTGAATGGCAGAGTTCCAAGACCAAAACCACTGCTGAGCAAAAAGAACATAAAGGCTCGTCTCTGTTTAGCCAAAAAGCATCTTGATGATCCCCAAGACTTTTGGGGAAAATACTCTGTGGACTGACGAGACAAAAGTTGAACTTTTTGGAAGGTGTAGGTCCCATTACATCTGGCGTAAAAGTAAAACGGCATTTCAGAAAAGGAACATCACACCAACAGTAAAATATGGTGGTGGTAGTGTGATGGTCTGGAGCTCTTTTTCTGCTTCCGGACCTGGAAGACTTGCTGTGGTAAATGGAACCATGAATTCTGCTGTCTACCAAAAATCCTGAAGGAGAACGTCCGGCCATCTGTTGGTGACCTCAAGCTGAAGCGCACTTGGGTTCTGCAGCAGGACAATGATCCAGAACACACCGCAAAGTCCACCTCTGAATGGCTTAAGAACAACAAAATGAAGACTTTGGAGTGGCCTAGTCAAAGTCCCCACCTGAATCCCATCAAGATGCTGTGGCATGACCTTAAAGGGGAAGTTCAGGATTTTTAACACCGGGCCTCATTTTCTAGTGAGCCAGGATACTACTTATAACTGGAGACAGTTTCAACATATTTCATTTCGTTATTCTAGTTTCAGGAGGTCACCAATACTAATGCTAGTGTGAGTCTATAGGAATCTGGTAGCCTGTCATTAAAATCAATCCTAACCACTCTACAGAACACTCTACAGAACATCCGAGGCAAATCATTTATAACTTAAGACTATCTGTGTAAATGCCGTGTTAACAGAATAATTTTACAAATAAAACTAACCTGCATTTTGTTGCATTCTGATTGTTGCTGCTGAGACATTTTTAAAAGTTTTACTTCCTGTATTTGGCAGTGGAGTGATGTCATCTGCTGCTACGTGCATGAAGGAATCTGATAACACAAATGTACACTCAAAACTACGGCCACGTCTGAAAGGCATGAGGATATGTCGGATTTTGAAGAAAATTTTGAACTTTTTTCATCAAACTAACTGTCAACATATCTCTATGAACCGGAATACACTGACAAAGGCAGTAACACTACCACCCGGAAGCAAAGTATATCATTCTGCAGCTGGTAAGAAACTAGTTCCTCAATATGTAATGCAAAATTTGTCATACAAGGTTTGTTTTACTTGTTTGACACAGGAGTTTACGAGTTCAACACAGCATTTACACAGATAGGCTTGTTGATTTGACTCAGATGTTCTGTGGAGTGGATACGATTGGTTTTAATGACAGGCTAGCAGATTCCTATTGACTCAAACTAGCAGTAGCATTGGCAACCTCCTGGAACTAGAATAATGGGATGAAATATGTTGAAACCGTCTTCAGTGATAAGTAGTACCCTTGCTCGCTTGTAAATGAGGCCCTATGTCAAAAAATCCTGAACTTCCCCTTTAAAAAGGCGGCTCATGCTGGAAAACCCTCCAATGTGGCTGAATTACAACAATTCTGCAAAGATGAGAGGGCCAAAATTCCTCCACAGCTGTAAAAGACATAATAATAAATGAATTTGCTGAAATTTGACCCATTTGCTATAAAATTGCTGTAAAATCTAAATTTGACCCATTTGCTGTAAAATACATTCTGGAATGCGCTGCTAGGTGGCTGCAGTTTGTAACAGCTCTCTCTTAGCTTTTGAGTTTTTTTCAAATATAGTTGTCTTTTTTATTGCCATTACTTGTCAGATTAGGTTTTTCTGGGAGGATTTTTTATGCTGGTTTGAAGGGTGTGCAATTCAGGAGATTTTTCTTCATATTTTCAGCTTTTTTTTCACTACTTGTTATGATGTGTATCCATGGCAACGGAAAAATTGTTTACCACCGGGATCAACTGTTAAAACTCTACCAAATCAAGATTATTAGCGAAATAACACATCAAATCCCAGTGGAGTTAAAGAGAAAGAGAAGAGGATGCAGGGCAGGGGTAAGGCAGAGAGAAAAACGGTGGAGATTTAAACCGTTTCTTCCAACTGTTGAGAGGGGTAACGTGATATCACTAGCGAACAAGATGGACTAGCTTGAAGTGCTAACAAGGTCTCAGAGAGTGCAATATTATGTGCTTCACCAAGACATGGCTGCATGAACACATCCCGGACTGTAATGTGTCTGTACACGGCTTCAAGACGGTCTGTGCTGACCAAAATAAGCAGCTCAGCGGGAAGCTAAAGGGAGGCAGAATTGCAGTGCTGGTCAATCAGTGTTGGTGCCATCCAGGACACGTCACTGTTAAGGCGAAGATCTGCACGAGAGACATTGAACTGTTAGCTGTGAGTTTTCGTCCATATTATTTGCCCAGAGAGTTTGCCTGTGTTATTCTGGTAGCGGTTTATATAATACCAGGTACTGCACCAGAGACAGTCTGTGATGTCATCTGCTCCATCGTGGCTAAACTACAAACACAGCATCCAAACTTATTCATGGCGATCTCTGGAGACTTCAACAACGTCTCCCTCTCTGCTACGTTACCAACTTTCCAGCAGTTTGTCAGCTGCTCCACCAGAGAAAATAAGATGTTGGACTTAGTTTATGCAAATACAAAGAACGCATACAGCTCCTCTGCCCTGCCTCCTTTAGGAAGATCAGATCATAATCTGGTTCTTCTCACCTCCACCTACAAGCCCATCGTTCAGCAGCAGCCAGTCATTATGAGGACAATTAAAACCTGGTCTACTGAGGCTGAAGATGCTCTGAGAGGGTGCTTTGAGGCCACAGACTGGAATGTCCTCTGTGAACCTCATGGAGATGACATCAACACCATGACTGAGTGTGTGACAGATTACATAAACTTCTGTGTGGACAACATCGTTCCAACAAGAACAGTGAGGTGCTTCCCCAATAACAAACCCTGGATCACCAGTGACCTGAAAAAGCTGCTGAACATAAAAAAGAAAGCTTTCAAGGATGGAGACAGGGAGTTACTGAAGACCACACAAAAACAACTGAAAACACAGACTAAGAAGTGCAAGGAGGACTACAGGAAGAAGTTGGAGAGCAGCTCCAGCAGAACAATGTGAGGGATGTGTGGTCGGGAATGAGGAAGATCACTGGCTTTAAGTTAAAGGGAGATCAGTCTGATGGAGGTCTGGGCAGAGCTAACGAACTGAACATGTTCTTCAATAGGTTCAGTTCCCCCCCTGCTGCCAACCCAATGCACCACACACCCTCCATGGGCCCACAGCTTTCCTGTCCCACCTCCACTCTGTCACCCTGCACCTCAGTCATGGACCTGAACACAACCTCCTCTCCCTCCACATCTGGACATCCTGAGGCCTCTTTTGCCTCCACCTCCAGCCTGACTGTCTCCTGTGACCAGGTCAAGAAACAGCTAGAGAAATTGAAACAGAACAAGGCTGCAGGTCCAGATGGTGTCAGTCCCAGAGTTCCCAAGACCTGTTCAGAACAACTATGTCCGGTTCTCCAGCACCTTTTTAACACCAGCCTGAGACAGAACAGAGTTCCAGTGTTGTGGAAAACATCCTGTCTTGTTCCAGTCCCTAAAAAACCACAACCAGCTGAACCAAATGACTACAGACCAGTTGCTTTGACATCTCACATCATGAAAGTCCTGGAGAGACTCTTACTGGCTCACCTCAACAAGCAAGTGAATACCTTTCAGGACCCATTACAGTTTGCATATCGTAATGGGCTTGGGGTTGAAGACGCCATCATCTTCCTGCTTCAGATAGCCCACTCTCATCTGGACCAGTCAGTCAGCACTTTGAGGGTCATGTTCTTTGATTTTTGACTAAAGTGCCTTTAATGCTATTCAGCCTGCTTTGCTATGTCAGAAGCTCCATAACTTCCAGGTGGATCCTCCACAACCACCTGGATTTACGACTACCTAACAAGCAGACCACAGTTAGTGAGACTGAAAGGTTGTGTGTCTGAGATGGTGATCAGCAGCACTGGAGCACCACAAGGGGCTGTACTCTCACCATTCCTCTTCACACTGTACACCTCAGACTTCCAGTACAACTCTGAGTCCTGTCACCTGCAGAAATGCTCTGATGACTCTGCAGTTATGACTTTTTTTTTTTCAAGAAAGCTGGTTCTGTGCTGGGGATAACTCTGGAGCCGCTGGAGCTGATCGTTCAATAAAGAATGCTGCACAAGCTGATGAAGATGATGGAGTACTCTTCCCATCCTCCACAACACGGTGAAGAATCAACAGTGTGTTCAGTGGGAGGCTGCGTCAGGTTTGCTGTAGGACGGAGAGATACAGAAATTCATTCCTGCCAGCAGCATCACCCTAAAGAACAAGACTGACTGACATTTTTGTTTATTAAAAAAAAGAGTGAGCTTTTACAACACTGAATTTCCCGTCTGGGATGAATAAAGTATTTTTCATTTCTCATTTTCAGTTGTGGGGTGTATCAGTGATAGACAAGAAGCCGAGTACCGGGAACTAGTCAATCAGTTTGTGAAATGGTAACAATCACGTCATCTGTAATACCAGCAAGACTAAAGAGATGATTGTTGCCTTCAGGAGAAGTAAGAATAAGCAGCATAGTCCTGTCTACATCCTGGAAGAGGAGGTGGAGGTGGTGGAGAACTACAAATACCTTGGAGTTCAGCTGGACAACAGACTCGACTGGAAATGCAACACTGACTACATCTACAAGAAAGGTCAGAGCAGACTCTACTTCTTAAGGAAGCTGAGATCATTCAACGTCTGCACCAAGATGTTGCAGATCTTCTACCAGTCTGTTGTGGAAAGTGCAATCAGCTTTGCAGCATCTGCTGGGGAAGCAGCATCAGAACCAGAGACTTGAAGAAACTAAACAAGCTGATCAAGAAAGCTGGTTCTGTGCTGGGGATAACTCTGGAGCCGCTGGAGCTGCTGGAGCTGATAGTTCAGAAAAGAATGCTGCACAAGCTGATGAAGATGATGGAGGATTCTTCCCACCCTCTCCACAACACGGTGAAAAATCAACAGAGGGTGTTCAGTGGGAGGCTGCGTCAGGTTCCCTGTATAACGGAGAGATACAGAAATTCATTCCTACCAGCAGCATCACCCTAAAGGACAAGATTGACTGACTGACTTATTTTTGTTATGTTATTATTTCATATAAATGTTATATTGTTGAAAACAAAAAAAAAAAAAGAATAAAAAAGTGAGCTTTTTACAATGTTGGATTTCCCTTCTGGGATAAATAAAGTATTTTTCATTTCATTTTATTTCTAAAGACTCATTGGCAATTATCGCAAACGCTTGATTGCAGTTGTTGCTGCTAAGGGTGGCCTAACCAGTTATTAGGTTTAGGGAGCAATCACTTTTTCACACAGGGCCATGGAGGTTTGGATTTTTTTCCCCCTTTAAAAGTAAAAATCTTCATTAAAAAACTGCATTTTGTGTGTACTTGTGTTATCTTTGTCCAATTTCTAAATTTGTTTGATAATCTGGAACATTTAAATGTGACAAACATGCAAAAGAAAGAAAGAGAATCAGAGAAAGGAAGAGAAAGAAATCAGGAAGGGGACAAACACTTTTTACACAACCGTACATATATGTATATCTTAAATGCTAATATATTAGTTGCAAATTAATTTGATTTGATGTAAATAAATTGTTGGAGCAGGAAGCAGCTTATGGATGGAGTACTATCTGGCTCAAATCAGAAGCAGCTGGAGGAGAATTTAACAACTAATTAGGTTAATTGGCAACAGCCCGCTAACATGATTGGGTATAAAAGTAGCATTTCAGTGAAGCAATATCAATATTAAAATGTGATATTGGAAAAAAATAGGCATCAGTTTTTTTCGTACAAGTATTTCTACAAACAAAATCTCGCGAGATTCTGTAATGGAACAATGAGATCTTGCAAGACTTCATTCCATAAGCAGCATTCTGGCAAGAAGATAAGTTACTGTCATTCTGGAAGAACTGCATATCCCAGCATTTCTTTTCGAGTCATGTCTAATGACTAAAGCCCCATTATGACAGGATTAGTATTACCTAGGGACCACATGTAATAGATAACCCCCCCCCGACGTCTGTTTTTTCTGTGGTACATTCACACGGGAAAACTGAAGTCTGAGATTTAACTGAAATTCACAGTCATCTAGCAGATATGATGTCAACCAGCTGTGTATTATGTAACATCTGCACACACGAGCTGCGTTTCCATCAGCAGTGCATGATCATTCAGAGACAAATGTGTTGAAATAACTTGCGGACAGTTGTTACCAACGCTTTAAGAACTTGCACCATGTCTGCATGTTGTCCAAAATAAACGTTTCTCACCATGGGAAAATGCCATTTACAAATTTTTCATATAGGTCTGTATACAGCTGGTGAAACTTCCCCGATCACTCGGAAACCAAAGCTAACGCTTTTTAAATGATCATAAACGATAGATAACTTATAGATAACTAAGATAACTTATTTTGCAGCCTCCATTCTTCATCAAAAAGGAAATGAAATGTGTCCAGGAAACATATACCGCCAAATCACGCGACATTTCTATCCAGATCACTGAGATGTCCATTCGCATTGGATTAGTGTCATCAGAGGACCTCGGAGTTTAAAAAATCATAGTAGGTAATTCGCGGGGGAATTATTACATCACAAATCACCGACATGGCCGAGTCACACAGGATTAAAATCACAGACAAGCTCTATAATTATTACAAATTACACGTGGTCCCTGTATAATACTGATCCTGTCAGAATCGGGCTTAAAAATTGGAAATTCATTTTCTATGTACATTAATATGCACTGTCCCTTTTTAAATAAATAAACTCAAACTCAGTGTGACTAACGGTGCAGCAGCCGCTGCTACAGACTGACTTGCTTTGAAGCTGTATATAATATGTCTGGTTTTAAATTGTTGGTTAAGTTACCAAGTTGTAAGAAACATTTAGAATTAGCCACATGTTGACTAATACCTGCTAGTATCTGATATATGGTAGTATCCAGAACTCGAGTTGTAAAAAAGTTTCGGGGGATGGAAAAACTCATTGGAGATTCTCTTTAATCTGCCTTGAACGTAAGAATCTTAGCTAAAGTCTTCACTTTTTTTGTTGCCCGACGAGTCCTATTGGTGAAAACAATACAGCCACATGGAACCAAATGATTTCAACAAGTTATTTTTGTGCAATTTGGGCTTGAATCGGCACTCAAGCAGTTACTTTGTGATCGTCTATGAGCCAAACGATTTGACTAAAAAGCCACAAGAGAACTTTTTAGCAAAATCATTCGTTAACAATAAACATTGTTAAACAAAGACCTGATCAACACCAGCCATGCATGATGGAACTGGTATTTGTCTGGAATGCCAGTTACCCACCAGAACTTCATGCTTTATGCAAAATATGTTTCATTTAACAGCTTCTGTGTTCAAAATCCCAGTTTTCAGCTTTTCTCAGCTAGATATTGTGATTGGGGAAAGAAGGTTGCTGCTTTGCAGGAGAGAGCCTCGGCTGCTTCCAAACCACTTTCACTTCTTATTTCAGACACCAGCTATTCCCTACAGTTGGAATTTTTTTAATCAAACGTGCAGAAGTAAAGTTCTGAGCTTTGCTTTCCAGCGGAGCTCAGGCAGATATTTGCCGGTTTGCAGGAGATCCTGCTGGACAGAATAATTCTTCATTACTGGTAAAATATTTGAGATAAACCCTCGTCTGATGTGAACAGTAAATATCTGTTCTACGTTTGCCAGGCTCATAATTCCAAATCTATCGTGACTGAATGACAAGTCCTGTGTTTTAGCAAGCTAGCTTACAAGAATCTCAGCTGTTTGGAGGCTACACGGCGAGCTGGACAAACAGCTGTGTTATTGTGCAACTTGTGGCAAGTTTGGTGACTTTTTTTATATATTGCTCAAAAGTAATGATTGAGGTTCCTGAGTCGTGATTTTCATCTTTTTAAAATACTCTCCAACATGGCGTCATCCAGCCGCTCCTTTAGCCGTGCTGACACTGCAGCGCAGTTAATCCTTAAAGCCCAGTTTCCACCCGTTGGTCTGGGTCGGGTCAGGTCGGGCCAGGCCGGATCGGATGGGTTTTGGTACGGATGTGTTGATTTCACGCTGCGTCCCCACAGCAACCTGTACCCTTACTCTGGAGGCGGAGAATGACATCATCGCCGTGCAACGCTGTTTAACCAAAACACCGCGCCATACATGACAGAAACAAAAGGAGTCACCCCGGCTTTGTTTCTACGCTGGGTCACGCGGGAAGTGAGATTTTTCAACGAATCAATGTATTGCTTTGTGTTAGCTCCACCTCTTTGGTCCGGATCGGTTAGATCAGTACCCCTACCGAAGGGTGCCAAAAAAGTAGGCCGGGTCGGGTTGGATATAAGGGTACCCGTCCAGGTTTTTATCTGTGGAGACGCAAAAAAACGTGGACCGATCCGGCCCGACCCGACCCAGACCCGCAGGTGGAAACGGGGCTTAAGATGTTGCTCTGCACTGCTTGTCCCTCTGACATCGAGCATCAACCAGTCATATTCATATTGCGTCATTGCATGTGTGCGTGCCCCTGTGCCCTCAGATTTTATTACCTTTACTCAACATCCGTACTACTTTCTGACAATGAAACAGTTATATGAGTAATGGTCATGTTTCCAGGATTTACTGTAAAAAAGGGAGGGGATGGAATGGGGGATGGCAGTTTTACAGGGGGGATGATTTTGATAGTTTTTATTTCAGGGGGGACGCCATCCCCCCTCAGCTCGAGTACTGGTAGTGTCAGAAACATTAGAATTAGACACGTGGATAATACCTGCTAGTATCTGATATCTGGCAGCCAGATGTCCAAAATGAACTCCTCTGGCTGAGTTATGGAGATTTTGGGATCTTTTCTCTCAGAACAGAATATAGTTTTATCTCAGCATATGAGATACAACCTCACAGTCTGCAGAGATCGATATCAGTTGATATCAGATATCGGAAATTAAGAGTTAGGCAATATTGGACATCGGATATCAGTAAAAAAAAAGCCAGTACAAACATCTCTAAATCAAATGTTGCATATTTTCTGCTCTTCGCTGTGACACCATATTAAAGGGTACATGGCCATTTCCAGGCTGACCACCCGACTGCTGGCTGGTGAAACTTTCTGCATATTCATCTCTCTGTGTGGTGCACGGGCAGCAGAGCTGACTTGTACTATCACACAAGCATGGATGAGCTCAATTTTCCATCTCAACTGTCCTGACACGTACAGGATATCCTATGAATGATAAGAAGTCAGCCAAGCCCCCCACATCTCACCATGCAGCGCTGCCCATTCCCTAAATCTAATTACAGCACTAATAACTGCAGTCATTAATTCATAAGCCGCTTTACTTTCTCATTTCCCTTTGCTCTCAATATTTAATCTTCCTTATGATGGCTGAAGTTGGAAGTCTTCACAAACGAAAGGACACGAGAGGGAGGGGAACATCCATTCTGGAGTAACAGAATACAGAAAGAGAAAGTTCATTCTGTGATTGAGAAGTTGAGGACGCGCTGGGAGCTGAGAAGATAAGTTAGTTTCCACTTCACGCCTAAGAGAGTAATGAATAGTATACAAATTAAAAGTCTGAATTTAAGCTGTTTTTCATCAAGCTGGAGTACAACCCTTCCCTTTGGCATGTAAATAGTTTGGTTATAAAGAGCCAAAAGAAGATGTGTCGCTGTAATGAAAGCATTCATCCTGCGGCTGCAGGGAGAGCGAATGGGAAGGAAGGAAAAAATGGAGGCAGACCAGCAGACAAACAAACAAGACTGCTTTTTATGGCTTTTTAATTAACTTTCAGGTGTGACATTTTTTTGTTCCTTCGACGTCGTCTTGATAAGGGCCTCCCAGCCTCCGCGATGACTGCACCGATATTACATCAAAGAGTCATCTATTTACATAATAATTCAAAAATGAATCTAAAAC
Source organism: Atherinomorus stipes (assembly GCA_023101725.1). Taxonomy (NCBI): domain Eukaryota; kingdom Metazoa; phylum Chordata; class Actinopteri; order Atheriniformes; family Atherinidae; genus Atherinomorus; species Atherinomorus stipes. Next base: position 264,398 of record JALJCO010008386.1, read on the forward strand.
CCATTAGAAGACACCACTAGCAAGGTCTTTGATGAATTGCTATCAAACAGAACCTGAGGGAAACTACACGGCACGTTCCACGGCAGAAGCAGGTGCGTGCATGCAGCGCTTCTCTTCACACATACAGAAACAGGCCAGTCAGGATGAGCAGCGAGGACAGCTGGAGTCCAGCAGCGAGGAGGCCGACTCACGGACTCCAGGGTGACGTACAAGCCTGCAGACAGGATGGCGACGCTGCAAAGCAGGCTGAGACCAGGAGTGACAGCAGAAATGAGGAGGATGCGCGTGGTTGTTGTCCATTATTAAATCTATCCTCAAAATTATTCATACCCTCCAATTAAAGAAGGGAAAGAAAATCAGCTGTCAGTGAAATAAGATGAAATTGACAAAAGTGATAATAAAAAAAAATTCTATGAAAATCCTCACATTGATTTGGAATTGTGGTTTGAAAGAAATATTAAAAACAAATGCACAAAAACTAAAACAAGTAAACAAGCATGATGGGGCTCCAAAGGTAAAATTTTGTTGAGCAACACTTTGAGGCAATCACTGCAATCAGGTGTTTTTCTGTAACGTCCAATCAGACGTCTGCGCCTGTTGACAGGTATGTTGGTCCATGTTCATGGGCAAGGTGCTCTAATATGTCTGGGGCAGTTTGTTTGTTTGTTTTTAGTTATTTTTTCCAACAGCAATTCAAAAGCAATATTTTATTTCACAAAATTATGATTTTGTAATTTTTAAAAAAATTAATCCGTTTCTTGTTATTTGAATTACCGAATTAATGATAATAATAATAACCAGAAACGCACTCGGAGAGCGCAGACCTCCGCCACGCAGCTCGACTTACTTATTTTTGTATGTTGTAGATCATAGTATCTGGAATTTTAACTGGATCTGGATCAACTTTGGAAACATTCTAGAACTCATTGAGTTGAGTGTAATTTTTTACCAAACATTCGGGCCATTTGTATGGAGTTATATAGAACAGTTTAAAAAATTTGGCCTATTAGGGTGATGTTGATGTAAGACTGTTTAGGCAATGGTAAGGAGGTTTGATGTTCACCATGGGGTGTCAGTCAGAACACGCAGGACTTGCTTGTACAGTTAACTGTCTTTACTGGTCACTCTAAGGGCCAATTCCAATTCCTATCTTAACTCTCAAGCTCAACCCTCAATCTTAGTAGCCCTTAAAACCAAGTGTTAAGGGCTTTTTTGTGACTTAGAAATGGGACACCACTTAAACGCAGATATGTCTTCAAACTGTGGGGGGCAGCGTTACATCAAAGCAGCGTTCAGTCTGTCAACTCAGGAGAAGAAGAGGAAGAAGAAGAATTTACTTTATTTACATTAATTTGCACTGTTAACCCTGTCTGTTTAATCATAACCCACAATCACAGCTACCATGGACATAATCAGCTGTCACCCATACCACGGCTTATTGAAAGGTAAACACCAGCTATAACAAAAGTTACGTAGGTAACTGTGGTTCTGTGCATTCCTGGATGACTGCCAGTCAGCTGGCCTACACGTCACCTGTTGTTAGGACTCGACCTGCGCGAAGCACAAGGAGACGTATCCACGCTGCCAATGGAATGAAACAGAACCATCGTTAGATAACTGCGGCTACGGGACATGACATTAGTGTGGGCGTCTCATGCCATTATTGGCACAAGCACGTTATACAGGCTGTTATCTTGATAAAACAACAACATTAGAACCGAGAAAAATTACCATTTTGTAAAGTTAACTTAAAGGGGAAACTCAGTAACTTTTTTACCTCAATAAATGCTTTTCAGAATCCCCGTGGGGCTAAACAAAGTGTTTACGGAGCGATTCAATGTGCCCCCCCCTCCCGCCGGGGCCTCTGGCCTGCGAGCAGCTAAAAACAACTTTGCTTGCGCCGACCCGAGCAGAACTTGCGACAACAGAAACCGCTGTACGGTACTCAGGTCCCCTATCTACCGAGCTGCTTCCAGCTCTGATTTGAACCAGACTACCAGCGCTAATTCGAAGAAAACATTTCTTTAGCTTCACACCACCTAAACACAGCTCCTGGCTCTCATAACCAACTCTTTGCTGGACCAGAGTGATTCACGTAGCTTGCGCTGCCTGGGCGCCGGGTGAAGCATCACTGCTTCAGGCTCAATAATCACTTGTCACGTCCGCAAAAAGTAAATAAAAGTTCGTATTCTTACCTGCTACTCGCCAACACCAGTGAAAAATATAATCCACGGCATATTTACCCGCAAATCGCGGGTAAAACGTCCCATTTCAGAAAATACAGGACTTTGCTTTGAGCAGAGGGAGATGCTGTGCTGCTACCAACGCAGCAAAGTAGCATCAACAAGCTAGTAAACGCTTAGAAATATATCCAGCGATCAAAATAGAGGAAAGACAGGTAGAGAAGCCGTCTGTGTGCTGTGGGGGGTGTAAGGGGGGTTGAACACGACAGTGAAAGGACGCCACTAGGGGGAGCCCCGAGCTGAAGTTACTGAGTTCTGCTTTAACTAACTTAAATGATAGCAACATGGTTTGACCGCACTGGCTGCTATTGCCAAAAGATCGTAAAATGAAAATTAGTATTATGCAACAATGAGGTAACTAATCCATAACATGGGTCTAAACTAAGCTAACACAATGGTTTTCGTAATACTCATATCTCAATTAACAATGAAAATACTTAAGAGTTGTAGCTCGCCTTCTCTGCCACTTGCATTCTGGGTAGCCCTTACTCACAAGGGTGGTGTCGGAGAATCTCAATATTCAGCGATTCAGCCCTAAAACTTGCCCCTAAACTTATCATTCTGAGAATCGGGGCAGCACTTCACGGGAGTGCGCATTTTTGAGACTGAGGGTTAAGACAGGAATTGGAATTCACCCTTAATCACAACAGCACAGTAATGCAACAAATGACAGGCTTACAGGTGAGGACTTCCAGGCTAGTTAAGGCGAATGCTGGATGGAAGTGAGTGTGGTCTATAAACACAGAAATACAAAGCCATGAGGAACATTCGTTCAGCAAATAAAAACATTTAAGGTATTAATTATTATTAATAATTACCCTTCCAGTTAGGACTAAACATGCATATTTGTTCAAAGCTAACAGTTACAGTAACTGGCATGTGACAGGTCAGCTAGCTTAATAGCATAAAAAGGCACATGGTGAATGGAGGAACACTTCTGAATAAGCAAATCAGCTAAATAACATTAAAGGCTAAATAAACATCCTGTTCAGGCAGAAATACAACTAGTTACTTCCAGTTCTTCACAGATGCACACAGTTCACCATCTTCACCTGCTAGAAGTCTGTCCAACAGTCTTCTCTCCTCGTGCTCACTGCTGCTCACAAGTTTCATTTCTGCATCCTGACATCATGTGCTCAGTCCCGCAGCTGCAAAATTCTGCCACAAGGGGGCACTCACGCCTCATCGACAGCCTTTCCAACATGGCTGATCTCACAATGATAACGAATCCTTTAAAACAGTCCTGCATCCAGAAGGTGATCCGGATCAACACCAAACTTTAATGGGTTCATCCTTCACATGGCTGGTGAAAATTTCAGGCCATCCAGAACTTTTTCCGTAAAGTTGCTGACAGACAGACGGACGGACGGACAAATCAACGCTACTGAAAACATTACCTCCTTGACAGAGATAATAAAAATAATATCAGGGCTGGAAAATTATTTGAATTTTTATCATGATTTAAATTTTGCCTTCTCACGATTATAAAAACACTGTAATTGAAGAAAATCAAATGTTCACATCACAGCAACACGACCATATTAAAATGTAGCAGAAACATTAAAATAATACCATAAATAGATAAATAATAAATAGTTTCCTCCCAGCATCCTGGGAAAATCCAGAATACATCCAGACTTTAGACTTTGTCCTTTTAGAATGGAAAAAATCTCCAGAGCGTCCATGCGGTGCCTTCCTCCATGTTTTCAGAGACCAAACATGCAAACTGTGTCTGAGGGACTGATGCTGCTTTTCCTGGCTATGAGCAGCATCACGGTGAGTTTATCAAAGTACGATAATCACGGTTTTATGATGATTAAAATCTGAAAAGGTAATACTAATTGTCAGGGGAACTATATCCCGATTTATCTTTCTATCGATCATTGTTACATCACTAATATATGTATATACATATCTTAAAGGCTAATATATTAGACATTTAGCACTGAAAAAAGCTTTCAAGGTTACATTTGATGTAAATTATACCGTTGGAGCAGGAAGCAGCTTAAGGATGGAGATTAACTGGCTCAAATCAGAAGCAGCTGGAGGAGAATTTAACAACTAATCAGGTTAATTTGCAACAGCCCGTTAACATGATTGGGTATAAAAGGAGCATTTCAGTGAAGTGGAGTGTCTCAGATGGAAAGATGGACAGAGGTTTACCAGTCTGAGACAAAAGCCGCTCTGAGGTTTATGCCAGCCTCACACCAAACCAATTTCACCGTCACAGACTTAAGACTGAAGGTCTTTAGGAAATCTCAGGAGTTTTACTGGAGTTGTGGAGTGCCCCTGCGGACTTGATTGTGAAGTTTGAGATGGTAATCTGCGCTGATTTATAGCAATCTTTTCCTAGTGTTGCGCTTGCGATAATATCAGACGTGTTTGATATTATTGCAGGTTGCAGTGACACAACACAATCACCAACCAATAGCTGAATGAGCTCTGACAGCAGCGGAAACAGGTGCCAGCCTCCAGAACCATCAATACTCAGAGTTGCATAATACATTGACCAGAGCCATAGAAATTCAGAGTTGGGACATGGGTTGACTTTAATGTAAAAGCGGTCACGTGACTCCCGGAGAATGCCATGCGAACCCCACGCTGTCATATCTGACTGCAGAACCAATCAGGTTACTGACAGTAAACAGTAAATAAGCATCGGTGCTGCACAGACATGCTGGTCACTGAATGTTCTTGGTTAGAGAGAGCAGATTTTTAATGTTTTATCTGGTTTTATACACTGTCTTTGTGCGCTTTGATAAGGTGCTTTCAAATAAAAAATGCATGATGATGATGATGGTGATGGGATGATGGTGATGATGATGATGGGAACAACTTGCATGATGGGGAAAAAAATGCTGAAATAATTTATGTGCAGTCTTGTAAATAGTGACCCTGCAAGATTCCCAGTCTCTTTATCTCAGTCTGAGACTTAAAACTGTCTTTAGATGGGAGCTAGTGTGAGATGGTGGTCTTCAGGAGTCTTTTCCAAATCTTTATAAAGTCCTCTGATGTGAGGGAGGCATTACTAAAGTCCATCCACTCTTTGACCGCAGATGTTTTCAAACATATGGCTTCCTTGCGGATGTCTTACGTCCCGGGCGGCCATGTTTAGTTTTTGGGAAACGTTCCGGATAATGCCTCCCTTACATCGGAAGACTTTGAAAAGATCTGGAAAAGACTTCATCTAAAGACAGTTTTTAGTCTCATACTGAGATTTTACAAAGACGGTGAATCTTGCAAGGTTGCTATTTACAAAACTACAACTAGACTCTAAGCATTTTTCCCATCATGCTCTCTAACCCTAAAACATTCCAATTGGAGGATCCAGATGCAACTGAAATTAATCTATAAAAAAAACAGCAGCAGCTGACTTGCTGATCTGGTGATGCTTTTGGGCTGAAACTAAATTCCACTAGATTGTCTCGTCATCACAGTTTTGACGGGAGAACATTCGTGGATTACTAACTGGAGACTTCAATGGAAACCTGCCTCAACTTTGTAGATTTTGTTTGTTGGTGGTGTCAGTTTCTGTTGTAGTGGTTGGATCTACAGACACTTACGCATCTCTGAAGTGCATACTTGCCAACTCTCCCGATTCACATGGGAGACTCACGATTTTTAACGTATCTTGTTGAGATATTGCATTTGGGGAAAGAAAACTGATGCTTCACAGGGGAGACCCCCAGCTGCTTCTAAACCACTTTCCATTCTAATTTTAGACACCAGCCACTGAGCATTTTTTGGTCTAAAAGAGGTCTAACAGACGTCTAATATTGTCCTTGGATGTCTAGGCTAAAATCCGCCACTGGTCTAAAAGTGAAAGCTTTGTAGCCGTCTAAGCTCAGACTAGCTTAGACTAAACCTAAACTACACTGTACATTGATCAATGACTGGCCAAATGTTTTGATCCAACATTTGGCCATCATTTATACAGCCTACAGTTGTTTTTTAAATATTTAATAATACTGGATTAAATGATAAAGTCTAGATTCGAGCTAAAATATAGACCATTTACAGTCGGGTGAATTTCGGTCTAAACTTAGACAAGATGTCTAATAGACGTCTTTGGCTCGGTGGGTAGCTGCCCCCTACAGTTGGAATTTTTAAGATGGGAGTTGAAAGAAGTTCAAAAATTCCAGTTTTAAGCCTTTGTCAGTGAGAGATTGCGATTGGGGAAAGAAACCTGCTGCTTCAGATGGGAGACCCCCCAGCTGCTTCCAACATACTTTCCCTAAAGTATACAGCCCTAGTTGGAATTTATGATTTGGTATGATTGGGTATGCATGTGTGTTATCGGTATTGTCCTTTAGGAGCTTAAATTTATCGGTTAATGTTTTTTAAAAAAAAGGTTATCGTGCATCCCTAAATTACACCGTGGGTCAATACACCGGTGAAAAAAATCATCCTATTTTTCACAACCCAATGTTGTCAAGCATGGAAGTGATAAATGAGATGACACTACTTTGTTTCAGTGGCGTTTCAGACTCTCGCAGCTGTCTGTCCTTATAAAGCCAGGGCAAGGCTGGACATCAGTATGGAGCACTTTTGTCAAACAGTCTCTCCAATCTGCACTTCAAATAGGCTGGCTTTCACAGTAAATGTGCAAAGTGGATGGCAAGTTTAGGCCATCCCATTCTGAATGCCTGGCCAATGAGGGATGTTCAAGTCCAATCTGCGCGATTGATTGCCTCTCCATCTACCCTCTTCTCTTTTCCAATGGGCTGCTTCAAAGTTTCTGCATCTCTGTCTCCCAGCTCTATCTGAGCAGAAGCTGCAGCTCTGAAGTATAATTACCCCGTCGGGAAAGGGGGGAACCTGCCACTGACCTGGCCCTCCGCTGATGGAGCTGGGGCTGGCAGCGGCAGGGTAAATGTGGACGGTGAGACAAGGGGAGAGTGGAAAAGGTGGGAGGATAGCACAGACGAGGAGGCTGAGGAAGAGAAGGAGAGATAACAGGTTATCGGGAAAGGTTGGAGGACGGGAGAATTGATAAGCCAGAGGATACAGAGGAGAAAATTAGAAGGTCAAGGTATGAAGTTAGACAGAATAAGGAGGTGAGAAGAGAGAAAAGAGGAGATATTGTTGGTAAAAATCAGGAATGAGATGAGAACATGATACCTCCCCCCTCCTAGCCTCAGTTTTCCTCCCCCTCCCTGAGCAGTGCCATGGGGGTGGATCTCAGCAGGCAGACAAACAGATAGTCAATGGGAGAGTGAGTGGGAGGTTTGTTGCTAGGGGGACAAGGCCTTTTTTAAGCCGATCGATTTGAGATTCTTATGCAAAAGTAATTAAACTACTGCTTGTCTGTGCTACCCCGGCTCAGGAGAAGAGACCGATGCTGTCCCAACCTCTCTCTTTCATTTCTACCAGCTGTGTGAATTAAAAGAAAAGGGTGTCCCACAGCGGCCGGTCTGCAGTTCATATCTGTCGATACTTCCTATTAGAATTCCACCAAGGTTTCCACTTAAAATGCAAAAGCCAGCCTTGCCCTCCAGATAAGGGGAGAACAGACACAGCGGCTGGAGATATTGTACTGTATAATGCCATGGCCCTTTCAGTTGGGAAAATTCAGCAGAAAATTAAATTCATTTTCCATGCAGACAAAACTGGGAAGAAAGCAAACATCCAACAAGTACGCGATGAAAAACGCGGTGATTATACAGCCGACTCCCAACGCACACTGATGATGGAAATGCCGCCTAAAACCCCCTCAGATTTAAACTCCTTAACCTGAGCAGACCCTGCTTTCATCTACGACAGCTGCTTTTGATTTTAATGTGTATTTCCTTTGTTTTTACTACATTTATAACCACTTTTGTAAACATATTTTTCTATGACTTGACACTTTTTGTCTGGGTCGGCTTGTGGCTCACCACATGCAGCCTAATACAGAGACAGAAAGGACATTATATAAACCTTAACATGGCATCTCACTGTGCACATGTCCCAAACTTTGGTTCAGGTAACTGAATCAGTCCAAATGAACAGAAACAAAAGTAAAATGATAAAAACAAACTTCTTGTGTGTGTGTGGCTTCACTGCAAAGCACAAATCGTTGTCATTTCTTGTCCATATGTCAAATACACAGTGGGTACGGAAAGTATTCAGACCCCTGTAAACTTTTCACTCTTTATTTCATTGCAGCCCTTTGCTAACATAAAAATATATATATATATATATATATATATATATATATATATATATATATATATATATATATATATAATGAAATTCTGAGTATTTCATGTAGAAAGAAAGACATGTAAACTTCTTTCGACCCTGCCTCTTAACTCATTAACTGCCAGACCTTTTCCGAGCAGAGCGCTCCATATTGCCAGGATTTTTAAGCATTTTCACTGATTTTGGGAGATCCACAGAATATTGTGTACTATGCCAATACAAACACTGAATGTACCAAAGGAAAGCTTAGACTCTCTTCTTTTATCAGAAAAAAAACATTTGTTTCTAGCTTTTTCCATTCTTTAGTAATCTGTAGTAGAACATGGCTTTGTTGCAGCGAAAATGCCTGTTTCTGACCAAAAAGCTGATAAAACTAGCTTTGAATGCTACCGTCCGCTTCAAGTGGGAAAGTGTCTTTGATGCCAATATTTTTTACTTTAGTAAGACCTTCATCATCTGATCAGCTGTTTACTTCTATGAAACAACAAATACAACACTGAGAAAAGAGTTTTGGAGACAAAATAATTATTTACTAGCTAAATAAGCAACAACAAGTTTGTTTCACAGCATAACATTTGATAGAAACGTATGGCAGAAACGTCTCCCTACTCCTCCCTCCCTCCCTCCCTCCCTCTACCGCAGCTTAGGTGCGCACGCACCAGGGAGGTGCTGACCTCAGCAAATGATCAGACACACTTGGATTAATCAGTTCATCCAATCATGTAAGACAGGAAATAAAGGTGCAGTATTCAGTTCAGGAAGTACTGGAGATGTGCATAAAGCCTATTAACATGAAAACAAGTGATTGGCAGTTAACATTCGGATTTGAATTAACGTGGAAACACGTGAATGGCTACTTCCACCAGGAATTTCTTCACCGTTTCTACTGTACAGTAGCCTCTGGTACAAACGTCTCTGTGAGACTCGGTCCGAGTGGAGAAACGTGGAGAGCCAAATACAACATTTACTGAAAGCTTTTATCTGGAACTCCAAGATGATGAACAAAAAGAAGGTCCACTGCAACCTCTGTAGGAAAATCTAGCATTTTATCAGTCATCCATGAGTATGAACAGAGGGAAGCATCCGGTAGAAAGCTCATCAGTAAATCAGCGGTTAATGACAGCTTTGGGAGGTTTGACGTTAGCCATGAAGAGCAAATAACAGACCTCATCTCAGAGATGACAGCTACAGACATGCTTCCCATCTGTTTAATTAAAGGTTTTCAAAGTTTAAGGGAAGTAGCTGAGCCAGAGTTTAAGCTTCCATCCAGAAAAACCACCAGAACAAGACAGAAACGGTCTGATGATGCTGTGGGTGAGCTAAACGCTCAGATCTGTCTCACCACAGATTCACGGACAGAGCTAACAGTCTTATGTAACCATCTCATGTCACTGCAGACTCGACTGGAAAATACACAAACGTGTTCTGCAGACTGAAAACCTTGTGAATGTGTTTTACAAGGAACACAAGGAACAACATGGTGTTAGCTAACAGGATACCTGATTAGCTAAGTGCTGTTGCCTGTAATGACCATGTCTAGCTGGAACCGTAAATGTTTGGGTATGCCGTACCTGTAGGATAACCCAATGGCCACTTTTAGCTGCCAGATCAAGGGCTTGCTCAGCTATAACCTCCTGGCCTTGACCCAGAGACACGTTGTGGAAGTTGTTGTTGTCAGAGGTGTAGCCCAGCTTCTTTCCTGAAGGAAAACAGAGACACAATATATGACATACAGATCAGATATTATTTTTCAACACAATAAACCAAGAGCACTGCTGCAGTTAAAAAAAGATCTAATCCCCAACGCTAAATAATTGTGCACACAGTGTATAACTCGTGAGCTCAAAAAATGTGGTAGTTTATACAAAAACTTCTTGCTCTAACTACATGATAAAATGATTCAAGTAGTTGCCTTGATTTTTTTTTTTTATTAAAGTAAATCATTGATTTCTTTTTTCAGTGTGGTTGTGCATCACATTAAACACAAAGATTATACTAATGATCTTCAATAAAGGCACCACATGCACGATTATCATCATCATAATCAGCAGCAGATGTTTGGTAACTCAGTCTTGGTTGGACACCGTGAATGTCCCCATTGAAAATTCTTCAAGTCAAAAGCAAGCAGATAGCTGGCGTTTGTCTGAGGGATATTAGTCCCCTGCAGAGCATACAAAATCACATCACCTATCTAATGAAAATCTCATTTAAGCCTGATACCAGTGATAAAACCCAATAGTCACAGCTATAATGGAAAAATCCCATCTGCAAACCATTCTGCTGCAGCGACTGCTTATTTTCAGCCTTAAATGGACTGACTCTGCTTAAACTGAAGCTGTTGATAATCAATAATCACACAGTTCTAACAAGAAGTTCCTGGAGCAGCTCTCTTTCTTACCATTAGAGGAGTTTCACACATGGCAGATGTAACCACCTGTTACAGTCAGACTTCTCACAAAAGACCCCCAAATCACAGAAAATAACTGTCACGCTGAAATTAATCTATAGTCTGAATTCATTTAAGTGGGCTCTTCATGCAGAAAGAGAAAGTCAAATCAAATGAAAGCAGTATATGAATCATCAAGATGCAGAATACTGGTAATTGAAAATGCAGTGGGGCTTAGTTATAGCAACGGCACGTAGAAATTTCTTTGTTCCACCAGACTGATCCAATCCTTTTGCCATCTGAATATTTCATAGCGATAACTTCAAACACCCACGGGGTGAATTATTTGGCAACAAGTTCAACAGTATCAGGCTGTGATGGCGCCCCGTTCCAGGTCAGTACAAAAGCTTTGACTTTTGGCATATTTTTGGTGAAAAATCCAAACAGTGCGCCCGAATGCCACGCGCACATTATTCAAACAGGAATGTAAAGTAACTCTGAAACCAATGACATTTACTTTCCACTGCCCCTAATACACCAGGGGTGTCGTCTAATATATTTATGACCTTTAGTATAATCCCCTCGATCTAGGCAGAGCCTGTTGTACTGAAGGCTGGAATCACAGGAGAGTGCTGGATGATGCTGCTCTGACTGATACACTCATGCAGCGGGACTCAAAGTGGAAGTCATGCATGAAGGTCTGCCTGCGCTTGACGTTTCCATGAGTCAATAGCAATACAAAGAAATGGAAAGAATAGGTTTTGTTTTTTTTTTTTTTTTTTTTACAAGTACAGGAAAACTTTGATTGTAATGGCCTGAACACAGGTTTTAAACATGCTTATAGACATAAGCATTCAACTTGTTCAGCCCTTACAGTAATGACAGATAACGGGCTTTAGGGGGTGGGCTCTATGCACGACTCAACTACTTCCTAAACGTCAGGTAGCTCCTTTCTTTCCTGTCTTTCATTCCAAACGATTAATCCAGGTGTTTCCGGCAGTTACTGAGGTCGACACACCTGGATTAATCAGTTCATCCAGTAATGAAAGACAAGAAACAAAGGAGCTACCTTAAGTTCAGGAAGTAGTGGAGTTGTGCGTAGAGCCCATTGATAACTCAAAGATGACTGGTGCGGTACTACTTGATTTTAGTGCAGCATTTGATGTCATGGATCATAATCTGCTTATCGGTAAGCTGGAATGCTGGTTTTAGCCCAACTGCCATACTGTTTATGAAAAAGGTATTGGACTGCAGGGTCCCACAAGGGAGTTGCCTGGGACCACTTTTATATGCTATTTTCACAAATGATCTACCATTAGTTTTGAGTAAAGCAACTGTACAAATGTGTGCAGATGATTCCACATTGTATTATGCTGCAAAAACTGTCAGGAATTAGAAAATGTTTTATAGCTGAGTTAAATATGGCTTTGTCTGAATAAAACTAAATAAGATGGGTTGAATATCTCAAAAAACAAATAGATTATCCTGGGATCAAATCATAAAATGCCATGTACACCTAAGATAAGTTTAAATTTGTCTGGGGAATTCATAGAACGAGTAGATAAAGTAAAATCACTCTGCATTATGATTAATAGTCAACTGTCATGGGCAGGACACATTGATACCATAGTGAAGAGGATGGGTTGTGGCATTGCAATGGTAAGGATGTGTCTTTTTTTATGTCCCTTCACATACTGGCTAAATCTTTCATTTGCTGCCACGCTACCTCGTCCGAAATCAGACGCTCTGAAGAGAAGTTATTCATCATCTATCAACCAATGGAATAATTGCGTAAGTTGAATAACAGTATCCTTCAAGTAGCATTTAAGATTGAATCATTTAAATTTGTGAGTTGAAATGAACACGTCCACTGTTTGGATGTAATAAGGAATGTAACACACATGAATGTACCTGTAATAACTTTATTTTTCATTTTGGATGTTTATAATGATGTCTGCAATGATTTGCTTCTTTTAGATTGCCATTGTCAGGTTAATTAAGACTTGAATCTTGTATATTTCATGTTTGTTTTTTCTTGTCTTTTGTATGGACCCCAGGAAGACTAGCTCGTCCCACTTTGGAGACAGCTAATGAACAATTAACAATAAACACACATTCCGATAAAATTCCAAGTTTGAGGTGGAATTTTATGTCTTATTAAAGATGAAACAGGCAGAGGACTCACCATGCTTCTCCACGTCTTTCAGCGGGTCCACTCCAGGAGAGAGGATGAAGAACATGGGCGTTGATGCGCCGGACTCTTCAAAGGAGACGGCAAAGTCCAGCGATCTGCCAATCACGTACTGGCTCCCCAGTTTCTCTTCGACAAAGTCTCTGCAGGGGAGACGATGGCTTAGTTCTCCTTAAAAACTACAAAATGGAATCACTGGAAAAGTTGGAATGGACTGAAGTGCCGTTCACCAGATGGACAGACACTTTAGCTTTGACATGAAAAAGACATTATCTGTTCTATTGTTGATACATACAACAAAACTTATTAAAAATGTCTTATTTTGAGCCAAGTTCTCATTTCTCATCGTAGCAGCTGAGATTTATATAAATGTGGACGACATGTAATTCATCAAAAGAAGTCATGTAGGATATTTCTCAGAGAGCTCTGTCATGTGTAAAGAAGATGAACCTCACACATTAAAACAAATTCATAGACGTTTGATACCTTTAGGGCCGGGATGACATGTTGACTTCATCAATTATGTCAACACAAAATTAGTCAACACAAATTTTGTGTGTGAGAAATCTATTTTTTGTCATCTTTTGGAAATCAAACTCAAAATAAATATTTGCAGGAACTGTGAAAGATGTGCTATAAGCCTGACTTGTATTTATAAGTGTTGAAATCAGTCAGCTCAGATTACAATATCATTATGTATCATTGTGTGTACTGGTATTTAACAACCACCCCACCACATCCAAATATCCACAGTATGTAGGGACCCCTTTAAGACCTGTTAACCAGGTGTTAACAGGGTCCCAACGTGGTTCTTCAGCCTTTCTAAACTGAGTTTGAGGGTTTTCCTCCAGGTTGTTTGCATCTGTGATCGCAGCAACTTCTCAGGGACAAACAGTGATGCCGTGAGCATAAACAGTACAGTCATCCTCAAAACTGGTCGTATACCCTCCAATTCAACAAGGAAAAAACTCATGGAAATAAGTAGAAATTGACAAAAGTTATATTAGACAAAAAATTTATGAAAATCACAACATTGATATTTGAATCGTAGTTCAACAGAAATATTGAAAACAAACACAGAAAAAATTGCATAAAATCAATCAGACAAGCGTTTTAAATATAAAAATATCAGGCCTCCTAAAGTAAAATCTTGCATCTGTACTTAGTACTTGGTGGGGGCCCCTTTAATGACTGCCTTAACCCGGCGTGGCATGGATGCTGCCAGCTTCTGGCATATCTCAGCTGTTATGGAAGACCAGCATGCTTCCATCACAGCCTTTAGCTCTTCTTTATTGTTTGGTCTCTTCCCGTTTAGCTTTTTCTTACCAATGCCCCACATGTTCTCAGTGGGGTTCAGATCAGGTGAGTTTGCGGGCCAATCCAGCATGGTGATTCATGGTTGTTGAACCAGGATTTTGTAGTTTTGGCAGTGTGGGCAGGTGCCAAGTCCTACTGGAAGATGAAGTCTGCATCCTCATACAGCTGGTCCACTGAAGCAAGCATGAAGGTCTCCAAAATGTCCTGGTAGACGGCTGCATTTATGCTGGACTTGATGAAGCACAGAGGACCAAAACCAGCAGCTGACATGGACCCCAGGTCATCACAGACTGGAGAACTTAACACTGGACTTCATGCATCTTCTGTCTAGCGCCTCTCCGGTCTTCCTCCAGACTCTGGGACCTTTGTTTCCAAATGAGATGCAAACTTGCTCTCATCACAAAAGAAGACTTTTGACCACTGGACAACAGACCAGTCCTTCTTTTCTCTCGCCCAGCTAAGGCGCTTCTGGCGTTGCTTGCTGTTGAGGAGTGGCTTGACAACAGGAATTCGACATTTGAAGCCCATGTCCAGCATCCGCCTGTGTGTTGTTTCTCTTGAAGCAGTAACTCCAGCCTCAGTCCATTCCTTATGAAGTCCTCCACACTTTTGAAAGGCCCTTTCCTGACCATCTTCTCCAGGCTGCTGTCAGCCCTCCGGCTTCTACACCGTTTTCTTCCACACTTCTTCCTTCCACTTAACTGTCCATTAATGTGCTTTGAGACAGCACTCTGAAAACATCCAGCTTCTTTTCTATCACTTTTTGTGTCTTTCCCACCTTCTTCAGGGAGTCAATGATGGTTTTCTGCACAACTGTCAGATCAGCAGTCTTCCCCATGATTGTGAATTCTTCTAAACCAAGACAGAGACTTTTTAAAGGCTCAGGGCACTTTTGCAGATGTTTTGGATTACTTATCTGATTAGAATGTGACATTCTGAGCTACAATACTGGTGTTTTTCACAGTATCCTATTTTTTGGAGTTTTTGATTTAGAGGTTTTCTTAACCTGCAACTTCTAATCAGCAACATCCAACAAATAAAAGCTTGAAATATATTGATTCACATATTTTTTGTCTATACAATATGTAAATTGCACCTTTTAAGTTTAATTACAGAAATTTGTGAATTTTTTCAGGATATTCAAATTTTTTGGGTAGTACCTGAATTACAGAAAGTTTTATTGCAAATGTGAAAAAAATGAGTTTCGTAACGTTACATGCATCTGCTTGTGTCTGTAATGTAATCTTAAAGGCAGGGTAGGGGATCCAGGAAAAACAGTTCGAGCAAGCTACATTTGAAAAATTACAAACATCCTGAAACCACGCCTCCAGAGCACAGGAACACGCGCGTCGATGGTTGTCAGCAAACATAACCGAGAACAGCCGAGTGGCTAGCTTGTTAGCTTCCCAGTAAACAGCAGAGGAATCACGTTTCCTAAAAGTGATAATTATCTCACCTCCAACTTCTTCTGTGGTGTAAAACATCCTCACTGCAAACACCAACACCTCCATGACTTCATCCACATCCGTTTTGTCTTTTAAAGAGCAAACAGCGGCATAGATAAGAGCAGCGAGCAGCCATGTTTGTCTGTGAGCACTCGCACACATGCGCAAGGAGGGTGGGAGGACGACAAATGACAGTCATGTTTGATGGACATAGTAATCATTTAATCAATAAGCACGGGCCCTTCGCAGCCCGTTCAGTCCTGTCCGTTCCACAGGTGATTATCTTTTTTAATTTTTTGTGTCAGGACATTTAATTAATTGGCTGCAATCGGGGTGTGAAGAAGACTTTAAGCAATATAGAAAAAATGCTCCTGGAAAACATCATCCACCCTGCCTTTAACGTTACACATGAGTCAAAAGATTCTTCTTTTCCTTTCATTTTTAATCCAATCGCCCAGGAAAGAGAGACGGCATTGCAAACTCTTCCAGAAACAGCCGCGATGTCAGTTTACTACTTCATGGATGACTATTAGTGACGCATGAGGATTGGAAGAGTTGTCCCATTTCTCTGGGAAATAATTAAATCCCTAGCACTTGAAACAGCCAAGGGGAAGGGGAAGGGGAAGGGCTGGGGGTGAAAATAGGAGCTGGAACTGACCCTTGGTCCACTGTTCATGGGAAAGGTGCTCTAATGTGTCTGGGACAGTTTTGTTTGTTTGGTTTTTTAAAATGATCATTTTCAACAACAATTCAAAAGCAATATTTTACTTCACTAAATTAATTTTCTAAATTTTTATTTATTATTAGTTTCTTTAGTTTCCTGTTATTTGAATTTCTGTTGTGAATTTAGCTTTCTTCTTTAATTGGAGGGTATGAATAATTTTAAGAATGTCTTTTCAACTAGTGCTCCGAGTAAAAGGTCAAACTCTTCAACCTTTTCCCTTCCAGCACGTTCCACAGGTCAGAGGGATCCTTCAGAGATCACACAACAAAGGCCGGGCTGTAGTTCCCTCCTCACCTGACGGCGTATGTCATGCGGTCAGGTCTCAGGGCCCTCATTATGCACAGCCTCTGGAGCGAGTTCTTGCTCTTCCATTCCTGTGGGAGCTTCTCTTTCTCCGGACACTCCGACTCCACAAACTTCCTCCAGCGTTTGGCTGAGCCTTCGATGTCTCGGTCCAGGTTTCTGAACTCCTCCATGCAGCAGAGAGACTGGCGGGTTGGGAAAAAAGAAAGATGCTAAAAGTGCTGCTGCACTGTAAAGACCCATAAACATGAAAGTTTCTGACTTCAGAAAGATTTCTAAAACGCAGCAAAAGGACTAACTTTGTTTGCAAAAGTGGAAGGAAAAAAGACAAAAAAAAGGCAGCAGTGCTTATCTTTTCCTTACGCTTACATGAATAATATTTATTCAACAGAAGTGCTGAGTAAACACGATCCCTTTCATAACTGCGCGGGGGGCAGGGGGAGTCTAAATATGCATGGGTTGCAGAAGCAGTGGGGGCTTCATTGTGATGCCCCAGCTGACAGACACCTTATCGCATCTGTGGAAAACAGCAGTGTCACACAGTGCAGCCGCGAGCAGCGACTCACTCCTGACAAGCAAGCACACAAACACACACACACACACGTGTGTGTGCGTGTACGTCTGTATACCTGCATGGTATAAACTATAAGAAGGGCGCTGAAATCTCACCGCAGACACAACAAAGTGTTGTTTTCCTGCAACAACCAGCAGCACAGAGGTTTAGAAAACAGTCTGACTTTGCTTAATTACAACAGGCAGGTGGAAACCTTTCAGTCCTGCTGAGGAGAGAACACTCTGCTTCTCTAGGGAGTCCTCCTGCTAATATCATCAAGAGAACCAAGCAATCAGAGGATCTTATCCTCCTTTAAAGCTTTCCAGCTGATTATGTTTCCAAGAGCAAGGAGAAAATCAAGTGCCAGAATTTGATTAGCGGGGCCTTAAACATCCAGAGTGTGTTAAGTGCAGTCGGGAAAGTCTCTTTCTGAACCCGCAGAGGGGTTTAGGTTGAGTTAATATTGTAGGCGGAGGAGACTGAAAAATTTATAAGCACAAGAAACTAAAAAAAATGCTGCCATTAGAGTTTAGTTTGCTGCTAAACTGATTTGACAAGAGAAAGAAGCTCTGTTGTCTAATGTCCACAGGACTGCAGCGGCAGACATTCCTTCTCCCAGAGACGCTGGGAGTATGCAGAGTTTGTTCTCGTGGCCTTTCGATGGTGGAAGGCAGCAGGTCACAGAGCACAGTGGGTCCCTGAGGAGCGGCATGCTCGCAGAACAAAGAACACACCGGCCTCAGAAACGCTGCCAACCCTCCAACGATCGACTGTTTTCACAGGAAGAGTCGTTGCAGGGAAACTCTCAACGTGTTGCATCACCTAAACCTGCTGAAACAACTAAGGGTTGAAAATCGGAGGAAAATTGTAAACCTTAGTCATGTCTGAGAGATGCAGCAGGATGGAGAAAAGGTCAGTCTGCAAAGACACAAACTCTTATTTTCCTTCATTTCTTAGGGAGATTGTATGGGGAGACACCACAGGCAAAAACCCTGATTTCTCATCACCTGGTCAATTTTAAGATCTTTTTTTTCCCCTCAAAATGTTTTCTTTCAGACTAGTGTAAAACAAACAAAAAAAAAGTCCAAAATAATAATTTTAGGGGTTTACTTCATGATACTTTGTCTGATGCACCCAAATCCCATCAAAATGCAGCTAAAGTTGCAGTTTTCTCAAAATGAGATTTTCTCCTACTCTGGGTAAAAAATCTCCACTTCAGGAGCACTTACAGAAACCAAACTTTCATGTTTTGCTCCTGACTGTATTCTTAAAGTTTTGACAGAAGGATTTTTTTTATATCTCATTCACAGCCTGATTTATAGAACATTTCATCCCCAAAATATGCCAAAAAATGAGTTTTTTCTGGTTGTTGACAGTATATTCTCAATTGTGTAATGATCTATAGAGATATCCAAAATCCCCTCTTGGCTTTTATATGTGAACAAAATTCATGATGAACTTTGAACCTGGTTACATCCAGTGTTTAGATTTTTTTCCTAGAAATGAAATTAGCCCATTTTTGGCTATATGACACCTCATTTGCATATTGAAACATAACATTTCAGAAAACTTGCAACACAAAAAATGATAGCCCTAATGTGAGGAATAAAGCAGGAAAGTTTCATGGTGATACCAGTTAGTTACATTTCTTACCATATTTGCCTGGAGTGTCTCGCGTTATTGACATATAGGGCTTGATCTGCTACGATCCACATGTGCCTGCAGTAATTTGCCCATGCAATCCAGAATTGAATGCAAAGAGCTGAACCACGGTTTGCGGGTGATTTTTTAAAAGTAAAGGTGCAAGATACTGCAGGTGCAAACATGTTGCAAACGCCCAGATGTTTATGAAGGTTTTGCGTGTTTCGAGATCTGCATCATGGAGCAAGCAAGAGACAACAGCACAAAAAGAAATAGGACCCTTTGGAGATAGAAATATCAGTGGAAGAGGAAAATTTATATAATTTAGAACAAGTATGATAAATATAAAAAATTTCAATAGTACAACATGTAGCCGTGCAGAGTCTCAGAAGTGTCCATTTGATGAGGACGTGGATCAGGAGTTTCTGAACAGATGAAACTGTCTGCACACTCACATTCATACCTAGGGACAATTTAGAGTGATCAGTTAGCTTAACATCATGTCTTTGGACGGTGGGAGGAAGCCGCAGTACCTGGAGAGAACCCACGTATACACAGGAGACATGCAAACTCCACACCGGAAGACCATTGTTGGAATTGTTCGAACCCCCTCCCCAGCCGGGAATCGAACTAGCGACATTCTTACTGTGAGGCACGGGTGCTAACCACCACGCCACCGTGCAGCCTAAAGAAATAGTACACCCACAAAAGCTCAGTAGAAAGGTCACATCATTTTATGGGAATACTACTTTTTTTTTTTTTTTGTAAAGGAGTAGTACACCCACAGAATGATGTGCGTTCATTTTCTACTCACCTTCATGCTGAGCAGGACTGTGGAGCACTTTTTTAATATCTCAAATGTAACCGGAGATGTGAGACGTTTTCGTTTTCCCCCAACTTTCATATAATGGAGGTCACCAGCGACTGAACCAAAAAGGTGCATAAAACACCACAAAAACTTGTCAATATTCCTCCGTAATGCTCATTGAATGTAATCCAAGAGTCCTGAGTGGGTAGCGTCCAGAATATTCTCCAAACTACATCATTTAGTATATTTTTATAGCTTAAACAGTACTACAGTAGCTGCTGCAAAGCGCGTCCATGTGTGTTCACGACACTACGGAAGCCGCGGCAGACGAGATCCCGCGTTCTATTTTTATTTCTTTCTTTGTTTTAAATCAATAGCCAACCCTCTTATGTTTGTCCGCAGTTCATTCGCTCTTGGCACAATGTAAACAGCAAATTTCTTCTTCTGCGCTTGCATTATCGGCAGAGTAGGGGCTGAACGCTGCAGCTTCCGTAGCGTCCTGAACTCACATGAACGCGCAAATAGAAAGTGCAATGTTGTACAGTTTATGTTATAAAATATACTAAATGATGTGGTTTCCCATAAATTCTGGACGCTACCCACTCAGGACACTTGGATTACATTGGACGAGCAGCATGGAGGAATATTGACAAGTTTTTCTGGACTTTTATGGACCTTTTTGTTTCAGTCGCTGGTGAACTCCATTATATGAAAGTTGGGGGGAAACGAAAACCTGTCTGATCTTCGGCTTCATTTGAGATATTAAGAAAGTTCTCCAGAGTCCTGCTCCGCATGAGGGTGAGTAGAAAATGAATACATCATTCTGTGGGGGGTACTCTTCCTGTAAGCTACAGCAGCTGCAGATGTTTGGTTTGTCCGGAATATTTAACACCGTGTTAAATAGTGGTTTGCTGTGTTGTCAAATTCAACACTGAGAACTAAATACGCTGCCCTCACTGCTCATGAAAAGTTATTTCTAAACAAATCTGTGTGTCCAGCATCGTCCCTCTCAGAAGCTGAAGCCTTTTGTGCACAAAGCTGCTAGTCTGCTTTTCAGATGTACTAAAATACACACAAAAAACCAGCAAGGCAATGCAACTCACGGTTGATGAATCACTTTGCAAATGCTAAATCAATATATTTATATTTTCTTGCTTTGCATAGAAACAAACACCTTGTATTGCATATTCATTGCAGCAGAAGTACTAAATGGATAAGAGGTGCTATTTAGCAGCTTTGAAAGATGCATCCCTTTTTGCACGCTGTTAGTAGATCAGTTTGAATATTTTTTTGCATGTGCAATGAGATTGCTCACGTTTTTACACACGCAGACCTTTTGATAGATCTGACCCATAATGTACTAAAGACATGTATGTTAGGTAAACAGGCCTCCCTTGCAAAAGAGACATGGGCCCCGGATACATGATGTTTTTCTTTCTGAATGAAATATTCAGAGTTAAATTATTCTCCTTCGTGTTTACATGGAAACGATTCCGGACTAAGGTTTACATGGAAAACCCCTTTATCAAACTCTGCTTTAGATCTGCGAGTGGGGAAGGGTTGTGATTGGACGTTGGGCGTGATGTATTTATGTCCATTTACGTCTCCCTGGAAGCACACAGACGCAGTTCCTGCTCCTTTTTATTTCAGCTACGACATGAAAACCACATGATAACACAGATTTTCGCTGTATTTAGATTGTAGTTTTGTAGCAGCAGCTCGACACTAACATGCTACGTGTAATTCATTTCCACCGGCTGACACAAATCCAACACCTGCTTCACGTGTGCACCGACAAGCGCTATGGCAACAGGACAAGGGAAGGAGCATGCTCAGAATGACAGGAATGAACTTAGAGCGGAATAAAAGGTTTACATGACAGAGAAATGATTTTATTCTGAATTATCATTTTCACTCGGAGTTAGCGGTTTACATGGTCTTCTTAAAGCAGGATTAACTTTTATTCAGAATTAAAGGAATCAAAACTCTCATGTAAACTCAGTCATAGTGGGACTTAGCTGTTTAAAGCAACCTTTACCGATCTTGAATTTCAGAAAGAAAAGAAAAATTTTTTAAAATAAAAAGGCCCGCCTCACTCCTAAAAAAAACCCCTTAATTCCTCACCCTCCAAATGAAAAAAAAAAGGATGAAAGGGAGGGTAGGTTGGAAAATCCTGAGGGAGGTACACCAAAAAAGAAAGGTTGGATGTTTTTTTTAAATTTAATAAAATGAAAATAAAATTATATTATATTTTGGTTTGTTTTGTGTTTGATTTAAATTTTAAATTCCATAAATAATACATTTTTCCTTTAAAAAAAAAAAGAAAAAAGAAGGAACATCGGATAGGGGTCTTAAAATAGAAGGTTAAATAAAAATGTTAAAAACCTGTCTGCGTAATTCATACTCATATTCTTTTATTTCAAATCTAATGAAGATATTTTGCTTTAATCTCATTTATCCAGTTCTTTTTGTTACATTTGCAGTCCCATCTCTTCATCCAGCTCACATCTGTTTTCTGAACCAGCTACCAGTGACGGGTCAAACATCACCGAGATGCCGCTGTGTGCATCGTTTTAAGTAAAAGCAGCTGATGGATACAGCGTGGTGTCGGATGGTGGCGAGGTACCGATTTTCTCCTCATTTGCATTTGTGTCTGAAAGCAGACTCCTTAATGAAAATGTGTTAACCCTGCCTTCTCTCCTCACAAGGACACAAGCTCCCCACTTTTACGAGCTGAGATTTCCTGCATGGCTTTAACCAGTGGTGGTCTGTCAGGACCAGCAAAGCCTCCTCTGCCGGCCTAAACACCATCAGAAGCACTTACCTACATTTACAACGGAAACTCTAATTCTACTTTCTGCAAGTGTATCAACTTATTTCCAACAATCCATTCTCTTCATTTCTCAGTGTTTTTCTTGGCTTTGCTGTTTCCATTACATGTACTGTAAAGCCTTAAAGGCCTCCTTCCACTGAAAACCAATTTAATTTGCTTCTTTTTAAATAAGGGGGGTTTTTTTTTGTTTATTTACAAAAATTTGTTTGTGTGGGGTTGTTTTTCCCGGTGGGGGGTGGTTTTTCATAAAAAAAAAAGTAGAAGGGGAGAGGGGAATGGGAAGAGTCTCGGAATTATACGACATAATAAAAAAAGTGTATTACGTGGGGGGTTTTTTTTTGTCCTTAGGGGGGGGGGAAAACCTACTATAAAAAAGAAAAAAAAAGAGGGGGAGAGTAGAGTGGGGGGGAGGAGGAGAAGAAAAAAAAAATATATGATTGTGGGGGAGGAAGGATGAAAATGGGTGATATTTCGTGTCTATAACTAAAAAAAAGGGGGGGGGGGGGGTAGGTAGATACACAAAGGAGGGGGGGGGAAGGAAGGGAAGGAAAAGGAAAGGGAGGGGAAGGAGGAGGAGCAAAAAAGAAAAAAGAAAAAAAAAAAAAAAAAAAAGACCCAGAACGGAACTTTTAGCAGTTTTCTCAGTGAAGACCCCCCCCCATCCACGGCTAAACTAGCATCCATCTTGTATCGTACCTTTACTGTGATTCCCTCCGGCCAGTAAAACAACAGTCTTATCTTGACTCTAGTTCTGTCCCTTCCTCTCTTTCTTCTCCTCTCTTTCTCTTGTAATGTTTCCTTCTGTTTCTTTGCCATGGTGCGTGTTCAAAACACCCTCTGTGTTCATGTCTGGTTCATATCAGTTTGCTCGTTAGTGACGCGGTGCTGCAACGTCCGGCCCCATCCCGGACGTAAAAGTTAAAAAAGTGCAGTTTCTGAGCCTCCGGATGCTGCTGGGCAGTGACCGCCCAAAAATGCGCATAATGAACGTTGGTGTGCCATCAAAACAAGTCAGAAATGCAGATTTTTAAGGTGGAAAAGTTACATTGTGAGTCTTTAAAGAGTTTCTCCACGATGGCTGGAAGTTGTTTGAGCCTAGAGAAGCTCCCCTCCACTAACAGAGACGGAGCCGAAGCATCAAAGCAGCCTTAGTGTAGGAGATCAGCGTCCAATGTTTCTATTGAAAATTTATTCTGTAAAGTTTCTTTTTATCACATCTGATGGATTCCAAATAATAAAATATGTAGTTGTAATAAAAGTTCTATTAAAGAAAAAATCAGAACATTAAGGAGGAAAAGAAAACGAGAGACTAATCTCTGAAGCTTTTGATGTTTTCGTCTCATCTCTGTAGTCGGTACATTTCAGTGGGACAGCCATCTCTCCTCCTTCTGTACCTTGATTCCTCCCCAGGAATGGTTGGACAGAAAATCCACTGGTGATGTCACACCTGGCTGGACAGGGTATCTCAGGAGGAAGTCCAGCTCTGCAGGGTTTGCTTCATTATTCATCAGGAGTATCTGGGGACACAACAAACAGGAGGGCAACGCTGTTACTTTCAGCACAAACTGCAACTTCTTTCCACTTGATTAGACTGAGACAGGCCCGGCAGTCTCCGGAGCCGCTGATTCCATGGCAAACTTGCTCTCAAAACAAACCATGCAGAAGATAAAAGCGGCTCCCCTTCCTACCTGGAACACGAGCTGAGCCATGTACGTGAGCTTGTCACACTCAAACAGGCCTCTTGTGGTGTACTGGAAGACTGAGGAGGTGATGCTGTCAATTAGGTTGGACACCCGCTGCTTCAGAGCCTCGCTCGGCTCGGCCTTCACAACCGCTTTCTGGAAGACCACGCTGAATGCCTGGGGATACAGGTACGACACCGGCTCAGGATCTCACGTCAGCCACGCTGCAGAGTGGCTTATTTGTTAAGAACCAAATACATTTAGTAAGTTATTTAGACGGATATCCGGATGGTGCTGATAGGCTGAGTGCTACAGAGCATATATGATGGCAGGTTTGTGGGACATCAGAAGGAATACAAACATCCCAAACAAGTAAACTGTTCAACATCAGTTTTACTGAAATGTTTTACATTTTAGTTTAAGTGAAATGTTAAAATTTCATTTTCAAAGTTCTAAGAACATGAACACACGAACTACTCATGGTAACTTTATCAGCTCCACCTTCTCGTACCAGGTCGGACCCCTTCTTCCTCCAGAACTGCCTTCATTCTTGGTGTGATAGACTCAGCAAGATGCTGGAAACCTTCCTTAGAGATTTTGCTCCATATTGACATGACAGCATCACTCAGTTGCTGTGGTGGTTAAACCGCCACGTTGGTACTAAGGGGTCCAAAGTGGGTCCAAAAGGGGTCCAAAGTGGGCCAAGAAAACCTCCCCCACACCATTACACCACCACCACCAACCTGAACTGTTTATCCAAGGCAGGATGGATCCATGCTTTCATGATGTTTCCAGCAGATTCTGAGCCTAGCATCTGAATGTGGAGCTGAAATGGAGACTCATCAGACCAGCAACATTTCTCCATCTTTATTGTCCAGTTCTGGTGAGTCTGTGTGAACTGTAGCCTCAGTTTCCTGTTCTTAGCTGACAGGAGCGGCACCTGCACTGGTCTTCTGCTGCTACTGGATATTTTCGCTTGTGGTTGTGGTGGAAATCCCAGTAAATACTGAACAAACAACCATTTAATCCCATTTCTTCCTCATTCTGATGCTCAGTTTGAACTTCAGCAAGTCCTCTTCACCACGTCTGCATGACTGGATGTGATGACACGTGATTGGTTGGTCTAATATTTGTGTTTACAAGCAGCTGAACAGGTGGAGCTGATGAAGTGGCCGGTGAGTGTACAAATATTAGATCACAAATTAAATTCAAAGAGTTTTAATTTATTCTACTGAACTAAAGCAGTGAAGTTGAGAATTTGATTTTATTACCTAAATTGGCCAGAACACTCATGAAAAGAGATTTTTCAATCTCATTGAGGCTTTCCTGGTAAAATAAAGGTTACAAAAGGAATTAAATCTAATCTAAGCTGAATTTCTAGGCAGTGTTTTCTAAAAAGGAAACTTTTGAAGGTGATATTAAGGCCACGGATAGACGATATATCGGCCGGCTGATATTTTAGGCCAATATTTGTGTTTTTTTGCTGGTATAGAGCTCGCAAACGTGATGTAAGCACCACTGTAAAACGCAATGTATTGTGGGAAGTAGAGGCAGTGGAGGAAGCAGCGCAGCACGGTTGCTTTGACACTCGTCTTGGGACATAGCGTTAAACACAGAAATGGCTCAGAGTTGCTGAATTAAAAACTGCCATAGGAAACAAATTAATAAAGAAATAAGCGTTTATCGGTTTCCAGATTGGAAGCAAAACAGAACAAGACAAAAAAGGGATGAAACCTCTCCAATCACTTTTTCATTGACAGTAACACTTCCATACTATGGGACATTAATACTTGTACATGCAGTCGCTTTTTAAGCTGTTATTTTACTGTTACTTCAGCTGATTTCCATCACAATGGAAACACAGTTTTAGATTAAATGAGATTTAGGTCGTCACCATCACAGACACACTCAGAAGCTATTAAACTAATAAACATTTTTCCCTAGTTTTGCATTTACCTTGTGAATGCTGTAATTGAAGTTGTTCAATGAGGCTTTGAGCTCATGCAGAGAAGAGGTTTGTGGGGATTTGCTTGAAACATTAATTTTGTGCGCGTACCGATGACAGAGGCAGCTGCACACCTGCAACATGTCGACCTGACATGGAGCAGACTGGCCTAGCAAGCAGCCGGAGCGCTAAACTGCTGCTAACAGCGATGACAGTTCCCTGTTCCTTCACCATCAGCTGCTCAACCTGAACAACTGTTTGCAGAGTGCACAGCGCGCCGAGCGGGATCCGGGACTCGGTTTGGAGGAGATGGATGGTTGTTTGCGCTACTCCATAGAAAGTGGACGGGGGACATCAGTTTCTGTCCATTATTATTGACTCATGTCAAGTGACAAAGATGTTTTTCCCAACATGGACTGTTTACTGGTATTCTGGAACACTGCCAGTTCCAAGCTGCGCTGAGCTCGCAGAGAAACTGGACCGGTTTAATAATAAAAGGTAAATCCGCCGTCTGCCCTTTAAACTGAGAGCTGCAGTGCGCACAAGTAAACAGGTGAACAAGTTAACAGGTTAACAGGTGAACAGGTAAACAGGTAGACAGGTGAACAGGTGATCAGGTAAACAGGTGAACAGGTAAACAGGTGAACAGGTTAACAGGTGAACAGGTAAACAGGTAGACAGGTGAACAGGTGAACAGGTGAACAGGTGATCAGGTAAACAGGTGAACAGGTAAACAGGTGAACAGGTGAACAGGTGAACAGGTAAACAGGTAAACAGGTGAACAGGTGAACAGGTAAACAGGTGAACAGGTGAACAGGTAAACAGGTGAACAGGTAAACAGCGACATGGTTGTGTCTTTTACTGCTTCTGAGCAGACAGCTGTGTTCAGATGGTTAAATGGCTGTTTGTGGTGCGTCATGGATCAGTTATGGCTGTACGCACATGTGTGTGCTTTATTTCACTATGTTGGTCTTATTGGGCAGCAAAGACTGATGGTTTTTTTTTTTTTTTTAGATTGTGAAATGTGCTCTTTCTATTTGACTGATTTACTGATTTATTTGAGATCATGTCACATGTGACCTGATGTAATACAGTTGACAATTACAGATAAAACACACACATCATGTGGAGACGTTTTGTGTTAATAATGTTGTATTTGACAGAGATACGTTCTTCTGAATGTTATTGGAGGTGGAACACTGTTGAAAATAAATTTGGCACACCCAGTATTTGCTGGTGTACACCTAATATCTTTGTTAATGCAACACTAATGGTGTGTACAAAGGTTTTCTGATCTTTTTTCCCACAATGCATTGCGTGTTCATCACGTAGTCTGGCGAGCTCTATAGGCATTGGCCGATATGTCAGGGGCCTGTTTACGAAGCAGGTTTAATAAAAACTCTGAGTTGTTTAACCCTGAAATGAGGGAAACTCTGAGTTTTCCGTAACACAAAGGTAGGTAGCTCAACCCAGGGAAGGAGGAGTAACTCCAGCCTGTTTCACTTAAACCCTCGGTCAGTTACCATAGCAACAGACTCTCTGAAACTAACCTGGTAGGGAGCAGGTTAATGTGGAGAAACCTTGAGTTTCTCGCTGTCTCCGCCCACTTTCAGCCACACTCGCCGTTTCATTTCCTCATTCATTCATTCAGCGGTGAGTTTTGGCTGCTGCCGTCTCAAATAAAACTTGTTAGAAATAAATAGTTGAGGTTAAGACGTGTTTTTCCATAGGGTTTAGGATGAAGATGAGATGACTGCGGAGAGTTAACATTCAGAGATCGTTATCGGACCGTGGATAGAAGTTCTTTATTTCCCGACAGTTGTCATTTCTGGCGTTACAGTTTCATCACAGTCAGTTATCTACATACACAAGCTGATCCGTCCGTACATGTGTGACATCACCAGCCGTATGTGACAGTTGGAGGTCCTGTCTCTGTTTCTGAGAGATGCTTTGCCCTGATTAGTTGACCCTACAACTGTGTTTCTGGGTAAAAGGTCAAGCTGCATGTCTGTCATGCGGTAAGCAGCAATTTAATCTCAGGTGGGACTTCTTTCATGTTGCCATACACAATAAACAGCAGATTCACTGTTGTTTATTGCCCTGCGTTTTTTTCACAAATAGATTATTTTCTTTCATTGGAGATGCAGGGCATTTGAGAAATGCGACGGTTATATTTCATCTTAATGCTGCCGACAAGAGCACTTCTCCCCGCGGGATCGCACCCACGTTAAATAAAGAACAGCGAAGAAAGAACAGGGTTGGATACGAACATCATCCTCCCAGGATGGGGGCAGGTGCACAAACCGTTTGACCAAACAGGGGTTTATGCACAAAGCCATTTGGAATCATACTGACAGGATCCTGGACCGTCACGTTACCATGAACCAGTTCGACTCTATCTCATCATTGTGATTGTAAAGGACAGCATTTAAACTTAAATCTTCTCCACGCCGTCTTTCTTTTTCTTTTTTGCGGCAGCAGTTCAAACTCGCCATATGAGGCTTTAGAAGTTATAGTTCCATTCAATGACGAACACAGCCCTGCCCTCGCGTCCACGTTGCCATGGTGACTCGTCAAGTCAGGGCTCCCTTGATGCTGGCTTTTTATCATGGTAGCGCACGTGTAAAAGCCCGGGTTGAACTACCCTGAGTTGATTAAACCAACTCGAATCAGCTGTTCTGAAACTGAAAACTCAGAGTTTCGTATCTCAGAGTAGATCAATTCAGAGTTCAGAGTTACACTCAGAGTTTGTGGAACCTGCTTCGTGAAACGGACCCCTGGAGTGTTGGCTGATGCCGTCACTCAGTATAATTTACAGACTTTTTAAGATGTATATTTATTACAATTTTAATGTTTCTATTTATTATTTGTTTACAAGTGCACTGTTTCTTTTTTATATATTTACTTGAAGTGCTTTGTTCTTGTTTATATTAAAAGAGTTGCACAATAACTTTTCATTGTATCCCTCATTATATTAATTTGGGAGCCAAATTCAGTATCAGCCATGATGAGAAAATATCCCCAAAAATCTGTATCGGTTGATCCCCAATAAAGACAATACAAAACTATTTTTTCAGGGTTAACTTACATCCACTTTGCAGTTTGTTAGGTTACACGTGTAAACTTAAGAAGCTTAAACACGTACAATATTTCCAATATTTACAAGGTCAAAACATATAAAACCCCTGAATGTGTTTTCATTAGATTATGAGGAAAGTAACTTGAGAGGAAGCAGATATGTGAAGAGTTGAGAGTGATTGCGAGCCATCTCTCAGGCTGCCTCCTCTCAGGCTGACAGTATGAGAGACATTAAAGCCTTCATAACAACATTAGGGAACCACAAACACAATAAGCACGGAGAGCAGAGCATAAAACACCACGAGCAAATGGACGGAGGAGGCGAGAAAAGGAGGTGTGAGTGTGAAGAGGGTCCTCGCCGGGAGCCCGTGAGGCAGGTAGGAAACATGATGGCTCATAGACGGGCTACCTTGAGAGAGAACTGGTACATGGGGTGGATTTTATTGAGGTCGTTCATTATGAAGTACAATAAGGAAGCCCGTGCTGCTGCTGGACGGTAGTGCTCCCGAGCCTCGTTGATTCTGGCCTCCGTCACCTTGGCTTCCTTTACCTGCAGTTAGGATGGTAAACACAAAGAAAAACTCCTGAATCTGTGTGAAAGTAAACGTCAGATACTTTAAAACACCACTGTTTCTAAAATTGACAACAGCAAAACAAACCTGGAGAAAATGCAGACAAATCAGGGATCACACACATGCTAAAGCTTCAAACATGTTGGGAGGAAACTTCTGATATTTTAAATATACATGTTGATTGGAATCTGTTTGCCTTCATCCTAGGAATGCTTCCAGGTGACTTGTTAAAGGCATATGCCCCCCCTGGGTGAAATTTATCCTCCCCCCGCAGTCCCCTGATTTGGACAAGTGGGCAGAAGCGTTTTCCAACCGACTCAGTCATTCCCTGAATCTGGCAGCGCTGACTTTAGCTTAGCTTAGCTTAGCTTAGCTTAGCGTAGTTGCTGTATTCTGGCGGATCCAACTAGCACAACTAATTAACTCGTGAACTAGTGAACTAATTAACTCAAGATTTTTTTCAATTACGGTTTGTGACCCGCACATTCTCGCACAAAATCGAGAAGCAGCAACAGATTTATTCAGGTTATACAGTAAAATATTTTTGCTTCCCTTATTGCTTGTGTCGACTTCTATTTGCATGCTATTTTTGCTCTTATGTTGCATCATATATATGGAGAAAATCAATAAAAACAAGGGAGCTTTAGATTTAGATCAACAGTGTGTAAATGATATACACAACTATATGATAAAATGGGAAATGTGTTTGTGAGGTGAGACAAATGTTTGGGTAGCACTTTACATTACGGCACGGTAATAACATGGTAATAGTGTGGTAACAAGATAGTAATACCAAGGTAATTTGACCCTTTTGCAGCCTTGTTTCATAGTTATTACATAGAAACTGCTCAGTTATTTCTGGGTTATTATGACATCCGTCACTTTAATAAATCTAATAAATATTAATAAATATTTACCTTTTGTAGACATGTCTAGTAAATTCCCACATAATTACTTCAATATTACCATACAATTACCAAGTAGTTTCACCTCTTTAAATCATTTCCCTCTCAGTTACAGGTCAGAGGTCCCTTATTACCTTGTAACCTCAATAGTAATGTTTATTGTTAGCATGATATCCCCAGTGTAACTACCAGAAAATAACCTGGGTTATTACTATGGTAATTACTTGATAGTACAAGGTAATTACATAGCTATTACCTTGGTATTACTATCTTGTTACCACACTATTACCATGTTATTACCGTGCCGTAATGTAAAGTGCTACCAATGTTTGCTTTTGGGATGTTTTTACAATATTTTGAATTCTGTGTTTCATTTTGCAGTAGATAGGAGGCTTTTTGCATTTTGTGTGAGCAATAACTGGATTTGTGTGTAAAGTTTTGAGAAATAGACAAAGAGCTTTGAAAAAGTGTGTAAGCAATTGAAAAAAACTGTAATAGATATTTTTGGACATCAGATGGTTGTGAAGTTGAGAGGTGGCTGTGTGTGTTTATATGGTGTCATGTATTTTGTTTTGTCCAAAGAATGAAATAAAGATGTAAACAATCAAGTGTTGTTTGCGTGAAAATGTGTTTTCAAACGACTGAATGTGACCGAAGATTATCATTATCAAACTAGTTATCATCATTAAAATAAAGAAACAAATAAAACTCTGTTAAAAAAAAAAGAAAAGGCACAGAAATGCACGTGAAATACGTCTCCAGCTGAACTGGTGCACAGTCCAATAAAAACTGAAGAAAAGCCGTTCCAGTTTCACAGTTCCAACCTGGATGTCCTCAAACTGCGTCCCAGTTCGGTGATTTTTCCTGTTTTTATTAAGCAGCTAATGCCTGTGCAGATTAAGATGTAAAATGAACATCTGCAAAGGCATTGCTCGTCCCCTCAGACAGACAGACTCTCCCACCACGCAGCAGTTTCTCAGAAGTGCTCTAAAGAAAAAGCAGAAACATCAGCTTATCTGGGGGAGAGATAAGATGCTGCACTGAAATGATCAGATTCTCTGACCACAGCAGAGAAGCGAACCACGGGTATGAAGGAAACACGGCCGCCCGCTACTTAGAATGGACACGTTTTGTATGCTGACTGTTCAGCATGTGCTTTATAAGTTGAACCACTCAGAATAAAGGGGTGTTATAAACGGCATTTAGAAGCAACCTGGAAATAAGCTGAAGTTACTTTAACTCATTACATGCTTCACATATGAAGCTAAAAGCTTTACATGCTAAGAAAAAGAAATAAAACAGCTTCAACTATGATCTCAGTGAAGACGATAACAGAACAACCGGAACTAAATCAAGACCACCTACGGGGGAATATTATCCGGATCCAGCTACCCGTGATCTTTGTTTGAATTTTTTTATTCATTTCATTTTTATGTATTTTAACTCCAGTGTTTCCTTATGGGGATCCTTCATTCTGGGGGCTTTGCCTACTGGGTCTGGGGGGCGTGGTACAGTAGGTGGGTGGCCTTGTCCTGGTGGCTGGGGTCCTGCACTGCGGTCTTAAAAGAAGAGAGCTCCCACAGAACGATGTGCATTCATTTTCTACTCACCCTCATGCTGAGCAAGACTGTGGAGCACTTTTTTAATATTTGAAATGCAGCCGGAGATCGGACAGGTTTTCGTTTTCCCACAACTTTCATATAATGGAGTTCGCTGGTGCCTGAACCAAAAAGGTCCATAAAAGTCTAGAAAAACTTGTCAATATTCCCCCATACTGCTCGTCCAATGTAATCCAAGTGTCACTCCAAGTGTCCTGAGTGGGTAGCGTCCAGAATTTACTCCAAACTACATCATATAGTATATTTTTATAGCCTAAACGAAAAACCCACATAGCGTAAAGGAAAAACAACACAAAGAGAAGGGAGGGGGGAGAAGATGTTTTTTTTTTCTCTTCACAACACAACCCCCCTTTTGTCCCGGTTTGTCAGCAGCTCGTTTGCTCTTAGCACAATGAAAAAACAGCAAATTTCTTCTTCTACTCTTGCATTATCAGCAGAGTAGGCGCTGAATGCCACAGCATCCGTAGTGTTGTGAACTCGCATGGACGAGCTTATAGGAATTAAAATGTTCTAGTGTTTAAGCTATAAAAATCTACTAAATGATGTGGTTTTCAGTAAATTCTGGACACTACTCACTTTGGACACATGGATTACATTGGACGAGCAGCATGGAGGAATATTGACAAGTTTTTGTGGACTTTTATTGACCTTTTTGGTAGGCTTTCCACCGATCAGATCGGTTCGGACGATATTTCACATTTTTTTCTAATTTTCTGATCGGTCCTTAACTTTTCATTCACTGATCCAATCAATGACGTCATTGTCATTTTGAATCTGCTCCGGTAAAACTCTCATTCACGCCAATTAAACTTAGAAAACAAGCAAACAAACAAAGCAGAATAGACACGTACTCACTAGTATGTGTTTTATGTCTTCGTGGCGTTTTTGTCGCGAGTTCTGTCACTATGTGCTGGACAATAAAGTTTTTACTATCCCTAATACGCCACACGTAAAGGATGGCGACGCCGGTTGCAAACATGTCAGCTCTTAGTCTGAAAGGACACAGCGCATTTCCTGCATTTCCGCAAACAACAGTTTACCTTAAACTGTTGCAGCACAAGTGTTTGTCACCGTGTCTCCATCAGAGACTGTAAATAACAGGACTCCAGACCGCGGAGACCTCCAGTGTCGAGCGCTTCGGCCGACGCTCCTGACGCTGACGCATGCGCCCACAGCAAATATATTTCAGCCTACTGTGGTGATACCGGACTACACGAGCTAAAGCGGGTTGTTTGTTCTCACGTCGAGGTTCTTCTGAGGAAACAGTCACTCGATTAGTTTGACCACTGATATGACATCATCAGATGTGAGCCCCAACTTCTGAAGCAGCATTACTGCCTTTATTTGCACTGTGACTGTAAATAATTTCAGTTATGACTGTTTAAGTTGGGCTGTTATTTGTGCCACTGGATCAAATGATTTTGTTTGTCCCGATTAAACCTGAATGCCCGTTAGAGGTTATTGATGTTTAACCTTTTCATCTCAGTCAGTTCAGGACAAAAATTGGAAACAAAAATCCTTTTAATGATACTCAGTAAACTGTTTAAATACAGGTAAATGAGTTATTTATATAGATATATTTGCTTCCTCACATGATCGGATCGGCGATCGGTTATTTAAAACTCTCTGATCGGTGATCGGTTATTTAAAACTCTCTGATCGGTGATCGGCCCCAAAAATCCTGATCGTGTAAAGCCTACTTTTTGGTTCGGTCACCGGTGAACTCCATTATATGAACGTTAGGGGAAAATAAAAACCGGTCAGATCTCCGGATGCATTTGAGATATTAAAAAAGTGCTCCAGTCTTGCTCAGCATGAGGGTGAGTCGAAGATGAAGGACCATCAATCTGTTGGTGTACTATTCCTTTAAGGCTGTGCTGTGGGTCTTGGCCTGCACTGATCTGGGGGGGGGGTCCCTTCAGTGATGCCCTCTGTGGCCATGGGTGGGCTCCTGGTGTGGACGGATCCCCAAGATATCGTTTCCTCACAGCAGCGTCAAGCCAGATGTTTTTTACTGTTAGAACCAGATCTATCAAAGGTCTGCATGTATAAAAATGTGTGCAGCTCATTACACACACAAAAAATGTACAAACTGATTTACTAACAGTGTGCAAAAAAGGGTTTCATCTTTCAAAGGTGCAGAATAGTGCATCTGCATCTAGTTCATACGTCTGCTGCATTGAATATGCAATATGGGGCGTTTCCATGCAGCTGTGCGTGTTGGGAGGAAAAAATATAAATATATTAATTTAGCACTCGCAAAGAGATTTATCAACCCTGAAACTGTTTGTTTTGCAGCTATTTTACGTATGTTTATAGAACATCTGAAAAGCAGGTTTAAACTAGCAGCTGCAGCTTCAGAAGGGGGGGGGGCGATGCTGCAGGACTGCAGACACACATAACTGATCCAGAATCATTTCCATCAGCAGGGAGGTTCGTTTTCATTCCGAACTCAACAACACGGCGAACACCACATTTAAAAGAGATGAAGCAAACCTTCTCCTCGATCTCCGCTGCAGTGCATTTGGTCGTCTCCAGATTTTCCACCAGCTCCGTGTCTCCCAGGAAGTTTCCTGAGGCGGAGGACAAGCGGGACAGCAGGTTGTCCTCCAGAGTCTTCAGAGTGATCTTGAAACCGTTCTGCTGCTTCGTCAGGTTTGACTAAGAAACACAGAGAAAATAAAAGAAAAAAATTCAGATTTCTCAGAAGCTCCGTCATCCTAATCTGCGGCGAGCGGAGATCTCGGAGTGGCGGGTCAATCCGGGGGCATGAGCACTGAAGGGCACCTCAGAGGCAGAACCGATCGATGAGCTCTGCATCGGCTATCCGGACACATGAAGGGAACACTCAGGGACGGATTAACCGGCTTCCGTCTGGTTGCCAACATCAAACCTCTGGTGAGCGACCTCGGGGTGAGGAGGCAGTCAATCGGAGGAGCTTTGATGGTGAACACAAACACACAAACACACTCGGGCTCATGATGCCGGATCTGTTGTGAAACATTATGTTTTTTAATTATGAATGAACGGCAGGACGCAGGCACATAACACTGGCTTTTACTCTCCTCACCATATGGATTATTGCTCCCCGTCTTCTAATAAAGCTTTGACTCTCAAAAGTTTTTTTCTTTGTTCTCGGTGGAAAAAAAGAAAGAAAAACTTTTTCAAAGCCTGGTTGGAGAGGCGTCGGGAGAATAAAGCCGACAGGCAGTTACTCCCTTTATTGCTTCATCCTACTTTGTCCTTCATTCGAGTCTCTCCTCAGTTCTGCTTTGTAATGACTTTGCTTTATTTAAGTTTCTGTAAACAGGACCGTCTGACCTCTGAACTGTTGTACTGTAATTACATGAGGATGAGCTGGTGGGAGGTCAGCCTACATGGAGGTTTTTTCTGCACAGCCTGATCCTTGATAGACAAATTTAGACAGAAATTGTTTTTGGTTTTTTTTTTCTGTGTTTCATTTTTTGAATGATTTGCATCGTTTCTGTTTAAACTTCTGGTTTTGTAGTGTTTTGTATACTAGAAGAGAGGCTTGTGGTCCAACGGCAGCTTTTCCGGGTCCTTATGAATTTGTCTGATTGGCTGCCTCCTAGTGTTGAGGAGCTCCTCCCCCGTTGTATGTGTAACAGAGACAACAGTTGCCCGCATGCTAACTAACAGTTAGCTAATTAGCTTCTCAACTCTGAAGCTACAGTCGTGCTGTCTTCACTTCTAGTGCGGAGGGAGGGTTACCTGCCTTCCCACGTGGGATACGCCATTTTCGATGTGACGTAGAAGCAAAAGGCTTTTCATGATTCGCGCTTTTCTCCGTATTATTTCTATGAAGAGGAAACACAGCCGATGGAGGTAACGCACCACTAGCAGGCGCAGCATGTGTAAGTAACCAGGGGTGACCCTCCGTATTTCAGAAGGAGCAAGTTAAACTGTTTTTTAGTGGAAGGAGATCTTTAATCCTTGTTTATCAAAATGCAAGAGCATCTAAACATTTTTGCGATGTTGGTATTATTCACATCAGTCTGTGTGAGCTGTGTTATTTCAGTAACTTCTGGGGTTTGACACGGTGAAACTGTCACCGCGGCCTCTCACATCTCACACAATGAGCCTGACATGCACGCATTTCAACGACCTCTCACGACGCACATGCCATTTCTCACGTTGATTACTGACTTCGATGCATTACCCAGGGTTCAGTGAGTTAAATTTAAGACCTTTTAAGAACTTTATAAAATCTAAATTAAGACCAACATGATGCAATATTTTAAACATTCAAATAATCTTAGAAATTCAAAATAGGGGTGGGACTTGATTAAAACAAAGAATATAACTAATTACAGGGTTTGTAATTGATCTATCTTGATAAATTGCATAACAATTCCCCCGAAAGTAACTTTTTTTTAAAAAAATGGATTTTAGTTAACAACTGAATTGAATAATACACAAATACAGTATATTATACATAACATTATAATATAATATAATAATATTGTTAACTCAAGCACTACTCAAGAAAAAATGCATTTAATTTTATTTCTTTTTTTTTTTAATGAAAAAAATTGAAAATATCCCTCGTAGCTATATGAACCTTTCAGAAAGATGGACAGAATTAACTTCTGATATATTATTCAGCATATTCTATGTGGCTAATGCTCCTCTGGAATGAATAAAAGTAAAACATTAAGACTTGTCAAGATCGAATGTAAGACCTTGGATAAGGAAATGGCCATTTTTAAGAGCTGTTAAGCCCTAAGTTCAGAATTTAAGACATTTTTAGACTTTTTAAGACCCAAGAGACTGAGCAAAAATGGCTGCATGGCAGAGTTCCAAGACCAAAACCACTGCTGAGCAAAAAGATCATAAAGGCTCGTCTCTGTTTAGCCCAGAAAGCATCTTGATGATCCCCAAGACTTTTGGGAAAATACTCTGTGGACTGACGAGACAAAAGTGGAACTTTCTGGAAGGTGTAGGTCCCATTACATCTGGCGTAAAAGTAACACAGCATTTCAGAAAAGGAACATCATAGCATCAGTAAAATATGGTGGTGGTAGTGTGATGGTCTGGGGCTGTTTTGCTGCTTCAGGACCTGGAAGACTTGCTGTGGTAAATGGAACCATGAATTCTGCTGTCTACCAAAAAATCCTGAAGGAGAATGTCCGGCCATCTGTTGGTGACCTCAAGCTGAAGCGCACTTGGGTTCTGCAGCAGAACAATGATCCAGAACACACCGGCAAGTCCACCTCTGAATGGCTTAAGAAAAACAACATGAAGACTTTGGAGTGGTCTAGTCAAAGTCCCCACCTGAATCCCATTGAGATGCTGTAGCATGACCTTAAAAAGGAGGTTCATGCTCAGTCCTGTCTGTTCGACAGATGATCAATTTTTTAAATTTTTGTGTCAGAACATTTAATTAATTGGCTGCGATCGAGGTGTGAAGAAGACTTTAAACAATATAGTAAAAAATGCTCCAGGAAAACATCATCCATCCGGCCTTTATTTTGTCCACGTTTGTGTTTCATTGTTTCTTATTTCTCTGAAGTCTCGTGTCCACGGAGACAATGTCATGTTAAGATAGTTCAGCAGTTGAAAATCTGCATGGTGGCTTCGTTCAGAAAGTTACCGGATGAATTCCATGTCTGACTACCTGTCTGGTCAGATCTGAACTACAGAAATTTGCAACACTCGCTAGGGATGGCTACCGAATTCGGTACTTTTATTGGTACCTACAGAACTCCATCAGTACTACCAAGTACCGATTCACGTGAAATCAAACGGTACCATGTTTCAGTCCATAAATGCATCCTTTTTACTGTGAGGGAGTGGAAGAGTTGGTGATTTCTATGCCGCACATGAACGTCAAATTGCACGCATGTCAGTCAGAGCAATCAGCTGATTGAAGCTTTTCTGGCTCCACTTCTCTAAAACATCAAGTTCGCTACAATATTTGAGAAGCAAAATGCAAGACAAGCAGCTAGAACACGTCTGATCTGAGGAAGCAGCTAATTGAACACAACATTCTTCCAAAAGCTCCGTTCTCGACGCTTCGTCTGCAGCCCGCAGAAAGACGACGGAGAAGTCAGTCAGCGCCTCAGTGGCTGAAAAGATCTAATTGGGGGGCAGATAATAACCAGCGGGGCTCACAAACTGCCGTTCAAGAACTCAATATGATGTAAATACTTACTGAATTTGCATCAACCAACAAGGTAAACCAGTTCAGGGCCAACGTTCAGGTCACGTCTCTCCCTCCTTTGCATCCCACATCTTATAAAACTTCCTCACAGCAGGGTTTCCGCATGCGAGTGCACCAGCCACAATACTTACATCTGTCATCCAGTCTGTGTCTCTCTAAAGAAGCTTGTTTGGTTTAACCAGCAAAAACCACAGCAAAAACTGTCTGCACCAAGTTAGTAAACTGGGCTTGGTCACTGCAGCTGGAGGCTCACAGCCTCCATCCTACCTGCACAAAATGCTGCGACAGAATCAGTTGAGTGTTGGAAAACATTCCACCTTTTTTCTCATTAAATTATTCCCTTTGTGTACCAGACGCTCCGACACCATAGGGAATAAAAACAGCTGGATTTTGCTTTAATATGTTAGTTAAAAAATTACATGTTGAGAATGAGAAATTAATCTGTTATTGCCATGTAAACACTCACAAAAGTATCCAACACTGGTACCGTTTGGCAAGTACCAGAAGTTGGTACCATATCGAGTCAAATGTGAACGGTACCCATCCCCACCGCTCACGCTGTGGATGTAAATCAAACCATTGCCTACAACAGGTGTGATTCGTGTGCACGGCGTGGCGCAGCACTCATGAGCCCGGTGTGAAGCCGGAGTAAGAAGGTTGCTAGTTTGAGTCCCGGCTGGGGAGGGGTTTGAAGAATTCCAGCAGTTCCTTCCTGTGTGGAGTTTGCATATTCTCCCGTGTATGCGTGGGTTCTCTTCGTGTACTCCAGCTTCCTCCCACCGTCCAAAGACATGATGTCAGGTTAACTGATAAATCTAAACTGTCCCTAAGAGTGAATGTGAATGTTTGTCTGTCTATCAGTGTTGGCCCTGCGACAGACTGACAACCTGTCCAGATGAACCTGCCTCTCTCCTAATAATAGCTGGGATAGTCTCCAGCCCCCCCCCCCCCTGGATAAGCGGTACAGAGAATGTTTTGCCGTGGTTCCTACTGCTAATGTGGACCACTGCGTCTGAAATAAATAATCATTTCTGCCACTTCTGATTCCATCACTGCAGAGGTTTGTGGGTGGAGCTGCCCCCCCTCCCCCATCCCCTTTCCTGTGGCATAATGTGCTCATGACAAAAGACATACTTAGCTCAGATCACTCCGGGGGAGCAGATAGTTAGAGAGATCTCTTTGCTTAATTGCTTTCTTTATGACAGTATTTCCTATTGCTGGGATGAGATGTATTTTACTCCATTGTTAAAACTAATTGAGCCTCTGCCTTTTTAAATTTAACACCCCCTAAATTTAACATTACTACAGACTCGGTAGAGGAAAACCTGCATGTGGGGTTTAAAGAGGAAGCGATTCACAGCGATTCCTCTGCTAAGACGTGACGTGCGGGGAAAGGAAAATATCACAGTGGCTTTTTCTACTGATGTTTGTCTGAGAGTCAACTGTGACCTTCTACTTGCCTGCACTCGCTGGTCTTGAGGGGAAAAGCCATACGCACTAAAACATTCCCAACTGGATGCTGTAATGAGTCAGTTTTTAACGATTAGCTTTCCTCTGGCACATTGTACTCGTAATTACCCTTGCTTAGGAAAAAACAAACAATTAACCAGTCAGCAGAACACCCTAATTGGGATTAAAATGAGATATTACTTCCATCTTTTTTTTTTTTTTTTCAGCGAATGATTACTGGGTGCCACAGAGCTGCTCTGTTAAGGTAAGTAAAGCATTTAGTTCTCATTAATGAAGGTCTGTGCACATACATATGCACAAACCAGGATGGTGGAAGGTTGTGGACTGAGTTCCCGCTGAAGTCTCCAATGAGGAGGGAAAAAAGAGAACTTGACATTTTAAGCTCTGCGGCTCGTCTGTGGCTCGCTTTAACGAGAGTCTTTCACCCAGGAGTCATCGTACGGCTCAGTAGCAACGCTAACCTCATTAAAGGAATAATGGTGACGAGAAAACAAACAGGTAGAGCAAACCTGCCCCCCCCCCCCCCATCAGCACCATGATCCTTATCAGACCCACTTTGTTTACAGACAACAAAAAGCCGTCAGTACCTTACTCTGCAGACCATCTTTTCATAGGAGGGTTTGGGGAGTGTATGGAACCCCCCCCCCCTCAACTTTGACTGTTAATTAAAATGATAAGTGAGCTCGAGATCTTGTCTTTCTTTGCTTTTAATTTCTCATCTTCTGAATCTTCAGATCTCAGAGAAATGCTAATTAAACGAGCATCATTAAATCATATTTCACTCTGTTGGATTTTGCTGAGGGGACACGAGACCTAAAATAACTCGGGCATTTCGCCATCTTTCCCGCTCCGCTTATTAAACATGCTGATTTGACCACGGGTGAAGGAGGCCTACATGTCTGCCTGTAGAGGCAAAGTTCAAACATCGACTTGCAGAAACAGCATCGGAATGCAAACGGGAGGAGATCCGCCTGACCCGGTGAGGCGAGAACACACTGCAGGAAAATTAGGCCAATTTTTGTCCTGATCTCCCCCCCCCCCACGATCAAAGCCAGCAAAGGTCCGATTGTCAGATGTTTGTAAATGACATCCTGTCTGATCTTCCTGTGATGTGAGGTGAGTGAAGAGTGATTTTGGATGGAAGATAACGTGCGCCATGCAGCACATCCGCTGTCTCCACAACTTCTTCCACAAACTTTTTTTTTTTTTGCGTAATTTTCTCCACAAAAAAGTCCGCCATGTTTGTTTACACTAAATTCTCGTCACGGAAGTCTCGTTTGATTACGTGAGATTTGGAATATTGACATGAGCCATGTTAACATGGAGACTTTTTCTCCTTTCAGACTAAAGTCATTCCACGATAAGATTTCAGGGCGGCTGTTTCCATGGGAACAAATCTATTCTGATCTGGTGTGTATATGCACCAACATCTAAGCAGAACAGTCCAGCCAGCCAGCAGATCGGATGTCCGCCTGCTGGCCCGCTACCTGTTAGCTCCTTGTTTGCTCTTGGTAGAGTCTCAGTCTGCAGCCACCAGTTAGGTGGCTAATCTTTGTTAGCTTCTGCAAGTTTCAGCTCGGTTAGCATATAGCCCAGAGTATGCTGGCTGTCAATCATTTGCCCCTAGGCCGTGCTTTGCTCATTCTTGCATTTTCCGGGACTGACGACAGATGCAACGCAGTGAAAATGGTGGCGATGGGAACGCCCTCCTGGCTTCACCTTTAGCTCTTCAGAAACTAACAGGTGACGAAGTGGATGGATCATCGGTCTGTGGATACCACCAATGGTTTGGGAAAAGGAATATTCTGCGCCTGTGCAGCCTGCCAAAAGCAGGAGCCTCCAGGAATGACCTTACAATAAAATCTGCTGGCTCTGACGTCAACCTTCGGGAACTCCAGGCCGACACCCCGTCCGTGGATTTTCTGGACCGAACTCTCCGGTTGTAGTGGCTTTCTACTACAACCTCTTTTCTCTGTTATCCCCTCCTTTTGAACCAAATCATTCTTTATTTACCACATAGATAAATATATTTTTATAATAAAACAGCTTAAAAAACTCAACTCGTCTGGCTGGTTAATTGTCCTTTTTTCTGCCACAACAGCAGTTATTGAAGAACCGATTTCCTCCTGAAGAAGCAGTTAGCGTGGGGTGTCCTCTGTAGTGTACACCACACACTAACTGATCAGGTAAGAGATCTTGTGTGGTTTGGCTTTTGTAATCATCGAATGTGGTCTCTACATCTGTGAAGGTTTGAAGAATCCTGTAGGACCTGGCTTACCAGAGCCCATCCTGATCAGAGATTGCTCCGTCTTCAGCCTGAAAGCCAGAGGTGTGTCGCATAGTAACCTCACTATGCGACACGCCCACCACACAAAAGGAAATCATTATAAAAATCTAACCCAGCCCAGGACACGCCTCTGGCTTGCAGGCCGCAGACGGATACACTTGCCTGATCTTGCAGAGACTCTGCAGTCACGCTCCGAACGAGAAGGGATCTCAGATTTCCCTCGTTCCCCCCTCAACTAACGAGAGCCGTGTTTTAGGAAGAGTGAAAGTGTGTAAATGTATTGTGTAAATGTGTTGTGTAACTGCAGTACAGTAGTGCCATCGGCTTATCTATTTCAAACAACGTACATGAAACGAGCAGACTGCGGATAAGAGGAGACGGAGGCCTCGTTAGGCGCCGTGGCTTTGATCAAGACAATTTCCCCTTAATGACCAGCATTTACATTCACACAGCAGAGCATGGTGTGGATACCGTGCGGCTGGCTGCTCATTACTCCACAGAAGTTGTTGGTGGAACCTGCATCATCGTGCACAGTGTGCTGAGCTAACCATTAACTCTGAGCAGGATGACAGCTCCAGCTCCGGCAGGAGACGGCTTCCCTGATCAGCAGACTGGAACAGCGTCTCAAAGATCCCAGGGTCAGCTGCACACCGGCACACGTTTACGCTAAAGAGGAAAAACGCACCTGAAAGCATCTTCTACCTGCCTCTTCTTTGATTTTGGAGATAGAGATGTGTGAACAAAGTCTCTGGAGGATTGCATTAAGACAACTCCTGGAGCTTAATGATAAATGGCGACGTGTCGCAGGAACATCTCCCTCGGTGGCTGTTACATAACGCTAAACTGTTACAGCTTCAAAAGTTAATAACATTTTTTCCTTTTATTATTTAGGATAAAGGGATTTTTCCCTTATTGGGTGATTCTTCATGGATCAGTCTCTGGTGCACATGTGATATCATCAGAAACTCATTTGAGAGAGAGATTAACCTCAGTGAAACAGCATCCTATGTTCTCTAGTATGACAGAGCTTTACATGTGATGTGATGTGACAATTAACCTTTGTGTAAACAGTGTATATGTGACATAAAAAGGATTTTTTGTAATGACAAGCAGCAGGAAGCTTGCGGGTGCTTCGTCAGCTTGACTGAACTTTTCATTCAGCTAATTGTTTTGGTTTTATTATGTCAATGAATAAATATTTCCTACAGTTTTGAGCCACCCATTATGTCCTGAATTAGACTGAAAATGGGACTTATGTGGAGCAATTTACATACAAACAATGGGAATACAGTTTGCAAGATGATATTTGGTCTGAGCAGCTTTATTCTTCATCATCGGAAACCTCCAAGGCTGAGAATATAACATGTTTGTCATTTCTGTAGTTAGTGTTTGAAGCCATGGTGACAGTTTTATTTTCAAACTGGCATTCAACATTGGCAAATAATTTTATTTGTGACCTAAAACCTTTGTGCTAGCTCTTAAAATAACCCCTGATGTCCATCTTTCTTTTTGATTTTGCCACAGACATCCTGACAACCACCATTAGCGCTGCTCTCTGCCACTAGTTAGCCAAGCCAGAAGGCCTAGCTCGGGCGACAGAGAGACAGCAGGAAACAGAACTGCAGGTAAACAGGTTATAGTAGCTACATGTTGCAAACGGCATACGGACGGGTCAAATCTCTTAAAGGAAAATTGCACCCGGAGAATAATGTGT
This sequence comes from Atherinomorus stipes, assembly GCA_023101725.1. Taxonomy (NCBI): domain Eukaryota; kingdom Metazoa; phylum Chordata; class Actinopteri; order Atheriniformes; family Atherinidae; genus Atherinomorus; species Atherinomorus stipes. The sequence goes on from JALJCO010008386.1 coordinate 308,481, forward strand.
GTTCGTTTTCTACTCACCCTCATACAAACACTTTTTAATATCTCAAATGAAAATGTTTTTGTGGACTTTTATGGACCTTTTTGGCTCAGTCGCCGGTCACCTCCATTAGTAGAAAATGTGGCAGAAACATCATTCTGTGGGTGTACTATTCCTTTAATGTTTGTGTGGCAGAAAATGTTTGGAACACAGTGTTTCCCTACAAAATTTGTAGCAGTCGTGGTACCAATGGTCGGCCCAGGGTTTGAGAAAGGTCTGTCTGTGGCCTGCAAGACAGACAGACATGTTGAGTAGTGGGCGTGTCCTGTAGTGACGTCACTACACGGCATGCCCACCACACAACACGCACGAAAATAACTGTAAAATCTAACCCTAACCCTCCCTCTTCACTTAACCACAACGAGCCCAGTACACAACACTCCGATGACACGCCCAATACATGACACACCCGATACATGACACACCAAGTGCACAACACACCCAGTACTTGACACACCCAGTACACGACACACCCAGTAAATGACACTCCCACTACATGACACACCAGTCAATGACATACCCACTACATGACACCCAGAAAATGACACGCCCACTACACAACACACCCAGTAAATGACACGCCCAGTACACGACACACCCAGTAAATGACACACCCACTACACAACACACCAGTCAATGACATACCCACTACATGACACACCCAGAAAATGACACGCCCACTACACAACACGCCAAATGAATGACACACCCACTACATGACACCCAGTAAATGACACGCCCAATACATGACACACTGAGTAAAAGACACACCCACTACATAACACGCCCACTACAAGACACACAGAGTTAACTAAATGACACGCCAACTACACGACATGCCCACTACACGACACACCCAGTAAATGATACACCTACCTCATAACACGCCCAGTAAACAACACACCCAGTACACAACAAACCCACTAAACGACAGACCCAATACATGACACACCCAATAAATGACACAGCCGATACATGAAACACCCAGTAAATGACACGCCCAATTAATGACACACCCACTACACAACACGCCATATACATGACACACTCACTACATAACACGGCCAGTACACAACACACCCAGTAAATGACACACCCACTACACGACACACCAGTCAATGACATACCCACTACATGACACACCCAGAAAATGACACACCCACTACACAACACACCCAGTAAATGACACGCCCAGTACACGACACACCCAGTAAATGACACACCCACTACACGACACACCAGTCAATGACATACCCACTACATGACACACCCAGAAAATGACACGCCCACTACACAACACGCCAAATGAATGACACACCCACTACATGACACCCAGTAAATGACACGCCCAATACATGACACACTGAGTAAAAGGCACATCCACTACATGACACGCCCACTACAAGACACACAGAGTAAACTAAATGACACGCCAACTACACGACATGCCCACTACACGACACACCCAGTAAATGATACACCTACCTCATAACACGCTCAGTAAACAACACACCCAGTACACAACACGCCCAGTACACAACACACCCACTAAACGACAGACCCAATACATGACACACCCAATAAATGACACAGCCGATACATGAAACACGCAGTAAATGACACGCCCAATTAATGACACACCCACTACACAACACGCCAAATACATGACACACTCACTACATAACACGGCCAGTACAAAACACACCCACTACATAGCACATCTCGTGCACAACACGGCCACTATACACTTGGTGTATACTTAGTGTTACTGTTTCAGATTTTAATTGTCGTAAAACCATTATTATCATGCTTTGATAAACTCACCGTGATGCTGCTTATAGCCAGGAAAAGCAGCATCAGTCCCTCAGACACAGTTTGCATGTTTGGTCTTTGAAAACATGGCGGAAGGCACTGCATGGACGCTCTGGAGATTTTTTCCATTTTTAAAAGGACAAAGTCTTAAGTCTGGATGTTTTCTGGATTTTTTTTAAGGATGCTGGGAGGAAACTTCTTTATTCATTTATTTATTTATGGTATTATTTTAATGTTTCTGCCACATTTAATATGGTAGTGTTGCTGTAATACAGTATGAACTCTTGATTTCTACTAAGGTGAAGAAACAGTTAAAGTTTCCTTTCTGGACCAGTCAGACTAGATCAAGTCTTGTACTGAACATGAAGAAAAGTATTTGTGGTTCATATCTATAATATTGCGTAAAGCGATGAACCCTCTTATGGTCATAAGATGCATCTTCAATGCACATTTATACAGTTTGTTTGATGTCTACGTGTTATGCCAACACAAAGTCCATTGTGCTTGTTACAATTTTTTTAAATTGAAACTTGGTGAAAAGATTTTCGTGTGTGTATAAGAACGTTTTGAACATTTTGAGCAGATTTCACCAATATAGCGATAATATCGATAACCGTAGTCATTTTGGTCACAATAACTGACATGAAATTTTTATATCTTTACATGCCTATTATACACGCACCCAATACATGACACAGCCACAACATAACAGTGAATAACACGTCCAGTACACTAATGTCCAATACACAGCATGCCTCTGGCTTGCAGGGCGCAGGCACACACAGTTGCAGGGTTCATCAGCACACTGTAGGTGTGTCTCATTTGGAGGTCTGCATACTACAGAGTGCACTGACTGTGTACGTTATATTGTCCTCTGTAGTCTGCACACTTTGAAGCAGCCTTCTGAAACCGTAGGCTGCTGACGTGGGACATCCATGCTGAGCAGAATTTCCCATAGTGCTCCAGTCCCGTTGCTTAGCAACTGCAGACTCCCCAGCTGTCTAGTGGCGACCTTTTTCCGCTTATTCCTTCAGGAATTGGAATAAAAGGGCATTTTATTTTTCCTTTTTTATTTATCTGTCTTTACCTGAATGTTAACATTCCATTAACTGCTCGTTAACACCTGAATAATGTCAAACTAATGCATTTTCTGAGGAAAAAACTCTCTTTTTCAGCTTGACCAAATATTTTAAATTTTCCAGTGAAACTATTTGTTGTTTCTAACTGGTAAACACTTCAGTTGATGTTTAAAAATCTATGATTTACAAATATTACACTCAGAGCTCTGCAGTTTAATCCCTCCCATCTTGTGCGCAATGAATGCTGGGACAGACAAGGCCACGAAGGATACACCACCAGCAGCCTTCGTTCCAGGCCCGTTGAGGTCTTGGTTCTGAGGGGGATCCATCCTGTTGCCACTGGTCTTCAGCCCAGTTCTTGGGTCATGCGACATACCTCAGCCTTTTCACTTTTTTCCATCCCTTTATTTAGCGTTTTGACAGCCATGTTTCCATGGAGACCATTCCTGATAAGGCTTCGGTCAACAGTGGATGCATCAGCTGAAGGCCCGCATGCATCTCTCAGGTTCTGGTTCAGGTTTGCTGGATTTGTTCCCTTCTCTTAACAGATTTTAGGCCTAACACTTTTCCTTCTGTCCTCCAGTTTGTCGCGGTCTCTGGGTTTTGATCAGTTGCATTTTCATTCCTGGATTATTGTCTTGTAGACATGCTTTCATGTTCTGACTACATTTGACCTCTCATGCTTAGTGCTTGTGATCCAGGTCCAGGTCCAGGTCCAGGTCCAGGTCCAGGTTTAGATCCTTGCTATAATTTCCCTGCAGCTTCACCTAAGCTACCAAATGCTCTTTGTTCAGGTTTATTTGCTGAAGTCTTTGGTTTCCCAGCTGACATCACACTCACATGTCCAATGTCTTTATATTTTAATGAACTGCTGCACACTATGCTGTTGTACCACTGATACTTTATTTCGATGCAGGTAAAGGGAAGGGAACAGATTTTAGGTTTCTGTGACAGGTCGCTGGTAAGAGAGTCTAAAGATACAATTTTAAATGCATTGTTTTCTGTTCATCTTTGATTTAGGTGCAAAAAGACCATCTTAACGGATCAGAAGGAAGAAAAGCTGCCCTAAACCTAACATATAAAGAAATGAGAAGAATTTTAAGCCTGTTGCAGAGTACTCGGCTGCAGATTTCTTTCTCTGTTTGCGCTCTTGGAGCAGTGTGCAGACATCTGTAATCTGACAATCAGCTTTTGGCAAATGTTTGTCAAGTCAATTCCAACAAATCCTAGAAGAAACAGAAAACTGTGAGAAATTCAGAAATGACAGCCATCAGAAATACCTCCAGACCCGCCGCAGGCCCGTAAAACTGATTCAGAATATACTTCTAATTAATGTTCATGCTAATTTAAAACTAATCAAATCTTGTGTTTACTCCATGTTTGCAGCACGCATGGCTGTGCAGGGACCGGGTCTGCAGAAGCGGGCTACCCAACAATGAGCCTTATAATTATCACACATTCAGCCGCCGTTAATCAAAAGCTGCGGCTGATTGTTGTGGAATCAAAGAGCCGTTCCTGCAGCCTCTTGTGATGTTGAAAGAGGGATTGTGTGTTCTCGCCAACACATGCTGTTAAAAGATGGATAATGACAAGCAGCAGTGCTCTGCCCAACTTCTGGAGCCCCCCCGACTCCTCCGACTGTTTCTTTTAATTACACCTGCTCAGAGGAGATGTTAGCAGCCAGACCCAAACGGCTGTTTGTCCTCTGATAAAGCCTGAAGACTGACAGCTTCTCCTTTCACGCGGCCAGGTGGCTGCCTTACCTTCAGCTGCTCCAGGTCAGGTCTCTCCATGCTGACCACGGCGGCCAGCAGCTGCTCCTCCAGACCGTCTCTGGTCACGGTGAAATTGATCAGGGTGCACTGGGCCTGCAGCTCCGGCTGGTAATGAGGGCTGGCCAGCTTGGTGTGCAGGATAAGACGGAAACCTGGGTTGTACTCGCACTCCTTGTCTCCGATCTTTATGTACCTGAAAGTTTTAATCATTGAAAGTTTAAAGATGCCAGAGGATGTGTCATTTTAAAATAAAATATTTTGTCTGAAAATTTGTGTGATGTTTTATGTTTGTCTATGAGAGAAGTGGGCATTGTCATTGATTCAGTGTTCTATTTCTATAATTGTGTTTTCAGTTTTGCTCATCAGTAGCTACGTTTACATGGACAAATAATGTATCTATCCGTTTGAAATCTTTCCGATCGGAGCTTCCAGCTGTCCTGTTTACATGGATAGGGCGAACAGATCCGATCGCTACTAAAATTTTGATGAATGCAAGATTCACGTAAATTTACGTCTACTAACAGTTTACACACAAATTCTCTCTGCATACGTTTCATGAATGAGACACAATGTTCCCACTGCCTAAAACAGAAAAGTGGGTTCAAGAGCCCAAAAATAGCCTGTAGGTGGCAGACCATTATTAGATATGCAGAGCATTAGATTATAGCAACCACAATTAAAAAAAGCTCAATGAGAACTTGTTTCAAGATAAAATGCAATAAAATGTGGGGAAAATTCTGGAATGGCAGTGCATTACTAATTCCCTTGCAAAGACTGACCTAAATAATTAGCTGTCTTTTAAGCATGTGATCTGACTGATCAAAATGCTTGAAAACAAACCAATATTACAAATTTCAGACCCTTTCACGCTCAAATAACCTCACATGAAAGAAAAAAGATTTTTTTATTTCATTGGATGTATTAAAGAATTTTTTTAGTTTTCTTAAAGGGCTCTGATTGGCTGAAATAACATTGAAGCCTGTGGTTTCATCACTAAGATAAAAAGTGGAGCCCCTTCTGAGTAAATGGTCTTATGTCATGTTCAAACTACATCATTGAAATGTAGAGCAAGTGTGTGAGGCGAAAAATTTTTTATCCTAAAATCTATTCTTAAATGGCATTTGATTATAGAAAGGTCCTTTTCAATGCCAGTCAATGTGGCACGGATTGGCACTAAGGAGGAAATGAGGTGTATTTTTATAGAGACCTTAGAAAAAAGTTAGACACCCCATCTTTTAGAATATCATGAGTCAAGCCAAAATACACACCTGGACCAAGTTTTATGCTGTTTGCATTTGTAGAAAAAAAGTAACAACATAAAAGGTCATTCACTACTCCTTCAGAAAGCTGAGGGAGCTATGAGGGTTAAGATAAGTAATACTAACAACAACAAGGTTAAAATTAAAGCCGCAAGCGGCGATGAAGGCCCTCGCACCTCTGGCGCCGCTCAGGCCTATGCACCGCGTAGTCTGTGTCATGTTGTACCAGTGTGCTGAATTTCATGGCGTTTGGTTGATGTGGGAGCTCAAAATGATGATTTGAAGCTTTGTAGACCATTATTTGATATGCAGAGCATTAGATTATAGCAACCACAATTAAAAAGCTCAATGAGAACTAGTTTCAAGATAAAAATGCAAAAAATGTGGGGACAATCCTGAATGGCAGTGCATTACTAAATTCCCTTGCAAAAGATTGACCTAAATAATTAGCTGTCTTTTATGCATGTGATCTGACTGATCAAAATACTTGAAAAACAAACACCAATATTACAAATTTCAGACCCTTTCACGCTCAAATAACCTTACATGAAAGAAAAAAAGATTTTTTTATTTCATTGGATGTCTTAAGAATTTTTTGAGTTTTTGAAGGGCTCTGATTGGCTGAAATAACATTGAAGCCTGTGGTTTCATCACTAAGATAAAAAGTGGGGCCCTTTCTGAGTAAATGGTCTTATGTCATGTTCAAACTACATCATTGAAATGTAGAGTAAGTGTGTGAGGCGAAAAAATTTTTATCCTAAAATTTATTCTTAAATGGCATTTGATCATAGAAAGGTCCTTTTCAATGCCAGTCAATGTGGCACGGATTGGCACTAAGGAGGAAATGAGGTGTATTTTTGTAGAGACCTTAGAAAAAGAGTTAGACAACCCATCTTCTAGAATATCATGAGTCAAGCCAAAATACACACCTGGACCAAGTTTTATGCTATTTGCATTTGTAGAAAAAAGTAACAACATAAAAGGTCACTCACTACCCCTTCAGAAAGCTGAGGGAGCTATGAGAGTCAAGATAAGTATTACCAACAACAACAAGGTTAAAATGAAGTGATGTCTGCTAGATATATTGTATCCAAAGCAAAGTTAGCTTTTCTGGTGCACCTGCTTACATCAGAGCAGCAACTCCAGCTGAAGCCGGATCCTGTAAGTCTCACCTTCCCTTCTTGATGGTTTCTCTGCTCAGCAAAGGTCCAAGAACAGGATCCAGAGTTTCCCCCAGGTTCTCCATCAGAACCACATCCCCCGCTGCCAGCGCTCTCTCCACTGCATCCAGGTACCTGCCAGGGCGAAACAGCAGGAATCCGGCTGGGAATCTTCTCCATGAGGATTTCTGACCAGACCGAAGCTGCGTCGCACCATCACACCGCTTACCCTCGCTGCTGCATGCGGATGACCTGCAGGTCTTCACCAAACTTGTTTTTGATCCACTTGATGGCCTGGAGCTGGGGATCCACGATGAGGGGCCAGCGCTGGCAGGAGGTGAGAATGGTGGCGTACTCGGTGGACATCCTGTCAGCAGGCAGACCTTCGTTCTGCCAGGCTGCGATGTCAGCATCATCAGTCAGCATGGTCAAAGGGTCCAGGTCTGGAGTCACCGGGATAGGAACCTTCCAGAGGAGGAATCTGTCTCTTAGACTTCTACAACAGATTTGCTCAGGTTTTCACCGATGGAGCAGCATGTCTGGCAGCTTCGGCTTCAGATTAGTACATAAAGTCAGTGTTTTTGGGGGGAACTAAAAAGACTTCCGAGCTTTTTCACGTCACTGAAAGAAAAATCCAGCCTCATGACTGTAGTTAAAATGTAACCCGAATGATCTGATGCTTATACAGACAAAGGAAAAATGTTTAGAAGCCAAGAAGGCAGGAACATTAAGCATTACTCTTACGTTGAGGTTAAATACTCAGAAAAGAAAACTACCCTGCAAAAACTCAAATCTTAGCAAGTATATTTTTCTCATTTCTAGCAAAAATATCTCATCACACTCAAAATAAGAGAAAATTACCTATAGATACCTAAACATTTCAGTGAGATATACTGTAAGATCTTATTTTAAGGCAATGCATCTTATTTCAAGAAATCTTATCAAGAAAATTTTGCTTTTGCAAAAAATCTCAACCACTCTTTAAATAAGTTGAAATAAAAACAAAAGATTTGCTTGTAATAAGCAAAAAAAATCTGCCAATAGAACCAAACTTTTCTTAATAAGATTTCTTGAAATAAGATGCATTGCCTTAGAACAACATATCTCACTGAAATATTTCTCTTTAAGTAATTTTGTCTTATTTTGAGTGCGATGAGATATTTTGACTAGAAATTAGGAAAAATATACTTGGTAAAATTTGAGTTTTTGCTGTGTATGTGAAATTCAGCAAATTCATTTGATCAAGTCCAAACATTCAGAAACAGAACCACTATAATAACCAGGGATGCATACAGGTGCCGATATTGTTCGGTATCGGTTCCTAATCTTACTGATACCAGGGTACTGATAGGATTCTGGACAAACAATGCTCTTACCGATACTTTTTAAACATCTACCTAACCATTGCATAATCACGGTGGTGGAGTGAAGGCAACTGTAAACTTCTCCGACTGTGTAACCATGGAGACACCTCGAGCCTTCATAGTTCTCCGTCATGGTGCCGGATACGCAGTGCAATTTCCCAACCGATCAGTAGGGGTCGCTACGCAAAACTTATAGTCTTTTTCTGCACCGTCTTCCCGTTTGGGGGGGGGGGGGTTTTGGGGGCTCTCCCCCAGCTACTATCGGGGGGGGGGGGGGTAACCCTGGACAGGTCGCCAGTCCGTCCGCTACGCAACACTTATACTTTATTGAACTTCCCTCCTGGTACGAATGCAGTATTTTCATTCCATTTCATTTAATGCAGGTCATTGGACATTATGTTTTGGTAAATATATAATATTACTATCACATTTCATATTTGAACATTTTCCACTGAATAAATGGAAATATTCTTAACCTGTACTTGATTTGATTGATTTGATTCTTTATTGAACATAAGACATTTAAAAACAAACAAGAAACCAAAAGAAAGAAGTACTTAAAGGAATAGTACCTTCATTTTCTACTCACCCTCATGCTGAGAAAAACTCTGGAGCACTTTTTAAATATTTCAAATGCAGCCGGAGATCGGACAGGTTTTCGTAAATTGAGTATGTATGAAAGTGCAGATGGAAATGTAACCAGGTTCCCTGCCGGTGACAGAGCTAGCCGTGGCGAAGCTAGCAAGAGGCTAACAAACAACTTGCTTACTTTAGGCTAGGTTATTTAGTGCTAATAACATAAAAAATTACTCAAGGATAACTTTGTTGGAGCGGAAGTAAAATGAATAAATATTTAAATGAGCTTGTGACATGAAATGTAAACTTTCATTCCTATATCATAAATTATAACCTCACTGTGTCACAGACGTACTCGATCCGGCTTCCTTGTTGACAATTTACTCCCCTTTAAGAGCCTGTGGCAATGCGGAAGAACGAGAAGCCTTCTGCTCTCTGATTGGACTGTAGGATTTGTCATCATCCAGTCAGGTAAAGGTTTAAAGACAGGGACAAAATTCAGAAATGCAACTTCAGTGTTGCATGCGGTTTGTGGTTTCCATCTGTGAACAGGATGCTTGTACAAAAACTTTCATTTTTTCTTATGAGTGCAAATTTTTTTGCAACCATGCAAATCCTTTCCTGCACGTTTGCAGACTTAAAGTTCTCGGACAGATTATTTTTACAGGATTGCAAATTTTATTTACAAATGCAAACTGAAATTAATTGCAGCCATTCATTCACAGCTACAAAAGCTTTATGAATTCATATTGATCCATATTTATGTTTACTTTAAATTTCATTACCTAAGAGTATCAATAAATATTGGTACCAACAAGGAGTATCAATATTGGTACTGATGTTGATAAAATCATCACAATATACATCTTTAATGATCACAATAACTGGAAACCAACAGGTTGAATTATGTAGAAACTGTAATGAAATTTCAACCCCAGGAAGAAAAACAGCAGAACAGCCCTTTACCTCCAGCTGAGCGAGATAAGGCCTCCAGGAAGTGTCCATCAGCTGCAGCCTGTAACGTTTGGTGAAGTATCCCAGGTAGGAGATGAAGGCGGTGATGAGGAGGACGTCCCCACACAGAGTCCGCTCCTGTTTCCTGAAGTTTTCGATGGCTTCTGCCCAGCGAACGTTCTCCGCTGCCAGACCTCCCACCTGCAACACCGCCACACAGACTCAGCATGCTCCCACTACACCCCCCATAAAGATGGGTCTAAATTAATCTACGGACGCGTCAAACCACAAATATCTAACCGCAACAATGATTTGCTACTTTCAAGTCCTGTTTTATTAGGTTTTCATATCCTTTATAACCCCTCAGCTCGTGTTCCAGCACCACTTTTTACTGCAGCGATGATGCGATTTCTCTCCAGAGATGAATCAGATTCACCTTTATATCTCATCTCTCCCAAAGCTGAGAGGCTGCACGTTTTAATACATCCTGTAACTTCAGCAAACATGACGGAAACAAAGCGTGCCTCAGACGGCTGACTGCATTTGCATTGATATTCGGGATTGACGAGCAGATTAGCACGAGCGCTCCTCCTTTTCTTGCTCCTGTCAGGCCTTTTGAAAGCCTCCTCTGAATAATTTAGATTATCATGCTAACACTGTCAACACTCATCTTTTTGTTTTGCTGTCGTCAGGAAATCCACGCAGCGTCTGATGATTGTGAGATTTAAATAAATGTGTGAGTGTGTGTGAATGTTCATCCTGTTCTGTGGACCTAAAGACACACAGCAGCACACCAGCAAATATAATTAAAATGATGCTCATTAATACAGGCTTATAAACTACTGCTGGTCTTCTAATCTGTCCTAAAATTTTATCTATTTAATCTTTTAATTATGAATTATAAAATTTTAAAATATTTAATAAAAATTGTAGAGCTACATCACAAAAAAAATATGCTTTAAATTATTTTATTTAAGAGATTTATTGATAAATCAATTGAATTCAATGAAAAGTAACATAATTAATAGATAATACAAAAATAAATATGTTTAAATCAATTTATTTTTCATTTTTCATTTCTTAATCTAATTAAAAAATTCTAATATAAAAATTCTAATGCTAATAAAATTATTGAATGATTAAATTATTTCACTGAATAATACTAATTAAGTTTAATTTAGTATTTATACTGCTACTTCTATTTCCTGTACTGCATCATCATCATCATCATCATCATCATCATCCTACTTGTACTTCAGCATCATCTTCATCATCCTACCTGTACTGCATTATCATCATCATCTTCATCCTACCTGTACTGCATTATCATCATCATCATCTTCATCCTACCTGTACTGCATTATCATCATCATCTTCATCCTACCTGTACTGCATCATCATCATCATCTTCATCCTACCTGTACTCCAGCATTATCTTCATCCTACCTGTACTGCATCATCATCATCGTCATCCTACCTGTACTGCAGCATCATCTTCATCCTACCTGTACTGCTTCATCATCATCTTACTTGTACTGCAGCATCATCATCATCATCATCGTCGTCATCCTACCTGTACTGCAGCATCATCATCATCCTCCCTGATGTAGAGTTCTGTCCACGCTCTTCCTCACTGATCTGGGTCCGGTGTGCTGCAGCAGGGAAACTCCTGACACCTGCAGGACGCCGGCCCTCTGTGACCGCAGTGTCCCACCGCTGCCCTACGCTGCCCTACGCTGTCACTTTCCACATTAATTATGACATCACTGCTCTGCTCCAGTGTTGCACCCAGTAAGCCAGCCGTTACACAGTGCTGCACATCCCACCTCCTCCTGGGTCCTTCTGCAGTTGCAAACATGGAGCTTCACTAGAAATCTTCCTCATCATCCTTCACATCACATTCTGTCTTAATGCAACATCGGCATTTAACCGTTAAATCTTAATCTAATCATTCAAACTCTCCTTCTGGAAAATAAGAGTGTGGGCTTCTTCCAGCGGCCACGGTGAGAAGCATAACCAGGTGTGTGTGTGAATCCCCTGTGAGACCGACTGGACAGAACGTGTGTTTTTGTGTTGGCTGGCTGGCGGCCGCTGGCCGGGACCGTGCCGTCGCCCTCCTCACCAGACGGTTGGCCAGCGAGATGGTGCGCGCCGTGGACTCTGCTTCCTGTTGGCACTTCAGCTTGTCTGCAGTGGCTCGCTCGAACTTGGCGGTGAGCTTGGCCAGGTTCTCATTAAGGTGCTGATGGGCCAAACACACAAGCAGAGAATCAGAGGGAAGGAAACTGGCACTTGCTGGATAACAATGTGGCGATAAAGACAGAGAAGAAAAAAACTGCAGCCTGTCAATGAGATAAACTTTGGAAATGTGTGAAAAGTTGGTAAAACTTGTCATTCCCACTGCTATGGATTCATTTGGCATATGGAGGCAATTAGCACAAGGACAAACAGGATTAATCGGTGGAGAGGCACACAGGTTCAGTAGATTAGTTTGAGGATTGCTAATTCCCCGTGGCTCTGAACCCACTCTCTGCTCAGCCGATCCGACTGAGGGCTGAAAAATGACAGCGAGAGTCATGCTGGATCTTATTAGCCGTCATCACTCTGCAGGGTTTGATGTGAGCAGCTGCTGCAGCGTCCCACGCCCCGCGCTCTGCTGGGGCTCTCCGGCCCTCCATGAGCTGATGTCAGACAGCACACAGAAACAATTATTTACTGCTGCTCTCATCAACGGGGGTTTCTAGCTGGATGGATTTGGCTTTAGATTAATGAACAGCAAAACCTTTAAAAGCACTTAGACCAGCTTGGTATTGATGAAACGTTGCTGCTGCATCACATACTGAAAAAGCTCGTGTGTCACCCGTCACTCACACTGATAAAATCACTCATATCCTGACGTCCTGCCTGCAGGTTTCTATTTATTTCTGTTGCATCAAATTCTTAATATGCTGAAAATCTTCCCGGTTTGATGGCGCTGTTGATGCCTCAGAACTCTTCCCCTGCTTGGAACTGAGATTTCTGGCTTTCACAAATCACTTTTCAACTTTCAGTCTGCAAAGTTTAGAAAACATTTCGTGTGAATCTGTGCATGAACTCAAAGAAATAATAAAATCAAGTCCTGTCCTTGTTGCTACTTGTGATGCTTTGAACCTTAAAGGTGCATTGCACAGGTTTAAATGTTAAATACTATTCTTTTCTTTCCTCCACATGCTCTTACAGCTGGCTGATGTGTAGAATGAGCTGATCTTTCTTCACTGCCGTGGTCTCTAATACTGTTTCTGAATGCTCAATTCAAGAGTTTCGGGTACAAAGCCTCTAGGGGGCGCTTGTGGGGGAGACGAGCTGTGCGTTCTCGCTCGTCTGGCGTCGTATTCCGCCACCGCAGGTCCGCGCATGTTGAGACAACACTGACTGCTGCTTAAAGATGGAGAACAGGTGCCTCTCAAACCCAAACTCAGACTCCAGTCAGACAAAGAAGAAAAGTTTTGTCTTGTGAGACGAAGAGAACCAAACTGGAGTCTGACCGGTCCCCACAGCAGGGGGGCGTTTTTTGGCACAACACCGGCGGGACCGGGGGACGATGGGAGTAAACACCCGAGCAGCTTTTTTTCTTTCTTTTTTTTGATTGGAGGGAGCTCCAATCCGGTCTGGGAGTAAAACGAAACCCACAGTTGACTTTCTTCTTACTAACAAGGTAAATGTGATGTATGACGGAAATAAAGATGCATAATATTGCAGTTTTTAGCATGGAAATGTGGCAATATGACAGCCTATATGACTGTTCCTCGGGAAGAGGTGTATAAATGAAGCAGCTCGGCATGCAGACTGTTTCTACAAATGTGTGAAAGAATGTGTCGCTCTCAGGATCTCAGGGAATTCCAGCGTGGAACTGTGATAGGATGCCACCTGTGCAACAAATCCAGTGGTGAAATTTCCTCGCTCCTTAATATTCCACAGTCAACTGTCAACTGCATTATAAGAAAAATGAAGTGTTTGGGAACGACAGCAACTCAGCCACGAAGTGGTCGGCCATGTAAACTGACGGAGCGGGTCAGCGGTTGCTGAAGCTCATAGTGTGAAGAGGTGGCCAACTTTCTTCTGGGTCGATCACTACAGACCTCCAAACTTCATGTGGCCTTCAGATCAGCTCAAAAGCAGTGACAGAGAGCTTCATGGAATGGGTTTCCATGGCAACCAGCTGCATCCATCCATACATCACCAAGTGTAATGCAAAGCGTGGATGCAGTGGTGGAAAGCAGCCGCCCTGGACTCTAGAGCGGAGGAGGTGTTCTCTGGAGTGACAAATCGCGCTTCTCCATCTGGCAATCTGATGCAGAAGTCTGGGTTTGGCGGTTGCCAGGACAACGGTACTTGTCTGACTGCATTGTGCAAAGTGTAAAGTTTGGTGGAGGGGGGATTATGGTGTGGGGTTGTTTTTCAGGAGTTGGGCTTGGCCCCTTAGTTCCAGTCAAAGGAACTCTGAATGCTTCAGCATACCAAGACATTCTGGACAGTTCCATGCTCCCAACTTTGTGGGACCAGTTTGGAGCTGGCCCCTCCCTCTTCCAACATGACTGTGCACCAGAGCACAAAGCAGGTCCATAAAGACCTGGATGCAGAGTCTGGTGTGGAGGAACTGGACTGGCCTGCACAGAGTCCTGACCTCAACCCCATAGAAAACCTTTGAGATGAATTAGAGCGGAGACTGAGAGCCAGGCCTTCTGGTCCAACATCAGTGTGACCTCACAAATGTGCTTCTGGATGAATGGTCAAAAATTCCCATAAACACTCCTAAACCTTTTGGACAGCCTTCCTAGAAGAGTTGAAGCTGTTCTAGCTGCACAGGTGGACCAATGTCATACTGAACCCCATGGATTAGGAATGGGATGTCACTGAAGCTCATGAGTCAAGGTAGGCGAGCGAATACTAGTATACTAGTACAAACTAGCAATATAGTGTATTTTTAATATTAAAATTCAAAGCATTTGAATAATGAAAGTAAATAATTTACTGAAAAAAAGTAGCTATATTTCTTTGGAGACTTGGCGTCTTTAGGCAAGAGGTGGCTGTTTACCTGTCATACATGTTTTTATGGACATTTGTGGACATTCTGTGCCAACAATTACAGTCACAGAGCAGCCACTTAAATCATTATTAAACATGCAGTTTAGAATGCAAAAGAACGCAGTTGTTTATCCCTGCAAAGTTGAGATTATACAGTACAGTGTGGATTTTATAACATATATTTTAAAAGAACAGATGAAATTTAATTTGTTTGGTTCAGGTCTGAAAATGACGTCTCTTCACTGAGTACAGAAATAAGGCTGAGTTTGGAAACAATGACATAAAATGACCTTGTGGTGCAGCATGATGAGGAAACCATCACTGTCCCATTACCAACAGCTAACTGCACACTTCATACAGAACCGTAGGGTTTAGTGCCGGTATTGGGACAGGACCTATAAAACTACAACATGAGCGTGGCTCCACTGATTGGGAAGTCTTCTCTTCACAAAAAAAATATATGAATAAAAATAGTTTCAACATAAACATGAAGATACTGCAATTTTCTTCATTTAAAAATCAACACTTTTCTTTGGGGAATGAAATTTTCATGTCTCATTCCACTGTGAAGCAGCAGCTTACACTGATCTTGCTTTTGATGGCGGTGAGCTTCTCCTGTGCAGCCGCCAGCTCGGCGTTGGCCTTGGCGAGAGCCTGCCGTTTGGGCTCCACCTCGCAGTAAACCTCGTAGAACTTGACGATGTTTAAAACCCAGGAGCACAGACCTGCTGCGGCGTACGACTTGGAGGCCACCAGATCCGGCTGGAACTCTGGATCCTGGAGAAACACATGCACAAACGTCTTCACACAGTTAAATGAACGCTACACAGTTAAAGGAAAAGTACACCCACAGAATGATGGTCCTTCATTTTCTACTCACCTTCATGCTGAGCAAGACTCTGGAGCACTTTTTTAATATCTCAAATGCAGCCGAAAATCCGGGGGGGTGGGGGTGAGGGGGGGATCGTTCACCGGCGACTGAACCAAAAAGGTCCATAAAAGTCCACAAAAAGTTGACAGTATTACATTGCAGTTTCCATAGTATCGTGCACGTTCACGACATACGGAAGCTGTGACGTTTAGCGCCTACTCTGCCAATTATGCAAGTGTAGAAGAAGAAATTTGCTGTTTACATTGTGCTACGAGTGAATGAGCTGCGGACAAACACAAGAGGGGTTGGCTGTTGATTTAAAACAAAGAAAGAAAGAAAAAGAGAATGCGCGATCTCATCTGCTGTGGCTCCATAGTGTCGTGAACTTGCTCCCTGTTAAATCCAGGATAGAATTTAAAATTCTTCTTCTCACATATAAAGCTCTCCATGACCAAGCTCCATTATATATTAGAGATCTCATAGTTCCATATATTCCAAGCAGAGCACTTCGCTCTCAGACTGCAGGCCTTTTGGTAGTTCCAAGGGTCTCTAAGAGTAGAATGGGAGGCAGAGCGTTTGGCTATCAAGCCCCCTATTATGGAATCAGTTACCACTTCAGGTTGGGGAGGCAGACACCCTCTCTACCTTTAAGATCAGGCTTAAAACCTTCCTTTTTGATAAGTCTTATAGTTAGGGATGGTTAGCATCCCTTAGTTAAGCTGCTATAGGTTTAGACTGCTGCAGGACGTTGATGATGCACTGGGCTCTTCCTTTCCCATGATGCACTGGGCTCTTCCTTTCCAGGCATGGCTTTCTTCCCCATCATCTCTGTCTCTCCATGTAGAAACCTGTGACAGTATTGCATCATTAACTGTGTTCTCCTCTCTCAGCAGATCTGGCTGGATAACGTAGCAGTGTTTGTTGGTATCTCCTTTCTGTCTTCTCCCCCCAGCCGGTCAAGGCAGATGGCCGCCCTACCTGAGCCGGGTTCTGCCGGAGGTTTTTCCTCCCTGTTAAAAGGGTGTTTTCCTTCCCACTGTCGCCACCCCTCCGTGCTTGCTCAGGATGGGGGATTGGACCGGGTCAAGTCCAGATTCAATCCAATCTGTTGGTTTCCTTGGCTAGGCTATTATGAATCTGATCTGAATTTTTCTGTCTGTTTAAGCACCCTGAGGTGACACTGTCATGAATGGACGCTATACAAATAAAGTTGATTTGAATACTGAATTGAATTCTTTATTATTTTTAGTCAACTTGTCTTAATTTCGGACCCTGCTTGAGAGCCGTTGGAAAGCCCAAAGTGCCACTTGCGGCTCTGGAGCTGCTTTCTGACCGTTGTGCAGAAAACCATCGACTCCCTGCACAAGGTGGGAAAGACACAAAAAGTGATAGAAAAGAAGCTGGATGCTTTCAGAGTGCCGTCTCAAAGCACATTAATGGACAGTTAAGTAGAAGGAAGAAGTGTGAAAGAAAACGGTGTAGAAGCCGGATGGCTGACATCAGCCTGGAGAAGATGGTCAGTGTTACAGTTCCACAGTCTGTGATGACCTGGGGTCCATGTCAGCTGCTGGTGTTGGTCCTCTGTGCTTCATTAAGTCCAGCATAAATGCAGCCGTCTACCAGGACACTTTGGAGCACCTTCATGCTTGCTTCAGTGGACCAGCTGTATGAGGATGCAGACTTCATCTTCCAGCGGGACTTGGCACCTCCCCACACTGCCAAAACTACAAAATCCTGGTTCAAAAACCATGGATCACCATACTTGTTTGGCCCGAACCTCATCCTGACCTGAACCCCATTGAAAACCTGTGGGGCATTGAAAAGAAAAACCTGAACAGGAAGAGACCAAACAATAAAGAAGAGCTCAGAGCTGTGATTGAAGCATGTTTTTTCTTCCATAACAGCTGAGATATGCCCCAAGCTGGTAGCATCCATGCCACGCCGGGTTAAGGAGTCATTCATGAAAAAGGGCCCAAACCAAGTAGTAAGTACAGATGTAAGATTTTACAACAGGAGGCCTGATATTTTTGCTTTTAAAATCCTTTTATAATTGATTTTATGCAATATTCAATTTTTTTGAGTTTTTAAATTTAAGGTTTTCTTAATCTGCAAGTCCTAATCAGCAACATCCACACAAATAAAAGCTTGAAATATATTGATTTGCATATTTTTGTTTGTACAATTTGTAAATTGCACCTTTTAAGTTGAATTACAGAAATACAAGAACTTTTTCCAGATATTCAAATTTTTTGGGTAGTACCTGTAAATGATGTCATTTGGAGTAAATTCTGGACGCTACCCACTAAGGACACTTGAATTACATTTTGGTTCAGCCGCGCAGGAAAAATGCAAGTTCTTGTGGACTTTTATGGACCTTTTTGTTTCCCCCGATCTCCGGCTGCATTTGAGATGTTAAAAACCCCCCCCAGTGCTCCAGAGTCTTGCTCAGCATGAGGGTGAGTAGAAAATGAAGGTACATCATTCTGTGGGTGTACTATTCCTTTAATATCTAATGACCACCAAACTACAGCTGAGGATAAATAAAATGAGCTCTCATGGCTAACTCTTCCACATCCAGAGACAGACTGATTAAACACCATCTTTTCTTTTTAATGTAAATAAACAAACTGTATTTGTCTGCGATGTGTCCATACGCGATCATTTTCAACTGCAGACTAAAAACTAATGACCAGCTCCATCTTTAAAGGACAGAGATGAGTCAAGCGCAGGTGTGTGTACGTCGGGAGTGTATTTGTTGCACTGACAACCTCCTCTTGGCTCCATTGAACCTCTTAATCAGGGTAAATTTGCAGCACTTCATTTACTGGCTGATTTTCTCTTGCTGTCATTCTGGAAGTCTGACAGCCGTGTTGCGTGTCACGCCGCTGCCAAAATGAGGATTTATGAGCTGAACTTGCAGCGACTGCACGGTGGCTTCATCATCCTCCAGGGAGGAAGGGCTGATGGGAAAGCTCACCTGCAGGTACGGCCGGATGGCTTTCAGGCAAGCCTCAGGGATGTTTTCCTTGTTGAAGTTTATCAGGGAGTCCAGGAAGGTGTCCACTTTGGCCATCATCACCTTGGCAGCCTTCCAGCTGCGATCCTTTGGAACCTTTCCGCGGGGCGCCATCAGGACCATGACGGCCGCTGTCACGTTGGTCACCGCCGCTACAGGAGAACCGAACGACTTCAGCTCCGTTAAGTTGTTCTGAAGTTGGAGACGGAAGAATGGATTAAAAAATGAAAGAGTCCGGATTTAATTGAGTTTGAATAACGGCACATCTCTGTGGTCTTATGGGGAAGAAAAGAGTGAAAATTGAAGGGATTAGAATAAAGAAAGAAGAACCTGTGCTGACTTTGAGAAGACAACAGAGAATTCTAATTAAGGCATCTTGAGAGAGCTCTGAGCAGTGATTGAACTGTCTGTTCTGCTTGTTTGAACAGAGAGCACCTTTTAAACACGCCGGGTGTTTCTGAAAAATCCCCCTGGCAGCTCGGAAACCCACATGGATGCAGGGATGAAGCAAAATGCTGCTGAACATATGGGAGACATTATTCTATCAAAGACTCGCCTAAATCCTCTGATTCAATCTCTTTTTTTAAACAGTTCAAGACCCGTTTTGGACGAAATGGATTATCCCTCTGAAGCCCAGAAAATGGATGAAAATCAAACAGAGGAAAAAAAAACTTTCTTAAAAAATAACCAAAATGAACAAAGAAGCATGTTAGTTATAATCATACATGGGTCTCACGTGTGATTGGCTTACATAAGCTTCTAACTGAAATTTATATATTCACATTTGGGATGCACGATATGTCGATATTTAAAAACTCATAAGGGGGGAAAAAGAATATTTAATAGGTTTTTTTAAGGGAGAAAAAGAGGGCGGGGAATTAGAGAGAATACCAGGGGGGGTGAAATTGGAGGCGTGGGTGGAAAAAGGGGGGGCCGGAGTTAAAATAAGGAGGAAGGGGTGAAAGGGGAAAGGGGGAGAGAGGGGGGGGGAGGAGGGGAAAAGGAATGGGCAAAGAAAATATGAAGGGAAATATATTATAAATATAAAGAAGATTTTAAAAAGTTGCCGATAACCGATATCGATACCGATATTAAATATATCAGGTGAGTTTTACTAAAATAAAAATATCTATAAGCTAATTGTGTTCTTATACAGCTAATACATGGATGTAAGCCCTGTGAAGCGTGTGTAGTGTGGTTTGTAGCAACTTAGCAACACTTTCCCGCAACAGCTACATCCGTTTCCATGTAAACAGCTGTATTTAGAAGGCTTTCAGTACACGTGTGAATTTTCTTCAGGAAATACCACTCTAGTTCTTTTCTGTGGTCATTTTTAGAATATAATGCAGGAACAAATGCAATTTCTGCCCTTTACTCATACACAGACTAAAATACACACCTGTATTTAATGGTAACTGAAGTAATGAGTTCCACCAGGTGACTGTGATGACAGCTGTCTCCGTGACAACAGTAAAGAATATGTAGCTTACCTAAATCAGGTTTATTTCAACGTTTATTTCATGTCCTAAGAGAAAATTTTAAGCTCTGTTTTATATCTTTTCCAGTAGTTCACTATGTACAGTATATACTTTTACACATTACATATTTATGTACATCTATTCTATGCTATGAAGTATAATAGTTTAGTTATAAAAAAGTGGAGTTAAAGTTGGACACTGAAAATAGTTTAGTGACATCCATAAAACCTTTTCCATCCCATAAGATTGTTAATGTATTGTTCATTGTTTCACAGTCAGATGCAACAGAGCTAAGAAAGTAGCTAAAAATGCTACTATACTGTATGTTTTAGCGGGTTCAGATCTTCATCTCATCCTCCTCCTCTGTTGCACTGAGCAGAGAGATTGTAACGTCTGAACTGTGACAGCTGATCTTCCCACATATTTGCCTAAAAAGCTCCTAGAAAGCA
The DNA here is from genome assembly GCA_023101725.1 of Atherinomorus stipes. NCBI lineage: Eukaryota > Metazoa > Chordata > Actinopteri > Atheriniformes > Atherinidae > Atherinomorus > Atherinomorus stipes. The sequence goes on from JALJCO010008386.1 coordinate 329,374, forward strand.
GAGTAGCGGCTCCGTTTGAACCTGCAGAAGGTGGATACGTGTCACATGTGCTTATCCCATGGTCACAAGTGACACAAGTTTTTTTAAGGGGAAAGTGTACGGTATGAGTGTAGATCCACACGGCACTGTGAGGGATGATGGAGCGACTCACTTTATTGAGCGTGTTAAGGGCCTCCTGAGCTGCGATGAGCGCCGGTTCGGCTTTGGCTAAGTCCTCTTCGCAGTCTCTCTGTTTGCCACTGACCACGACGGCGATGGCTGCCACCTTTTGTTCCTCCTCATCAGCCACCGCCTTCTCCTTTGACACTTTCTCGGTTTCTATCCCAACCTCCTGGAGACAGTACAGAGGATTTATTGGAGGATTAATGGTGCAAGTTCAGATAATGGCTTAGTAAACGCAGCATGGATTCACTGCAAAAAGAACCTCCCGTAAAGGCAACAGTCTGCACTTCAAACTGCCTGAACTAGATGTGACTTGATGTGTAAAAACAGCAACAAGCAACTCAAACAGACAAAAATCTGAGAAAAAGAATGCTTAAAAACATTGTACATCATGCTAATGTTTACTTCTCTGGCCGATCCCACATCGATCCGTAACAGCAGATAACAGAAGGTGGCAAAGATCAGACACTCAGAGAACTTTCCAACCACACAACAGAAATCTATCTGTGGATTACCCACTGTGAAGCGGCCACTGCCTCTCAGAGCTCAATTTTTCATTTCTTCAAGTGCCACAGGAGAAATGTCTCACCTCCACTGTATTAGAGGTCAGGGGTGAAATCTTATCAACAGCTAGCTAAAAACCTGGATAACTGCAGTCTTAACTGTCTGCGGGGGCACCAGCAGGGGTGTTACCCATGAGGAAAGTTAGAGAAACAGTTCACAATATTATATTGGATATAGATTTGCCTGGATCAGCTTGTCTGCATCCTCATTCTTCTGCTTGAGTTCCACTTCTTGAGCAGCAAGCTTGGCCTTGAGGTCGTCCACCTATCAGAGGAGGAAAACCACAGGAGAGGAAGATGTGACTGATGTTAGAGACCTGAATGAAAGGATGGCGCTGATGCTTCACAGAAATATTTGTACACCTAAAATGACCCATTAATATAAGAAAACAAGGGTGGTCTCTTAATTTTTTCCATGGCTGTATATATAAAAAGAAAAAAAAACTGCCTGCCTGGAAATTCTAGGTTGCAAATCCTTTCGAGATCACACGGCCAGTCCAAGACATTCCAGGACCAAAAGACCCATGACAAGACCGAGACCACAAGAAGGGGTCTCAAGACCAGGACCGGTCTCGAGAGCTAAAAGTCTATCCACGTTTACCGTACTGTAATGTGGTTTGGGGCGCTACATGTCAAACATATCTTAATAAGGTTTTATTGTTACAAAAAAAAATTCTAAGAATTTAAGTTTCTGAAACAGATTGTCTTCATCTGCTCCTCTTTCCAGAAAATAAAATATTTTGACAATATTTAAGTAAATATTCATTGCATTTATCTTTTCATGTGTAAATATCTGCATATGTAAAATGTTATACATGAGTTTATGACCATTTTTTATGTGTTACTCTGATGTCCATATCTGTCCCACCGGGATCTGCAGAGATCTGCACTTCTGCTGGTCAACCTACGAACAGATAGAGGTCCCTCCGTCTGGAATGTCTAACACCTGTCATGGTACATGTACTCATGGGTGGAATAACTCAGCTCATATGGAATCTTATTGGGAGTTTTCAGCTGGGACTACGTAAAAGAAATCATTGAAATATGAAAAACTGTTTTTGGCCTGATCCATGTGAGATCATGTTAACTCAGCATTTTTGGCTCGCATGTTTGCACTTTAGTTGAATCCATTTAAAAACTGGATCCATTCTCATATATGAAACCGTGTCAACATGATACAACATGAAAAATCCCACCGACATTTTTGCCACAAAATAAAAATGTTCTTCCTTTGAAAACATCAAGCCTGGTTTGTTTTAATTCATCCCATTAACTGAATAACAGAATATAACTGATAAGTTTAATAAATAATCCGGATCCATTCACTACATCTGAGGATTTTCTGCATCAGAGCCCTGTATATCCAAAACTCCCTGGTTTTTCTTCACAGAAAAGTCTCAGCCTTTTTCTGAAATGTGCTACTTTGAACATCTTCAATTAAAGAAAACATGTTCACAACCATGTTCAGTAAATGAACGAGAGCATCAGGTGTTAATTGCAGGATGTGGTGTTTTAGAGTAAAATTCAGAGTAAAATCAGGTGAATATAAAGACTTTATTGAACATTTAATGAAACCCTGAAGTCAGTTTGGTGTGTCTTAGGACCAGATCTATCAAAGGTCTGCATGTATAAAAACATTAGCAATCTCACTGTGCACACAAAAAAATGCACAAACTGAATTACCAACTGTGCAAAAATGGTTTTGTCTTTCAAATAATAGCGCATCTGCTTCCAGTTAGTACATTTGCTGCAATGAATATGCAATACGGGGCGTTTACAGGCAACTGTGCGTGTTAGGAGGAGAAAATGTACATACATTTATTTAGCACTCGCAAATTTTTAAGCAATTTACCAACCCTGAAACCGTTTGCATGGCAACAATTTTTGTATGTTTTTAGTAAAGCAGGTGGAAACCGGCAGCTGCAGCTTCTGAGGGGGACGATGCTGCAGGACTGCAGACACACACATAACTGATCCAGAATCATTTCATTTCATTGAGGTTAGGTTTCATTCTTGAATTCAACAACAACACAGCAAACATCACTATTTAACACGGTGTTAAATATTCCTGACAAACCAGACAGAACATCTGCAGCCGCTGCAGCTTAAGGAGAACTAAAGCTGCATTAACTGTGTTGTTTTATTTCCTCTTTTTGCCAACGTCACATTTTAAGTTGGATTGTAGCGGCTGGACAGGATCACAGCTGCTCCTCCAGCCGCGGCTGCTGGAGTCGTTGGCATCGTGTCACAGAGCAGCAGCTCGTACATTTATTACATTTTCATTGTCCTCTTCCACTAATATCTCCATCTCTATGGTCGCATTTCCTTTTTTACCTGTCGTCTATCCAAAGTCTCTACGCTGCAAACCTGGAAACACGAAAAACTCATTTATTTCAGGGCGTTGCCAACATATTTGCTCCAGAAGTCATTTGCGTCTTCACTTTTAGTAACAAGCAAACCGTGTTTCAGCCTAGGGATGGACGATACCCCAATTTTTCCTGTCAATGCGATACCAGTAGTTGATGGTACTTTTTCCTTGATATCAATACTGATGCTGATACTTTTTGTCCCTCAAAAGAAAATCAAACGATTGTACAGTTTGCATTAATATCTTGAATGAAAGGGCAATACTATGAGTAAAATTTGAGAATGGAGTACTGGAAAGAAATGCTTTAAACAATGATAAATGATATTGATGGGTACATTACACAAATATATGACTAAAAAATTATTTTGATTATCAAATAACTTAAGTACAGGTCAATATCATTTAAATGTATCCATTAGAAAATGTGTACATACAAAATGCAATAGTATCAATTCATCAAAACATAATGTGCATTAACCTTCATTAAAGTACTGAAAAACACTAAAACATCATCACCGTCACTAACAGAAGCACCATCGTCACGACATCTGATAGGCCACCACCATCATGTGACACAGAAGCTGGAATCTGTCTGGTTTAGCAGGTGATTTCATTGCCTAAAATTATCAGAAGTGAAATCAAACGGCATGTTTTGTATCTTTACAGTGGTATCTCAAAACCCTAAAAAGTATCGAATCTGATATTTTGGGTGGTTGGTATCGAAGTATCGACTCCATGGCATCGATATGCCCATCCATAGTTCAGCCCCATGCCCAAATTTCTACGTTGCATGGGTAAATTACCACACGCACATGTGGATCCGGCCCTTGCAGAGTTTTCCCTGCTTCTTGGCAGACAGGCGGCTCCGAGCATCGTGGAGAGCGTCGCAACTGTTGTGTGATTTTAGTCTGTCGCTGTATTTTCTGTCTCTTCGTGTCATCTGAAAATGCCACCATGCTGCTGAGATCAGGTCTCAGCAGGGACCACTCCATCTGTTGTTGGCCTTGTTCTTCTTGTGGCTTAAAACTGATCTTTGTGATTTTTCTTTGGCTTTTAGGCTTTACTGAAAAACACAGTGATTTATAGTAAAGCCCAAATACTCGACTGTTCAGCTTGGAGGCTCTGTAATTACTGAAAGATGGCTTTTGACTCATGCTCACATTCCCCCATGCATGGCTTACATATGGTTGTTAGGCAATGCATCTACAACAGCAGTGGTTCCCAACCTGGGGTACAGGACCCCCAAAGAGGTGATGGGGGTCCCCAAAACTTTGACTGTTTAGAACCAGAGCGATTAAAATGAAGGTCATGTCCACACAGAGATAAGTTGAGTTGTATCAGCTTTAGTTTGTTATCATTTTGGTTTGGTTATATCACAGCTTAATTGAAGAACATGAAAAGAATCAGCATCGTTTGTGGCGAGAAGCTGGACAATGAGAGCAAAAAACTCAGCATGGTTTCAGCAAAAGGTAGTGAAGGGGGGGCCACGGCTGGACGAATGAGGGAAAACAGGTCAGAAACCCCTGCACAAGAGGGCAGTGCAGAGTTAAGGCTTCATTTCAGACATCAGTTTCAGCAGCATCGTAGCAAACATGGCGATGGTGGACATTATGAAAACTCTCAGTGATAAAAGTAAAGAGGCAGCGCAGTAGATGGCTGGTCTAAAAATACATCACAGCTGTTTTTCCCTGGCTATGTTCACAATGCACGCATTGGTGTCACTGTTACCAACTCCTCAGTGAGAAAAGTCATTAGATGACGTCATCATCTAATTTGCATAATCCGCCTGGTACAGATAAATGTACTGGACACTGCAGCAGAGTTAAATAATGTCATCGGTGAGGCAAAAAGGGAAAAAGGAATGAGAAAAGGGGACAGAAAGGCCCCGCCCGCCCGAAGGGGAGGGCCAATAAAACAGGGGAGGAAAGAGGAGGAGAAAAAGAGGGGACTGAGCGGGGAGGGGGCAAAAAAAAAAATACACCCTAAATATGTTTACAAGTAGTAAACAAAACCTGTCAATAGATGCATTTAAGACAGCAAGGTTCTAGAAAGGCAGTTCCTATACTACCCGTGTGGAGTTTATTTATTGGAACTACCCATCTGTATCAGTTTGCATTCGCACATGAGGAAGGACCTTGATAGGGACCATGTTAGACGCAATCGCCTGTGACAGTGACAAATTTATGCTCCAGCAGATCTGATACAAAACTGAGGTTTCTCATCTCTTTTATTCAAAGCTGTTATAAAAGCTAGCTTACCAGCTTTCCATCATCATGGTCATTTGTATCTCGTAACGGAAAAGCCGTCTGTTGGAAAGCTGCCCTACTAACGTCTTGTTTACCTTTCATCAAAGTACACGCGACACTTTAGTGGACGTACCAGGATTCGTCCACTAAAGTGGCGCAGATTCTACTGACACAATACGCAACTGTAATTGGGATTTCCATCTCTTTTTTCAAAGATATTACAGATGTGGGCATGAAAAAGTTCCCCTTTCTGCCGACTGCCAGCCACTTACCAGCAACTTGTCTGCTAATTCAATGGCACAGAGAAACGCCTGTGTGCCCAGGGGAAACGATTTCAGAGCACAAATGAACGCCCGGAACAAGGACGTTTCCATACGCCAAGTTTGGACACCGTGCGTGATGACGTATTCGCGGGACAAATCGTTCAGCCAGTGATGGTGCAGTAATAGTGCACTATTACTGCACCACTTCTGACAGAATAAGGCAGAACTTTTTTATGCCGGCATCAGTATAAAAGCTAACTTACCAGCTTTCCCTCATCACAGTCAAAAGTATCACATAATTTCATGTTAACCTTTAGTGGACGAACCGGGGTTCGTCCACTAAAGTGTCCGGGCGGCAGCCACAGATTCTACTGCCACACTTTGCAACTGTATTTGGGTCATTGAATTCGTATGAAAATAATTGCTTTTGGACATTTTAAATAGTTATTGATTCGGGACGTGTACGTAAAGGGCATGGCTTGCCAGTTCTACCAATCACCAAGCATCTACATATTTCAGTTCCTATGGAACTCCGAAAAGACCCTGCCTCGGAGGGCAGGGTTTTGCAGAGTTTTGCAGATTGCTGTTTGTACGTGTCTGGATAGCGAGCTGCTCTTCTCAGTTTTACTGTGGCAGCATGTGTGCGTGGCCTGTACAGTGCAGAGAAACCCCCCAATTACTAACGGAGAGTTAACTCTGAACTCACAGGACAATAGTACTCGTTCATTCATTCGTTCCAATTAAAGTATTGATGAAATCAAGGAGTTTTGCTGCAGATAATGTCTTATATGTCTCTCCCATTATATGGATGTATGGAGAGGGAGAGGAAGGGCATAGTCCGTGAGTCTCAGTCCATTTGGGGGGGGGGGGGGGGGGACTTGGCTCGGCTGGGGTGGTCTTTCGGCCCAAGATCGCGTTCACGTTGCACCGTAGCCAAGCGAGCCAAACCTTTCAAATAATGTTGACAATCTCAGGTGGCGCTGCATTTAGATTCACTGTAGGCGAGGACAAGACGTACAACGAACAAGAAGGTTCTCACAACTTCCGTTTCCTCCAAAAAACAACATTATTTTTGTGCGTACTTATGAGGAGCTGGGATGTGCTTTCATCAGATCAAATATAAATAAAAGCTTTCACTTCCTTGTCACTCCACGTCTGACCACGAGCCAATCTTTATACGTACTGCAGTCCCACAAAGGGATGTGACGGTTTCCCATTTCAAGGTATACCACGGTATAAAAACGTAGTGGTATGAAAACCTCTACATTTTCTGTCATACCCTCATACCTTGACTCAGAATGAAATTATGAACTTCATTCTGTTTTATAAAACACAGCAAGAGAGTGCAAGTCAGGTGTACGCCGCCTGTCCTGACACACTCCCAGTTGGTGGCGGTAAATTCATGTCGCTTGCCAACGCCATTAAACATCAAAGGAAGAAGAACAGATGTTCCAATAAAAGGCATTGTTCAACCAAAATAAGTTGTTTTTATTTACCCAGACTCTTAAAAACAATATTTAAGAGCGTAGTCATGATACCATGGTATACCGTAATTTTTTAGCTCAAGGTTATCATACCGTCAGAATTTCATACCGGCACATGCCTAGCCCACACGTGTGTTTTTTGTCGTAGCGTTTTCCCACGATGCCCAACATTTCACCCACAATGGCAATGCAGTCTGTAGTCCACTTCTGTATTTGGTCCACTGGAATTGGACTGAGACCTGCGTTTGTTTGTGGATCCGTTCACAACTCCCCCAAACGAAGCGGACTTTCCGAGCTAACAGACTCTGAAAAAACGCTTTGTAAATGAGCTCCTAATCTAAATATCGCCCGAAGGAGTCTAAGTGATACAGAAACTTTACCGGTTAGTAAATGCATGTTTATTATCCTAAGAATAAGGTCCAGGTTGAAAAAAAAAGAAAGTTATCCTTTAAACAAACATGTTTTTCATGTAAACCTTAATTCGGTATTATTATTACCATGTAAACACGAAGCAGAATAATTTCATTCTGAATTATTTAATTTGGAATAACTGATTCCGACCACATCTTCAACAATAAGCATCTTACTTGAACTATTTTGATATTATTTTTGTGATGTTGTTTGAAAATTGTCCAGCTGAGGGACATGTGATACACCGTGTTGTCCCCCTGTAGTGATAACAGAGCTTGAACTGAAATAAGGGTTATTCTGCGCTACTGAAACAGGAAACCTTAACATCTCTGTGGCTCTTTAAAGCAATAAATATGATTGCATGGCTGGGAAAGCCAAACAAATATGCCTCCCAAAGTGCCCTAAACCTCTGCTGATAACATTTTGTGCCCTGCAGGGTTTTACCACGGACCACACATGTGACCTTTAATCCATTATAAGGGCAAAATGTTTGCCTGTCCAAGCTGATAAAAGGCCAGAAAAAGATGAATGGCATGCATATTTAAAAAAAAAAAAGAAAAAATAAATAAATAAATGAAAGGATCAGGAGCTCCCCTCAGTGCACACGCAGACACACACACCCCCACACACACACACAAGCCCAAGGATGGTCATAAAGAGAAATTAAAGCCGTTACAAACTCCTCATAACTCCCGGACAAATAGGGCCCTGTGTTCGTGTCCGACTCCATCAAAATGTTGCACTGGGGAAATAAAAACAGACTGTTTCTCAAGCTTGTCTTTCAGCTAATTAACCAACGGGAAATCAAGCCGGGGGGAGGACGGCCTTTCAGCTTGCCACGATTCCGCGCAAAAGAGTCGGTCGAATATTAAGACTATCACCGAGTGAGCCATCAACATGACGAATAGGCAGGGAGGGGGAGGAGGAAAGTGGGGAGAAGGGACGCACTAATTGGTGGAGGACATGGGTTATGTTCGATCCATCTGAGCCGCTTCTGTGTTTGTCTGCAGATGGAAATCCAAGCGGGAGAAAAGAAAAGCGTGTGTGCTGCTGTGAACAGCCCACTCGCCGTCCCTGCTGCTGGAAATGTAAATTGGAACAACTGTTTCTTAAGGCAAGATATGTTTTGATAGCAAGGCAAGAGACGGTCCCATTCATCCACGTGTGTGATGGCTTATGGACTTAAACCAAACCGAGTTTGGGATTTTACAGTTTGGCTGGCATTGCTGTCACTAAGCAAAGCCTCATTCATGCAACAAAGAAACATCTGGCTGTTTTCGGTTTGCATCCTTTTTTAGGCAAACCCCTCCGTTCTGTTCCCGGTGAAAGAGATGTCAGAATCTGGACAGATTAGGGCAGAGCCACAAACACCTCCACACTGAATCTAGCAGGAACTAAATGCTAAATATTGCTCAGTGATCAGACTGATGTACCTGTTTTACAGCTAAAAGTCACTCAGATTTGGGGAAAATGAAAACTTTGCAGGAACTTGCTCCTTAAATTCTTGTGCATGTTGTTTACGCTTCTTGGACTGTGACTCTGTTCAGTTCACTTTGCTTCTGTTGCAGCTGGTCTTGCTTTGCTCCATCTGAAACCATGACAACAAAGGCCACGTCTGAGGACAACTATAAATAACTGTCTTTACACTTTCACCATCGTCTTCCTCGTCAAGCCTCCATGCTGTTGGAAAAAATACGACCTGAGTCGGAGTTGTGTGATCAGCCTCATTTAATCATTCTCATTTCAAAAAGCTGTTTTTATTCTCAAAAACATGTGAGATGAAAGAATTGTGAATATTTTCTTGTTCCCCATGTGGAATGATGATGTCATGGTTTGTTTTTTCTTTTCCTAATAAGAGATACGTGAATTTATTTAATGTTTTGCTTTGCAGGGGTACAGCAAGCATACATGTACATTTCTGCTGTAACATGTTTATTCCTGCTGTGAACATGATTATTTCTGCTGTAAACAAGTTTATTTCTACTATAAACATGTTTATTCCTGCTGTGAACATGTTTATTTCTGCTGTAAAGTTGGCCTTTTTAACATGGGAGTCTGTGGGGATTTGCTCTGTTTTGGAGGACACAGTGGGTAGTAGATGCAGAATGAACTACGGTTTTTAAGGTTCCTTCCAGGGCTTCACTTCTCCAGCAGAATTTGCCCTTTGGTGCAGATTCAAGAATGGCTCATTATTCCACATGCCTCAATCAGTCTTCTACAGCGCATGTACAGCTCACTAAAAATTAGGGATATTCAACTTTTGAAAGAAAAAAAAGAAAACAAGAATAAGGGAACGGGGAAAAGAAACTGTAAAGTCTTTATAAGACTTAAAGGGGGAAAACAGGGGGGAGAAAAGGGGGGGGGGAAAAAGGGGAAACAAGGAACGGGATAAGAGGAAAAAAAGGAAAGTTTTCCGGGGGGAAAAATGAATATAGAGAGGACACACATTACCAGTGCCCACCTGGGATTTCTACCACAGATGTTCGTGCAGAGGGAGAGAGAGAGGGTGTTTTTTTTTCCTAGTTAAAAGTAATAATACTCTACTAATCATTTCCCCCACACACAAGGGGGACCCCCCTGGCCTTGGATTTTTATTATCCTTCATGGGGGTGGGGAAAGGAAAAATATGTTTTTTAATTCCAACCCAACACAAAATTATATTCTCAAAACAGGAAACAAAACTAAATAAAAAAATAAAAATAAATAAAAAGAAGTGAGGTGAAGTGGACTACCCTAGGACTACGGAAGAGATGGGGAAGGGGAGAAGGAAATTTTGGGCTTTTGTGGACTTTTTCGCCGGCCTGTGCTCCATGGGGGGAACGGAGGGGGCAAGATACCGGCAGATATCCATATATAAAAGAGTTCAAAAATGGGCCCCAGACTCGGGCACAAGAAAAAAAAGAGAAAAAATAATGAGAAAAAATTATTTATTTTTCACGGATATGCTCCGTCAACACCATTATTTTCAAAATACTCTATTTTACGATACATAAACTGAATAACTATCAGATCTGTTTTTTTGCAAATTTATTTACGGAAATCAAGATCTCTCTGTTACATTTGAAAAATTTTTCTCAATTGTATGTATACTGTACATTCTCACTATACTAGACGCAGTGATTATCCCACTCTATATTTACCTTTTTCCCCGTACATCCCACCACCAGTATAATATGTCCTATAAAGGATCTAATTTGGAATGGACTGCCTCCTTCACTAAGATCCATATCTTCCCATGCAGTTAAAAAGCAGTTAAAAATCTATATTAGCTAATCTTGATTTTTTTCAACAGGTACAAATATCTCATCATTTTTTTTCCAATGATTCATATCTTTTTAGGTACTTTATTTCCCTTGTTTTTTATGTCCTTGTTCCAGCCATTTTCATTTCTAATGCCAATCGAATGTTCATTCTGTATGCACTTTTCTTTTCTCTTGTTTGTTTTTTTTGCTTTGCTTTTATTTTATTTTTTTGTTCACTTTATGGTTGTCAGCCAGAGAAACGTGCTGTAACTAGTGACAGGAGTGGAACATATGTAGAGTTCTTTTCCAAAAACATTTAACTCCATTTTTTCTAAATGGTGGTTAACTGCTTCTGCAAAGAAACTCTTCATTTACTTTTGAATATTTTCACCAAATCACACTCACATGATGTAGAGGGTTTTAATGATGTTAAATGGAGATAGGAGGTTTGTACCCAACAGCAACGAAAAGCAGTTCACTCTGTTTTTTCTAAATGGTGGTTAACTCGTTTTGGAAAAGAACTCCATATGTACAAGCCAATCGGCTTTGTTCCTCCATTTGTTATACATGTGTGTGCTAAACAATAAATCAAATCAAAGAATGAGGTCAGCTGATACCTGAATATACTGAATGAGCAGGTTATTCCATCAATGGATTTTTTTTCCCTGATGGCACGGCCACATTCCAAGATGACAAGGCCAGAATTCATCGGGCTCAGATTGTGAAAGACTGGTTCAGGGAGCATGAGACATCATTTTCACACAGGGATTGGCCACCACATGAGTCCAGACCTGAACTCCAATGAGGATCTTCGGGATGTGCTAGAGAAGGCTGTGGTCAGACTCTAGCATCATCAATGCAAGATCTTGGTGAAAAATGAATGCAACACTGGATGGAAATGATTGCTGAAGCTTCTGGAAACAATGCCACAGAGAATGCTGCCGTAATCAAAGCTAAAGGCGGTCCAATGAAGTATTAGAGTACATTACTTTTTTTTGGTGGCAACTTTCTTTTGGCCAGGCAGTGTATCATGAATGTTGGACATTTAAGTAAAATAATGATGCAGTAATTCCTTCCTCTCAAACAGTTTCTTTTAAAAAAGCTAAAAGCAAAATCTAAGAGTTAAGGCAGTTCGGGAGTAAAAGGGGGTCCAACCCAGTTCCAGAAAGTGTACTAAATAAAGTGTGCTATGAGTGTATGGAGGCAGCCTAAGGTATGGTGCTACCTGCATCAAACTAAAGAGGAAAAAAACATTAAACTAATGTGTCCCCCAGAGAGCATATGACTAACTTCCACAGCATCCCTTGTTTTAACATTCATGACCCTCATTTATGGTGACCACAGCAGCCCCTGGTGAGCTCTTCATACACGGAATGTTAAATAACAGCACTTGAAATAGGAGCTGCTGCCAGGATGCACCAACAAACACAGGGAACATTAATGGTGGCTCGCTGCTGTAAAGGCTGTGCTCTCTAATTAAAAGGCTCCTCAGTTACTATATAACCCTTATATATAATCTATGTGTGTGTTGGCTTACTGCTACAGTATAAAGGAGGTGGAAAACAAAAAAGCAGGACTCTCTGTGGCTCTCTACACTGACGTCATTTACGTGTGAGGGGTGTTTATGCATGTGTGATTTTGTGCGGGTGGGAATGTGTGGGCCTGTTTATGCAAAGCAGTAGAGATGCATGGTATGCCAAAGTGAAATTATGTGTGTGTGTGTGGTTTTACATTCACTCACACAGTGCAGTTGGCCCACTATAATTAGGGCTGCTTCACACTCAGACTTTGCTCTCCATTATTCATACAGCTCTCTTCTGCAAAGGTGCAGAGATGGTAAACACTAGAACAAATGGATACAGGTGTGTATCAAAGACGGAAACAAACAGATGCAAATAATCTCTCCATATACGTAGTGAGGAAAAATTTCTAAGCACTTCTCTTCTTTATGAACAGCTTTGTCAACTAAGACAATGTCATACAAGTAATACAGACAGAGCAAACAGCCTCCCACTGCCTCCCCTGCAAATACGACTGCACCTCATCACAAGCATTCGACCTGCAACGACTGGTTACTATAACTACCATCTCTTACCAGAGCACAAATACTGCATAGCTAATCATTCTTGTGCTGCGTCTGACATTTACGAGACCAGTTCTCAAAGTCAGGTTGCTGTGCAAAATGTAAACAGAATCAAATGATCTCTACATTTCATCAACATATTTTAGTCCCAGTAGAACATAAACAACATACTAGATGTTGAAACTGAGACATTTTGTAGTGTCATGGACAACATGAGCTGATTATGAATCTGATGTCAGTCACAAGTCTGTGAAAAGTAGTTCCAGGGCGATGTTTACCATCTTCTAGCAATACGCCTGTAAAAAGTAGTTCTGGGGTGATGCATCATTTATTGATGATGATGATGATGATGATATACATTGTAGATGGTGGGATTCCTAATTTCTCCGCAGTTTTATTTATCCTTAATAGTTCCACAACTTTTAGTTCATCTCAGATTGGTGAACATCTGTCCATCTTTCCCTCTGAGAGACTTTGCTTCTCTGTAATGCTCTTTTTATACCCAGTCATGGGTATAACTGGCCTGTTCCCAGTTAAACCAGTCATCTAACTAATCTGTTGCCAGTTAACCTGATTAGCTGTCAAATTATCTTTCAGCTGCTTTTGATTTGTACCAATTACGTTTTCAGCCTTTTGTTGCTCCTGTTCCAATTTCTTACAGGTATGTTGCTGACATCAGATTCATGATTGGCTCGTATTTTCCATGAAATGGTAAAATGTCTAAATTTGAACATCTGATATGTTGTTTTTGTTCTGCTGGGAATAAAATATGGCTATATGACATTTGTAAATCACTGCATTCTGTTTTATTCCTATTTCACGCAGCTACTAGATCAGGTTAATTGCTAATAAAATGTTTTTATTGTTCCTTTTAAATCAAATATTGCTGAAAATACCTTCATAAAGTCCCTGACACTGGCACAGTTCATTCATAAGACTTATTTGGCTGCTCTTGCAGTTTCCTTGGCTCTCATGGGCCAATTCTGCTGCTCAAAATTAAACATAATTTTGACTGTCTTGACAACATCTGAAGCATGCACTGTGATTAGGCTTCTTTATGACTGTATGTTTTTCCACTTACAGCTTAACGAATACTGCTTCTCTATTAATTCATGTAACAGTATAAATAACGGCATTCATTATCATATCTGGGCATGAAGGAATTCAGGCAAAAAAAAGTTAAAGGAAAGAAATGACAAAAACAAATCAGAGAACAGTCATAAAAGAGAATTGTAAAATGGTTAACCCAGTGCTCTGATGAGAACAGTGCTGTGTTATGCAAACAAATATCCATTAGTCCACCAGGACAGAGCTTGTGCAGAGTGAATGCTAAATATGAGATGGTTGGACCCAGAGGCTGAGAATAAAAAAGATGAAAGGAAAAAAAGATTAGCCCCCAGACTGTACCTGAACTCTGGGACAGCTAAAAAGGCCCAGTCCAGCGAATCTGAGAGGCCTTCTGAGCATTAGAGACTTTACTGATCATATCAGCTGCTTTGTTATATAAAGGCTTCTTGGTTATTAAAATCAGGTTTGAGGTTGATTGCAAAAGAAGTGGCATCAAGAGGTTTTTGTCAGTTTTCATGATCCTTTTCATCCTGTAACCGAGCTGCAGGCCCAGCACAGAGTCAAGGAAGCAGGTTTCGAAACCTGACCAACATGGACGGCAAGGAATGGAGGTGAGGACAGTTCAAGCTAAATCTAGTCCAGGCAAATTCTGCCACCAGTAAATCTACAGCAGAAATTCTGTGTTCAAACTCTCAAGCGGTCAGACTTATGTGAAAATTCAATAATCCCATGGCAGATGGTAAAGTACAGACAGTGGTCAACAGAAAAGGACACAATGATGTTTACCACATGCTCTAAGTTTCATTATGGTAATAAATGATATCGCTTCACTGGATAACAGGTCATTGTTTGGCAATATAACCAGTTCTACCAGATTCAGATCAGATTCAGGATCCAGTGATCGATATCAAACTGTGTCACTGCTGAGTTAACAAACTACTTCCATTTAAAAGTGATAGCTACAAACTTTTCATCAAAACAATCATTTTTTACAACATAACACATCCCCAGAACATCTGTATGGGAGCAGAATAAAAGTATTCATTCACCAAAAATTAAATATTAACATCTGATTACCAAGCCAACGTCAGGATTCTGCACCGTTAGCATTAGCTCTGAAGTTGCTAGTTTGATTGCTATTTAGCATCTTCCTTGTCTTACTAAATTTCAGCGGACAAAAAACGAAGCAGGATGAGGGTGAAGGTACCAAAGGGGCTCAAAAGCAGCAGAGGTTGCTGCTTTTTCCCGAGACCACGACGCGCATTAAAACTGTGTAATGCACAGATCCAAACTGTTTAATCAGCTTATACCATGGTCCCACAGAATAAAGATTTTAGGACGTTTGCTTATTTTACTAAACTCACTAATTATGTTTTAGTATAGCAGCTATTTTTGTTGGCTTCAATCTATTTTTATCCTAATCAGCTGTTGCGAAGAGAAATGGAATGAGTGATTATCAACAGATAATCACTCATTATCTGTGATTATGAGTGATCACAGATAATGAAAAACTAGAAAAGCACTTGGAGTGCCGACCTCCGCCAAGCAGCTTGACTTCCTTACTTTTGTGTTCTGGATCATAGTATCCGGAATTCTGTTCAGGCAGAAGTACAACTAGTTACTTTCAGTTCTTCACAGACGCAAACAGTTTACCATCTTCACCTGCTAGAAGTCTGTCCAACAGTCTTCTCTCCTCGAGCTCACAGATACTCATAAGTTTCATTTCTGCATCCTGACATCATGTGCTCAGTCCTGCAGCTGCACAATTGACCTATGGCTAAACCACGCCCCCAAACACGATGAGCCAATCACAGTGCGCACAGCTATCCCATACACTCGGACATTCTCTGCTTGAACGCCCATTTAAATGCATTGAAGTTAGTCCGTTTTTGTTCGTTTTTATGTGTTCTTTGTAGTTTAAAATGGTCAAACGTGGGGGATGGGACACGGGGTACATGCAACTCAGACACTAGGTATCCTGAGAGGCTGGGTGACAGGGTGTATTTTTTGCCTTTTACCAAGTCACATCAAGCCAAAGTTATGTTGCAGACCACAACTGAACAGATCAACTGAACATGGATAAAATGAACAAGGATGTCTACATCTATTCTGAGGTGAGGGAACATCGTATTTGAGGCACATGATGTCACTTTGCTTGAAAGAAATATGAAGTTACCTTCCCTAACGTTAGTTTAAGTTGGCTAATGCTAGCTAAACATGCTAGTTTTGGTACGTGGTAACGGTACATAAGACGCTGTCGTGTAGTACAGGTGTGGTGTAGTAACGTCGATAACGACACGCCTCTGGCTTCCAAGCTGCAGCCAGACTGCTCCGCTTCTGTGGCTGTTTGATCAGTGTTTGTCAGATGATCACTTTTTGGCACAACAACAAGCTAAGGGAGTGGATAGCCGAGTTAGGGAGTGGATAGCCCAGTGGTAGCGTCGTGGGCTTGGGCGCGGAGGACCCCGGTTCGATCGCCCGACACGACTCCTGGGTGAACCACTGTGGACCCCTGAGCAAGGTCCTTAACCCCCCACCAACTGCTCCCCGGGCGCTTTAGGTAGCAGCCCACTGCTCTCTGATACTCACAGTACAGAGATGGGTGAAATACAGAGCCCTAATTTCCCCTCGGGGATCATACCAGTATAAAAAAAAAACAAAAAAAAAAACAGCAGCCGTGCAGTAGTTTGTGCAAGAAACTGAGGGAGCGACACGAGTCACATTCCAGAGATTCACAGGCTGATTTCTACTCCCAGTTTAAGACTTCTGAACAATTTCTTTTTGTTTGTTTGCTTTGTTTTTATGTTTTTAATTTATCTTGTCATGATCTCTCTGTCTGATAACACGTCTGCTGTCCGTGTTGACAGCTGTCATCTCCCGAGATGTCACATAGCGCCTGTCACTGAATGTTGTTTGTCCGAGTGAGTGGAGGGGGCGTGGCTTAGCCATAGGTCAATTCTGCCACAAGGGGGCACTCACGCCTCATCAACAGCCTTTCCAACATGGCCGATCTCACAATGATAAAGAATCCTTCAAAACATTCCTGGATCCAGAATGTGATCTGGGTCACCACCAAAAATTAATGGTGAAAACTTCAGGTCAATCCGTTCAGAACTTTTTCCGTAAAGTTGCTGACAGACGGACGGACAAACCAACGCTACTGAAAACATTACCTCCTTAGTGGAGGTAACAACTACATTGACAATTAAGTCAATATATGTTGCTTAACTATTTACAATTAATTAGAGAGGGAAATTTATTTATTACTGTAGTGATAAAGTTCAGTAAAGCATCGCTTGGATCTGAAGAAAAAGGCCCACATAAACACTAACATTTAACTGAATATTTCTGTTAATTGTACAGCTGTTGAATGACAGGTGCGTTCCCAAGTTGGGGTTCTTCCTCTGAGGGTGATGGGGATTTGTGCACTCCTCAGGAGTCAAGCCCGTTGCAAGAATGCTGCTCCAGTTTTTTCTGTCTTCTATTGAGAGTGTCCAATAGGAGCGCAAGCTGGTTTCACAGCAATGGCCTGTAACAGCCATGATCTAATACGCCTGCGACCCTGCCGCTGACAGCCTGCACACCACTGTGCTCCTGATGCTGTGGTTCGTGGGAGGCAATAACCATTCCGACATACGTCTCCTCATTCCGACAAGTTTTTCATCCTATGGTCGGAACGGCGGTATTAAAAAAAAACAAAAAAAACATCCCACCAATGTGTCAGTTCCTTTAAAAGCCTCCCCCCGCATTCAGATTTTTACGTGCTTTTGTGCATTTTGGGAAATTATGCAGCATTAATAACTGTAGTTACAGATATCAATAAAGGCGCTGCAGGTGACACCTGAACTCACTGATTAATTCCAGCCAAAACATGAATGATGTCCAGTCTCCTTCATGTTATACAGCAGGGGAGGGTGTGTATCCTTTTGCGCATTTACCCATGTTGCACAAAACTGGCGTTACACTGAATATTATTTATCTCCAGAACCAGGTCGCCCAGGTTCAGTGAAAAGGTTCGGAATGAAGTCGCATCATCCAGATTAACAAGCACCATCAGAACTGTTTAAAAATCTGATTTCAGAAGCTAAATCTTTATTTTGGAAATGAATCAGAACACATAATTAAAGAAATCACCAGCGCGCTCGCTCTCGGCATATCTTAAAAAGAAATAGGAGACGATTGACGCCCACAGTACTGTTATTATCTCTAAATCATGTAGCTTTTTTGCTTTATTTATTTATTTTTACATTTTAGATCAGTAATCTAACGATTTGCTGTCATTGTAAATCTGGCATCCTCATGTCTGTTTGTATTCAAGTGCTCTGCAGCTTCATATTTGGAGGGAAAACTGTGTTTCATTCTTTGGCATTTTACCAAATTATGTTGTGGCAGCAAATATTTATTTATCTGCAGAAGCAAAACGTCTAATCAGGGACACTTCATCACTGTTTCCACTTCAGCACGGCCCGGGACAGCGTCCAGTCAGTGACTCTTATTAACACACGTTTCCTCACATAGAAAGCCCAGTCAGCATGGTGGGACTTTTTGGGACGGAATGGCAGTATTTCAGAATGGTGGTATGTCAAAATGGCAGTATGTCGGAAAGACGGGATGTCGGAATGCTAGCATGTAACCTTGGTTCGTGTAAATGCGTGGAACTGCGAGGTGTGCATGGATGGAAAAATGTTCACATTTAACAGTTTCTGCTGCAGGAATTCTTACCTTGCTTCATTCTTACCATGTATTTACTGGTATGACAGGAAACACACAGTCCCAACAGACGAAGATGAAAACACGGTACAGCTGAACTAAAAGTAACATTTTCTTTCCGGGTCTTTTCCCACCAGCTGCTGCCACTGTGCCTGGATCTCCATCTACATCCCAACTGTAGAAGCCGAGGGAACGTTGCAGGGTGTAAAGCTGCTTTCAACTACATGCGGTTTAGTCAATGCAGTCAATTTCTTTCATCACATTTAACTCAGCTTTGTGCCAAGTCATTCACCGTATAAGAAAAATGAAAGTGTGTTGTTTTTCTCCAGTCTGCAGCTCACTGATCTGAAATGATCCATTACAGAGGAGCAAACCATTTTCCAACTGCCTACGTGAGTGGTGCACAAGTGTTTCAGGGAACTGTTGATAAGAAACAAACCACACTAGTGCATGATGTGCATGTTAAGTTATGAAAGTTATTGCAGTTTGGCACACTGATTTCTCCCATTTCCTACAGGGGAGCCAAAGTCACGCCCCACCGGTGAGCCCCATGGGTCCTAAAGTAAGAGACAAAAATATGAATGGCAGTCAATGGTGAGAAAATAATTATCTTCTGGTCCCAGTGGTTCTCTGCCCTGGATTCCAGATATGTTGCTTGTGGATTCAAATGAAAATTATATGTGTAATGAGTTTTAAAAAAAAAAAAAAAAAAAACTATGGTGCAATAAGTTAAATGGGTTAGTAAAAACATAATCAACAGAATTACAATCCCATACGTGACGCCACATTACTGAATCTTCTCTCTGTTTCTGATTCCATGAGTGTGATGGGAAGACTCGACATGTCCTGACTCATGATGGTTTCCACTTCTTTCTGCTCTTTTCCTGCTCTTGAAAAAAAGCTGTGAAGTGCTGGAGTGAAATTGCCATGCTAGCGCAAGTCAGGCAGCAGGTGACCCATACTGCTCGTGATGAAAGCTGTAGCCAAAATCTGAAATATTCAAAGTTCTTTGTGGTTTTTTATTTTTTCTTTGAACATAAATTTTCACTTAAAGGTGGAGTCCGGCGTTTCCCCCCTGAAAATAAACACTAGACTTGTGCAAGTGCAATCTGTGTCAATCCGAGACTTTGGGCCTCTACTCTCGAGTAGTGGTGAGTTTGTTTGCAGCTCCTTCTCCCCCTGTCTGTAATTTGGTTTTTCCCTTTGTTTTGGTGTGTTCGGCACGTTTTTGGGTGGAGATTTCTGTATATATCACTAGCCAATGACAGAGCTAAGGGCGTGATGCTGTGCAGGGATAAGCTCATTATTGGAGCAGACGGCAGTCTCTCGAAATCTCAGGGGGTAGTGTTGTTTTCATTAACTATGACGATGACGAAATCATTTCGTTGATGCCCCTTTTTTTCATGACGATAATGAGACGATGACGAGCTAAACATGTCTCTATGATGACTAAAACATGAGGAGACGTGTGAATTTTCATTGATGAGATGAGACTGGAGGAAAGTGTCAGTGTCTGGTCTGTCAGACGTTCATGATGCAGGAAATTTCTGCTTATTGTGCATTAATCTGTCTGTCAAAGGCTTAAAAAGTAGTTGCATCCTCTTCTTGTTAGGGTACACCAACCACCACTTGGTGTGCAGCTGTACATCAAAGTGCTGCACAGGTTTTACCATCTGCCCGAACTGAGACCCACTAACCACGGCTCTCCCTGTCAAACCTGACCTGAATGTCAACACATTCAGTTACTAAACGTAATTCACTGTAGTTTCTGTCATTTTGCCACTTAGGGGCTTTAGGTTTTTGATTCAGAGATTCCTACACAAAAGAACATCATCCCTGGTTAACTTTGTTCTCCGTTCCTGCTTCACATCACCAGCAGTGTCTCTGCCTGCACTGGAAATGATTCCAGCGCCTTTTGTTTTAAATACATCATGTCCACAAACGAAAAAGAATCTTAGGCTACGTTCACACAGCGACGGTCAGAAGAGAAGACGCAAAAGTGGCGTCTCGCCTTAATCTTTTCATCCCCGTCTACACGAGCATGTCATGCAGAAATCTGCGTGCATATGAGGATGCAAGACTGTGTGGAATTCGACTGGAGATGGACACCATCGAACTCCACCATGTCCGCGCGCATGTGTAAAATCTACCTTAAATCCGCTGGGTTTACGTACATTACGTACATTGTTGTTTTTCCTGTTTGTGTGTGATGTCAACGCGCATGTGACATGAGTATGGTGTGAGCAGATCCACTATCATCGCAGACGAGAACACAACAGCGTCACATATTTAGGAATTCCACTTTGGAATGAGTCCTCAGATTTTGTCGTCTTAAACCCAGAATAAGGCCGTTGCCGTGTGTACGAAAGGCACTACTGATGAAATATTTTGCCATATTTACCCACAATCGTCCTCGTGTCAACGGCCCCTTATTCTCACCGTGACCCGCCCAGCTACATAAATACCCACACCTGAACCGTGATATTAATATTTGTGATTTCTATCTGCTGAACAGCGTTTTCGCGGGTTAGCTGTCAGGTAAAAGAACTGTTGAAGCACTCTGGTGCACAGATGCGCAACACACCTGCGGTCAGACATCAACCAAGCT
This sequence comes from Atherinomorus stipes, assembly GCA_023101725.1. Taxonomy (NCBI): domain Eukaryota; kingdom Metazoa; phylum Chordata; class Actinopteri; order Atheriniformes; family Atherinidae; genus Atherinomorus; species Atherinomorus stipes. The sequence continues at coordinate 350,582 of JALJCO010008386.1, forward strand.
CCTTACAGAGGTGTCAAAAGTAGAAGTAGTTTTCAAGTAAAAATCCTGCCATGTTTTTGGATCTGCCAGTACATTTGGAACAGGTGTTTTCACTAACGAGCTCATCTACCCGGCAGAGGAGCTAATCAAACTCAGCTGGTTCAGTGATTGGTTGGAAAAACTGCTGGAGAGGACTTCTACTTTCTACTTCTAGCCTATTTCTGACACCTCTGGCTCCTTGGCTGCTTTGGTCAGAAAAAATGAAATGATTATGGACACACTTCGAGCAGCCTTTAATCCATCACAAAGAAAACAGAATGCATTGTAGGCTGTATCGTTAAAGTGCCCCTGGCATGAAATTTGCGTTTTTTGAGGTTTTTCATCAAATGTTTAAGTTTCCCCAGCCTGCCTATGTCCCCTAAGGGGTTAAATTATAGATTCACATTTCCCTTTGCCCTGGGTGTGTCTGCCCAGATGGCAAAGTTAGCATTCACAAATGGGCTGATTGGCAGTTGGGTGTATTTTACTCCTCGTGCAGCTTGTGACGCCATGACTTCCAGCCAGTTACCCTCCTCCCCCGAACTACACTCTCCGAGTCCCTCCTTCCGAGACATACAACAACAAACCGACATCATGGCGTCCTGTTCGCATCAGAACTGCTCCGTACCTGGTGTACGAAGGACAACAGCAATCTTTTTGTCCTCCCCACTGAAAAGCTTGAGGATGATTTCATTTCTGCAGGAATGTGCCGACCGAACTAACAGAAAATCTCCCTGCAGCTCCGTCTCCTCCTCAGGAGGTTATAACGTCTTCCAGCCACCACGAAGAAACACGAAGATTCTAATAAATGTTTCTCATCATGTGCGTGTCTTTTATCTCTGAGGGAAATTGATGTTTGTGATGATTCCAGTTTATAATTCTTCCTGTGCGAGCAAGTGCTCGGCTGCACACATAGGCTATCAGGCCTCCTTCTTCATCATCATCATCATCATCATCATCACTGTTTCTGTACTGCTCCGGTCAGACAAAGACGGATCCAACGTGCAGAACTAGTGTAATTTATCTTTAGCATTTACTATTAACTGAATTTGGGTCATGAGTGAATTAAATAATTCAGGGAAACTTGCTGCTGGAATATGATGCCGTTTTCTTCTTAAACTCTGTTCATACTCACACATCAGCGTCTGTGTCAGGTTGGTGAAGCCGTGTCGCCGTACGTCCTGTATAGATCCGCAGAGGCTCAATACGAACTTCTTCAAGCCTGACGTGCGTTTTTTTCTTTTTTTACTCCAACATGAGTGGAGAGGCACATGTCCGCAGGTTAGTGCTGAGTGTATGGGCGAATGTCTCCAGGTATCTCTGTATCACTCCGCCTCCTCTCCACGAGAGCACCATGACAACAGAAGCACATGGTGACAAGCGTGCCTTCTGGTCCCGCCCACCAAACCTTGGTCATTGTGCGCCAGTGCTAACAGTAGTGCTAACTAGTAGCGCCTGCTATTCTATGACAAGGCTGAGTTATGCCGAACGATCCTTTCATACAGTATTGAGGTACTTAGAGTCTGACTAAAAAGGGACCAAAGGTCGCCGGGAATTTCATGCTACTGGCACTTTAATATAAAAAAGTAATAAGGTTCATTGTTTTATAAATTTCAGTTGATAGAGCCTGTAACTTTGATTCCAATTTCCAATACTTACTGACCTGAATTCAAACTTTTTCTTTTCTTTTTTAAAATATAGCCTTACTGACTAAAACTAGATTAAAACGTTTTTTAATTTTGTTGACTAAAACTAGACTAAACCTTTTTGAATTTTGTCAAGTAAAACTAGACTTAAACTATCAGATACAGAATTGACTAAAATGTGACCAAAACTAAGCTGAAGAGTGATGCGGCCATTAGCCCGAGGGGAACTTTGAACTCTACCTTTAAGTGCACAACGAACATATCTGGAATCCAGGACAGAGAATGAGAGGGAGCAGAAGAGAAATATTTTCTCACCATTGACTCCCATTCACATTTTTCATCTCTTAGGACCCATGGGCTGGAAGTAGATGGGTGGGCTTCGCTTCGGCCCCTGATACATATGAGTGTGTAGCAGCAGTAGCTTAGCAAACAGGAAATAAAAGCAATAAATCCATCTTTAAACCCTGAAACCCCGTTTCAGGGTTTAAAAACCCCTGTGGGGATCGATGTAAGGGTCATAGAGCTAACTTAGCCTTAAGCTAACCAGAGCAGGAACTTTCTTTAAGGAATCAGCATATGACAAGATTAATACACTGATTTACTGATGATTGTGTTATTTATCTAAACAAATATACCCAACAAAACAAAAAAGACCTGAATGAGAAATTATTTGCTGCTAGAAGGTAAAAGCATGAAGTGGAGTTGAGAAAGTTTTTCCACTGGTGTTAATTTATCTGGGTACCAGAGGACTTTGAGACGTGTCTTTCTTAATTTCCTGCTGTTGACAGGCTGCCGTGGTCATTACTGAAATGAGGTTGCTGTGTCTGGTCAGTACATCAGTCACAGAAGCAGCCACTCCTACTTCACTTTTCCTGGACTGCAGTCTCGTCCTTGTTTTCAAAGTGACTCCTCCACCAAGTCAAAACACGACCCAGTGTAAATACACAGAAGTCCCATTTCCATCAATGGATGGCTCAGTCCAGTTTGTTTCGGTAAACCATGATCTCTGGGGCCAACTATACCCACTGAGGTATCAGCCAGATAGCAGCAGATCCATCAGCTACTTCAGTTATAATGAAGAACGCAACGTGGCGACAGAGGAGGAGGATGGTGGACATCAGCAGGACGTTTGTTCTTCTTAGCATGTGGCTTTAAACAACAAAACATCCCCTATAAACAGGCACTGATCCTGCTTTGTTCTTATTGCCGATTCTTTTGACCAATAAAAGGATAGCAGGGGTTGTCAAAAACTTGTCAATATTCCTCCATACTGCTCATCCAATGTAATCCAAGTGTCCTGAGTGGGTAGCGTCCATAATTTACTAGAAACGACGCCATTTAGTATATTTTTAGAGCCTAAACAGTACTACATCGCATGACCTGCAAGCACGCCGATGCGCGTTCACGAAACTACGGAAGCCACGGCAGACAAGATTGCGCATTCTCTTTCGCTTTCTTTCTTTGTTTTAAATCAAATCCAACCCCTCTTGGACCCTCTTGTGTTTGTCCCGGTTTGTCTGCAGCTCTGTCGCTCTTAGCACAATGTAAACAGCAAATTTTTTCTATGCCTGCATTATCGGCAGAGTAGGCTCTGAACACCGAGGCTTCCGTAGTTTCGTGAATACGCTCATGCGTGCTTCGCGAAGGTAAGATGTACTACGGTTTAGGCTCTAAAACTATAGTAAATGATGTCTCTTCGAGTAAGTTATGGACGCTACCCACTCAGGACACTTGGATTACGTTGGACGAGCAGTATGGAGGAATATTGACAAGTTTTTGTGGACTTTTATGGACCTTTTTGGTAAACTCCATAATATGAAAGTTGGGGGTAAATGAGAAGCCTTCCTGATCGCCGGCTGCATTTGAGATATTAAAAAAGTTCTCCAGAGTCTTGCTCACCATGAGGGGAAGTGGAAAATAAAGTTACATCATTCTGTGGGTGAACTATTCCTTTAACATTAGAAATGGACTTTCTTTAACCAATCAGATGTTAAATTTGCCTCTCAGGGCCAGCTAGCGGCCCACAATGACATCAGCATTTTCTATCATCTGATTGGTTAGTTAGAGCAAAATGTTTACAGCCAAGTTCGTTTATCTTAACATGTATTGCGGCAATCTGCTCTTATTGATACACTTGGGTTAAAAGTTTCCACGGCCAAAATGGCAGCTGGAGGAGGAGAAAGAGACTTTTGGACTAAAAACATTTTCAAGGCAGACTTTTCCAGAAAAGCTTGACATTGCGATGAGAAACCGCCAACTCTGAAGCTGCCATAGAAAAGGATTTACTGATGGAACTGAAAGCAAAAACCACCACTATGAAAGTCACTGAAGTCTTTCCGCACATGGAAAGAAGGATGGATTTTATTCATAAATAATAAGCATCTCTGGTGAGCATCATATATTTTATTTAAATGTTTTATGTTTTTGTTAGATGAACATTGATTCTGAACTGCTCCTGATGGACGTGGTGGAGTTGTGGTTACAGTGCAGAGGTTTGGTGTGTTAACTTGGATTCTTTCTTTATTCACAGTATTCACCCTCATAAACAAATCTCTCTCTGTGAGACACGATCACGGCTTGTTTCATTACATGTTTGTAGCATTGATGGCTTCTTTTATTGTAACATAAAAGTGGTGATATTTAGAAGTATGTTAAGACAGGGTAGTGCCCACAGAAGGCCCAGGTACCAGATGCACGGCCGACCAGTGGTATGTTTGTGTGTTTAAAAACTGATATAATAATAGGTGAGAGTAAATAACGGGAGCTTTGCTCGCAAAATTTAGGTAAACAACAGAATCTTACAATTCTGCAGCAAATTCTGTTGCCTGAAGCTCTGCTAAATTAGTTTTGCTTTGGGTTCAAGGATATATCTCCAGACTCGGCTGAGATCTTATGGATGTAAGTTTGCAATCACACAGAATAAAGTTCATTAGTTGCACGAACGAAACAAATGAAAGCAGAGGAAGAAGGTGAGTACCTGAGCAGAGGTGCTGCTGAGTTTCTGCAGGCCGTTCTCCAGCCGCTCGATCTTGGTGCTGAGCTCTTTGCTCTTCTGTCCCAGCAGGGTGCCGTACAGCTTAATCTGCTCCAGGAAGGACTTGGGCGTGGTGTAGTTGTAGCGCCGCTCATTAGCCAGGTACTCCTTGGATGTTTGATTGACACTTGTGTGCACGAAAGCCATGAATTTGCTCACTGACTTCTTCACCAGAGGCTGCACAGAGAAAAAGCCGCAGAACTGGTTACAGACATGAAAAGATTAAACTGAGAAGCAACATTTCCTCATTCTCTGACCTCCAGTCTGCTACTGAAATGAATCCCTCTTGCTGTCTTTGTGGCTGAGATTCAAAGTTATTCTCTCAGAATGAGCATGCTTGTAGTGAGCTGAGGGAAGCAATCGCCATTCCGACATTCCTCCCAATTGACCTATGACTAAGCCACGCCCCCAAACACGATGAGCCAATCACAGTGCGCACAGCTAACCCAATTAACTCAGACATTCTCTGCTTGAGCGTCCCCTGAAGTGCATTGAAGTTCATCCGTTTTTGTCCATTTTTATGCGTCTTTATGTGTTTTTTTTAGTCTAAAATGGTCAAACGGTGTGCATGGGTTACATGCAACTCCAGCACGGTATCCTGAGAGGCTGGGCGACGGGGTGGATTTTTTTCCCTTTCCCAAGCCACATCTCAAACGAGAAAAGTGTCTGCTTTGGATAAAGTTATGCGTCAGACCACAACATCAACTAAACGTGGATAAAATTAACAAGGATGTTTACATGTTGTAAGGTAAGGCAACATCGTACAACAATGTTGTCACTTTGCTGAAAAGAAATATGAAGTTATCTTTAACATCACTAACGCTAGTTTAAGTTAGCTAACGCTAGCCAAACATGCTAGTTTTTGTATTTTGGCAGTGTTACATAAGAGGTCAGCTATAGCTGTGGTGTAGTACAGGTGTGGCATAGTAACGTCGGTAACGACGCGCCTCTGGCTTCTGAGCTGCAGCCAGACTGCTCCACTCCCGCGGCTGTTTAATCAGTTTTTGGCAGACAATCACATTTTCGCACAAAACCGGCAGCTGTGCAGTAGTTTGTGCAAGAAACTGAGGGAGCGCAAACTAGTCGCATCCAGAGACTTCACAGGCTGGATTTCTACTCACAGTTTCAGACTCATGAACAATATTTTTTTCTTGTTTTTTAAATGTTTTTGTTTATTTATCTTGTCACGGTCTCTGTCTGATCCCGCGTCTGCTGTCCGTGTTGACAGCTGTCATCTCACAAAATGTCACACAGCACTTGTCACTGAATGTTGATTGTTTGTCCGAGTGAGTGGAGGAGGCGTGGCTTAGCCATAGGTCAATTGTTGAAATGGCAACACTTAAAGGGACTAGAGGCAGGAATTACGAAAGAATAAACAAGCATGTCCAGTTTTTTTCATACTAATGGGTGATGAAGCGTTAAAACCCAAAAAGAACGAGCCCATCCACGTCTCTCTCAGTTGCCTTGAACAGGCTGTGTGCTGCATAAAGCGCTGCAATTCGGTGGCCGAATTTCCCGCGCTGTCCTGCAGATGTGACGTCAAATGATGCTGCATTTGCATTTTCGACAGTTTTGATACAGGAAGGAGACGGTCGCGGTAAATTCAAACACTGTAAGCGATAGTTATGGATTCTTCTGCCGTCAGCAAACGATCCAGATCAACTGAAAGACGCTAAAAAGTGTCGCTATGAAGAAAAAGCGTAGTAAACATTATAGCTTCAGTTTGTGCACGCTCCTGTGACGGCTTGACTCGTGGCTGCAGTTACCTGAAGCGCCAGCCACGGCAGTCGCAGGTTTTTTTCTTAATCTTGCCTCTAGTCCCTTTAAATTTCTCCCAAATCTCTCATCATTCCGACAATTTTTTCATCCGATGACTGGAATGACAGAATTTTGAAAGAATTAAAAAAGCATCCCACCATTCCGACAATTCCTTTAAAAGCCTCCCCCCTCCCCATGCATTATGTGCCTTTGGACTCCATAACCTCACAAACCGTTATGAAAATCTCCTGAAATGGGAAATATAATCTCCTCCACGTATTAATGTAACTCATCTGAAACATGCTAGATTCATGTCTGAATCTCAGGGATCACTGACCGAAGCAGGAATACAGCGTCAGTCGCCTGCACAGAACCCAGTTTGAGTGGTGCTCTCCGCCCGTGCGTCTTCATGCACGTCGGCATCATGTGCAGCATTAATAACTGCAGTTACAGATATCAATGACGGCGCTGCAGGTGACGCCTGAACTCACTGACTAATTCCAGCCAAAACATGTGAATGATTTCAGAAATTAATCAGAACACGCAAAGAAATCAGCGCGCTCGCTCTCGGCATAAGTTAAAAACCAATGGGAGACGTCTAAAACCCACAGTACTGTTATTATCTCTACATCTTGTAGCTTTTTTTGCTTTATTTATTTATTTTTACATTTTAGATCAGTAATCTAACTATTTGCTGTCATTGTAAATCTGGCATCCTCTTGTCTGTTTGTATTCAAGCACTCTGCAGTTTCATATTTGGAGGGTTTGGAGGGAAAACTGTGTTTCATTCTTTGGCATTTTACCAAATTGTGTTGTGGCAGCAAATATTTATTCATTTGCAGAAGCAAAACGCCTAATCAGGGACTCTTCATCACCGTTGCAGTTCAGCATCGGACAGCGCAGAGTCAGTGACCCCAAACACACGTTTCCTTACATGGAAAGCCTTGTCGGAATGGTGGGACGTTTGTGTGTCGGAATAGCGGGATTTTGGAATGGTGGGATGGTGAAATGCCAGCAAGCAACCGTGAGCTGAAAAGATGAGCTGCTCTTACTTCGACATTCTCCACGTCCTGCAGGAACCTGAAGCTGACCGACTCCAGCGCCTCCTGAGGCCACTCGTGGAACCAGTCGATGGCCGTACAGTTGACCAGGGCGGGAAACTTCCTGCTGCGGACCCTCAGCTTGTTTCCCACAGGAGAGAAACACAAAGCCACCTGCAGTCGGGACAGACGTGCACTCTAAAGTCACAAGTACACGATAATACACAGCAATATCAGTATTAGGCAGTACTACACAGTAATATACAGCCAGGCTTGCTCGCATCAGCTCTCCGTCATGGTCAGAAAGTGTGCATTAATTATGTGCAGCGCCATCATTAAGCACCAAGCTTCCAGCGAGCATGCGAGTTAAAGGAGTGTGCTGAGCCGTAGGCTACGTCAGACTGATTTTCACTGCTGGAGACGAACAGCTGGCTCGTGGAGAGCTCAGCCAGATGCTCGCTATGATTAAACCACAGAAACAAACAAGCAGAAGGCACACCCAAAGACACTGCTGATGCTAATCAATCAGCTCTGGGGAAGGAAGCAGCTGCACACGGAGGCTTGAGAAGTCCGAGCACCCTGCTCAGATTCCCCTCACTGAGAGAAAATGGCCCTCAATTCTCCAACATCTCTTCTTTAAAAATTCTTTAGAATACGTTGTTGTTATTGTTAAAGGTGCATTGCACAAGTTTAAATGTTACATACCATTCTTTCCTCCACATGATCTTACAGTTGCCCTAGAACCGCCGCTGACCAATCTAATGTTAGCAACGGTAACTAAAGAAAGGACTTTCTGGCAAACTTCACCTCCATAGACGGGAATTTTTAAGTCTGATACCAGATATCCAGAACGTTTGGGTGATGTTGCAAGTTTTGCCTTCCCACACCCCAAAAAAAAACCCCACAAGTGCAGAGATGTGGAATATGGATAAACGTGTGAAATATGGATTAAATGGAGTGGACTCGCAGCTGAATTAGGCTGAACACGGAGCTGAACTTAGTGAAGGGTCAAATCTACCATAAAATGTACAAAAGTGTTTGGAATGGAAGGTCCAAATTGATCTCCTAAACAATATGTTAGAAACTCAAAATGTTGGGGACCACTCAGAAAAAGAGTTATGAGACACCAACAAAAAAGAATAAAAAAGAACAGACAAATAAAACAAAAGAAAATAAAAAAAAAAAAAAGGGAAAAAAAAAAAAAAAAAAAAAAAAAGGGGAAAAAAAGGGGAAATTGGGATGGAAGAAACAGAAGGGAGTAAGGAAACAGTGAAGGGGACGAGGGGGTTAAATTACAATTGTGGGGGGGGGGGGGTGGGGGGTGGCTTGGGGGGCGGTTGGGGGGGGCATGAACACCAAAAGAAATCAAAAAAAAATTTCAAAAAAATTTGAAGAAAAGGGGGGCAGAAAAGGCATATAGCAAAAAAAAAAAAAGAATATTAAAAAAATATAAATTAAATAAAAAAAAGATAATATATTAAAAAATATAAAAAATAAGAAATGAAAAATAAGTAATATAAATAAATTAGTATAGATAATATAAGATAAGAAAGAATATACAAAAAAAAAAAAATTAAGAAAAAAAAAAAAGATAATATAAAAAATAAAGAAAATAAAAAAAAAAAAGAAAAAAATAATAAAAATAAAAAAAAAAATATAAAAAAACAACAGATAGAAGGAAAAAAAATAAATAAAAATATAATAATAAATAATAAAAGGAAATAAAGTAAAATAAAAAAAAAAATATAAAAGAGAAAGTAAAATATGTAAATAATATAAAAAATAATAAAAAGAAAGAAAAAAAATGAAAAGAAATAAAATAAAAATAAAAAAAAGAAAAAGTAAGAAAAGAATAGTAATGAAAAATAAAAAAAATAAATCAAAAAACTAATTTAAAAAAAAATAAATAAAATATGTAAATAAAAAAAAAAAAGAAAAAAAAAAAAAAAACTACTCGACTTTTAATGCAGATGAGGTCAAGATATGACGTGAAAGTGTCGGGGAAATATGTTTGAGTCCTGATATTTGTTCGGTTGCAAAAATCAAAACGTGAATGCATGTAAATGGTTGAAAATGGTGAAAATAGTAGTAGTGACTGATCTTCAGAAAAGCCTCTCAGATAACTTATACAGGTTCAGACTACATGATTTTATTCACCGTGGTCACTATGTCTGATTAAACCACCGCAGTGGCAGAAATTATTCCCGTGTTCTAGTTGGGAGACTGGTACTCTAACAACACCAGTATTACACAAGCAGCGGACTCACCAACAGCAACGCAGGTGAGTCCCTAACAGCTGGAATCGGCTCCTTTCCAAACGTAGTGATGATGTCGTCTTTGCCTGGTTTTTTCAGACTAGTGAAAGTTGCTCACTGTATGGAGGTGAAGACGACACGGAGCTGAACTGAACCTGCTGCAGGCTGCAGATTGTTGTGGCCTCTTTTGGTTTTAACAAAGAGTCTAAACAAAAGTTTAAGCCGCTTTCTAACTCAGGTTTTTCAGGCAAATTTCAAATGAGGTCCAACACGAATAATATCCATGTTTTAACAAGAAAAATGCCGTTTCTGGGTGATGACTCTCTTGCTAAGTTAGTGTAATCGTGATAGAAATATAAAACAGCAAAGTTGCGTCCTACAAATACAGGATTTATTCAATATAATTTAAAACACAACGATCTCTGTTGTTTCGTCCGGTTACTTTACATTTTTATTAATGATATAAGTGCGTGTTTGGCCGTACACTGCAGTACAAACACAGGCTTTTTGCCCCCTGGTTGCCCAGCAACTGCCAATGTTTGTAAACAGGAAACCATCTATATACTGATATTTTAAAAATATTAGTTGGTTCTTTCTTATTTTTAGTCCAGCTTTTTTTCCAGCCATAGTTTTAGGCCCAAAGAGCCACTTCCGGCTCTGGAGCCGCAGGTTGCAGACTAATAAATTCCACTCCAAGCTTTTGGAGAACTCTTTTACGATTGTAGGTTATATTTTTGACAACGATGAAGTAGCAACGAAGCAGCGACAAAGCAGAGGGAGGAAAAATCATTTTCCAGGACAACTCAAGCTTTTCCAGGACGTTTTGCTCTTTCTCATTTTCCATGTGTTTTCCATGACTGGAAAAATGTTCAACCATTGTCCAGGTTTTCCAGGACGCATGGGAACCCTGTCCACGCTGGGAAGCAGTCATAAAAACATCTAGGGGCATGCTGAACTGGGATTCTTTTGGCTAACTGGTGCCCTGCACACCCTCAGCAAGTTTCATGCCATGAATGAAGCTTGCCAGCATTTCTGAGAAATGTCTTTTCCATCCACAAACAGAAATCCAGTCTCAGCGCGGTGGGACTGCCTTCCTCATTTATTCGCTGCTGGGAGGGAGATGGGGGAGCATATGGGTGGTGGTGGTGCTACACTATAATAATGACAGGATAAGCAGCCCTCTGGAATCTCTCCATCCCCGGGGGAACAAAGCGGCTACACGTCGGTGAAATTATCTGCAGCTAAACGCCGGCTTTTCTGCTCACGCTGGTGATTTATAACGACGTCCGCCGCCTCGCCGCGTATTCAAGTTCATCTGGAAGTGTCAGGAGAGAAAATTGTCTCTGCAGAGGCTTCATCATGAAGCCAGATGTTTATCCCAGTATGAGGGTTTACTTTTTATTTAGGAATGGGGAATTAGAGTGTGAGGTGGCAAGCTAGCGTTATATTAAGAAAGGCAGGAGATCAAATACAGACACGGCTCTGAGAGAAAGATTAATGGTGTGCTCTGCCTCAGAAGAGAGGCGCTGAAAAACAAGTGTTTATGGGAGATAACTGGAGAAAGTGTGAGGAGGGGAGAGCAGCAGGTCTGCGTCCTATCTGAGAGCTTCACCTTCAGCTGTCTGCGAACTCGCTCGATGAAGAACTTCCAGCAGTTTTCTCTGGTATCCATCAATCCGGAGGCGCGGACCTCTGGCCTCACGCTGCCAATGATGCCCTCCGCCTCGTCGTCTGGAAACAGGTCGGGAATCTCTCCTGCAAACGAATCACATCACAGCCAGACACTTTCAGGGCAGCACACGCTGCGGTTGGTTTTTTCACAAAGTGAGCGACACTCGTGTGACAACTCCAGAAGTTTCTTATCTGGTTGGGATCTGAGCCGCCGCCGAGACTCTTAAATCAAATCTTGGAGTGTTAATAGAGGCGGTGGCAGCAGGAGTTCAGACAGAGGGGACTTATGCTAATGCAGAGATCTGATTTAAGTCGCAGCCTCACCGGAGACGAGCATGTGTGCCTCAATGTATGCCTAAAAATGATCAGCAAGTTCAGCGGCTTGTGATTAAGAACTCCTTTTAAAAAAAGATCTTTGCCTCCTGCTTCTCGCTCTGGTGTGAGACGACGGCTCAGAGCTAATCCCAGAGGTTCACAGAGACAGAGACCAGGCGGCCATTTTGTTTCAGTGCATGTTGCTGAGCTTCGATTCAAAACAAGACGACAACGCAGAAGGTGGGATTTCATGACCCAACCCTCGTCTGAGTCGGGTCGAAGCAGAAGTGAAGTAAGTGTTTGATGTGGATGCAAGATGCTGGTTTTCACTCTGAGAAATCAGACCACAATCAGGGTTCTTGCACCATTTTAACAGTGAAATTTAATGCTTTTTAAGACCTTTTTAAGACCTCAACAAATTAAATTTAAGACCCCAAAATTAGGGGTGTATTCATTTGTTAACAACGATTGGATTCATATCACGATTCATTGTTTCTGATTCGATTCATGAATGATATTGGTTATTTAGAACAATATGATCCAATTCAGTTCAAATCAAATCAGAAACCATGAATCGTGATATGAATGAAACGTTGTTTAACCGAATTGTTACACCCCTACCCGAAATGTTACAACAACTTCTTTTGAATACTTAACTTTTTGCCTCCTACGATGGAAATCAAGACTTAAACATTTCCCATTGGTCATTAATATTTAAACCAGGAGTCTGCAACCTTTACAATCCGAAGAGCAATTTTTTGCCTCAGACAGCAAAAAAAAAGTTTTAGAGCCACAGATGTTCCATGGCTTTTTTTTTTAAAAGGCAAATAGTCCTTTTTGATAAAGACTATTGAAATTTTGCTGTCCTTTTAAAAGAATCAGTTCCATTTCTACTTTAAGGTTTTGAAATTTAAAAAAAAAAAATTGCAAAAAGAGGACACCTTGCTTTCTATGTGATTTAACTGTATGAAAAATGTTAAATCAAAATGTAGGTATTTGTGGAAAATTATGCGGAAAGAAATTCCTAATTTCCAGGATAATGACAAAACAAACAGATTTGAAGAATACGTTTTTTTTTTCAACCTGGATCTTATTTCTGGGAGTATATACATGCATTTACTCACCGGTAAAGTTTCTGCATCACTTTGAGTCCTTCGAAAGATATTAAGCTGATTCGCCCTTCATTGTACATCAGTAAAATGGCAGAGACGGGGCAGCCACTATATAAGACATTATCTGCAGCAGAACTCTGATTTCATCAATGCTTTAAGCAGAATGAACGAACGAATGAGTACTATTGTTCTATGAGTTCAGAGTTTCACAAATTGTGTTTTTGTTGTTGTCTGGGTGGCAGCTGCTCTTCTCAGCTGTACTACAGAAGCACGCATCGTGAAGGCAAGGCCCCGAAAAGTGTGTAGAACACCCTGATAACTGACGGAAAACTAAATCTGAACCCAGGGGACAATAGAACTCGTGCATTCATTTATTCTACTTAAGGTATTGACGAAAATCAGGGAGTTTTGCTGCAGATAATGTCTATAGAGAGGCTGCCCCGTCTCCGCCATTATTACTGGATGCACCGAAGGCAACTCAGCGTAATATCTTCTGAAGAACTCAGTGATGCAGAAACTTTACTGGTCCGTAAACACGTATACACTCCTAGAAATAAGGTCCAGGTTGAAAAAAAAAGAACGTTACCCTGAGAAGAAAATATATTATTGCCTTGGTACTTTCAGTGTCATTATGTTGTCGAAATTTACAATTATTCAAAACTGCAAAAATCTACAACTGTTATTATGTATATACCGGCATTTTTAAAATATTAGTTGGTTCTTTATTATTTTGAGTCTGGCTCTGGAGCTGCAGGTTGCAGACCCCTGATTTAAACTATGCTAACAAACTTTTTATGAGGGGCCATTTTTCACTCTCCCATCATGGGAGAGACACCTTAAATTTGTGTAGAATATTTAAATGTAAGACTTTTTAAGGACCCGTGGGAACCCTGACAATATGAAACATTTCTGATAATGTGGACAAACATGCAAATCTTTCAGAAATTCTTTTTCAAAAGTACAACTAACTGTTTTTCATAAGTGTGGACACGAAAGGGCAAACTGGAAAAGAGTGAAGTTAAATAATTGTAGTTCTTTCTTCGTCCACTAGGGGCTCCAAAACAGAGCAAAATCTCATAGATTCCAATGTTAAAAAGACCAACTTCAAAGCAGAAATAAACATGTTTACAACAGAAATAAACATGTTTACAGCAGAAATAAACATGTTTACAGCAGAAATAAATGTGTTTACAGAGAAATAAACATGTTTACGCAGAAATAAACATATTTACAGCCTGGTTCAAACATCATTTTAGGTTTAATAGGTCAAATTTACCTTCACCTCAACTCTGAGGGGGGTGAATGTCTTTAATAACTCATCTGTTTAGATGTTATTTAATCCTAAAATTACACAAAAATAGGGGTGTGTCTTTTTGATTGACAGGCAGCAGACTAGGTGCCAGTATTAGCCGTGAAGGCTAATAGTTAGCTCCCTGCTTGTTCCAGGAAGCCTCAGCCTGTAGCAGAGTTGCACAACGATGGTTTTCAGCTGGTTAACAGCAAGTTTGAGTGTGTCTTGCCTTTAAACCGTCTATCTTCGTTCATTTCAGTTTACTTCGGATTAGCTTGGTTAGCATTAGCCTGGCTGTCAATCATTTGCCCCGGGCTTGGAGCGCCCCTGTCTTTGCCCATTTTAGTATTTTCCAAGAGTGACAACACATGCGACACGGCAAGATGGCGACGGTGGGAAATGCCCAACTAGCTTTACTTTCCCCTATTCAGACGTGACCGGATAATACCCAGCTGGCATTTTAATGTTGTGTCAACATTGAATCAACATTGGGTCCCACGTTGAATAACTGTTGGATTTTGTTTCGATTTTGCAAATCTAATCAACTTTGAAATAGCAACGTCGTATCAACGTCTTGCTCCTCAACGGGTGAAACAGGAGAATTTCCAACGTTGAATCAACATTGATTTTGGTTTTGATTTTGTAAATCAAGATTGTTTGGACGCTGGAATGACACTATTTTTCAGCTGTTATATTTTAGCAATTTTTTTTAAGATATGGTTGTAAAAATTATTTTGATTAGACATACAACTAGAGAACTGTTGACATTTAAAAGTTGAATCGATGGTGATGTGGAAAGTTACGCAATGAGGGCCCGGGTGGGGTTGGATCCAACAGAAACCGGGGTGAGAGTCATGTGCGCTTACGATTTAGCCAAAGGGATATCCCTGTGACCAAGTAGCCAGGGAGCATGATCTATCAGAGACACAGTGACAGGACCCCACACTGTCACAGTAAGTTAACACTATTTCAACCACTGGGTGTTAAACACTGTTTTGACATTGAATTAAAGTTGATTCATCAACTGATGATATTTCAACCACATTTAAACGTTTAAAGTCGGTTGAATGCCAGCTGGGTACGTCCATGTTTTTTTGCAATCTTTGGTGGACAACCCTAAACTAATACTTTGCTCAGTCATTCAGCATTCAGTCTTTGAATATGGGACATCTTGACTGGGTCTCATTTGGAAATTCGCTCCATCAGCCACCGATTATCTGTAGGATTTAGGTTCTGAAGTGGACTCTGACCAGACCAGTCCAAGACTTTCATGTTCTGCTGGTGAAGTTGTTCTTTCGTTGATGTGGACGTCTGTTTGGGCTCGTTTTCGTGTTTATAGGTGAAACTCTGAAGCCATCTAGCGGACACCTGAAGGTTTAGGACTGAAACTGAATATGGTATCTGGAACTGGTCTATGGAGGACCGAAATTTAGAAAAAATAAAAAAATGAATATAAAAAATGGCTCAAAAAAGAAATAAATGTCAATTAGTTACACAAAGATATTTAAAAAATAGTTTTTTCATTGACAAACCAATCAAATGTGCATAAATGTACATTTCTATTGTCATTTTCAACTGTTTTAATTGAACTTTGCGTTTATACGCCTATATCTTTATTTTTCTGGGTAATTTTCAGTTTTTCAATTAAAGGATGCGTGTCTTTTTGTCAATCTGGACCTTATTTCTAAGACTTTATATGTGCACTTACTCACCGGTAAAGTTTCTGCATGACTTTGCGCCCTTCGGAAGATAGTACGCGGAGTCGCCCTTCGGCATGCATCCAGTAATAATGGCGGAGACGGGGCAGCCACTATATAAGACATTATCTGCAAAACTTCTTGATTTTCACAAATACTTTAAGTAGAATGAAAGAACAAATGAGTACTATTGTCCCGTGAGTCCAGATTTAGCTCTCCGTTAGTTACTTTTTGGGGCTGTGCTTCCACAGTGCAGTTGAGAAGATCAGCTCGCTGCCCAGACAACAATAAAAACACAATGGGCCCGATTTACGAAAGGTTTGCGCTTGTTAAAACAGGCGCTATCTTCATTACGCACGCAATAATCCGCAGAGCTGATTTACAAAGCAGGGCAAAAGGAGGTTTGCGCCTGTAAGGGGCAAAATGGCGCCGCTGTCCATTTTGCGCATCTGCTGCAGATGAATATGCAAACTGGGCGTTTCTGCCAGAAGGCGAAAATATTGGGAGGAGACTATGCAAAACCTCAGTTTAACACGCGCAATGTGATCTATCAACTGTTCAAAGGAAAGCGGGCGCAAAAAATTGCGTGTAATTTAGCACGTCTGAAAAGCAGGTATAACTGGCAGCTTTACGCACTGATGGCTGAAATAATGCTGCACACAGGACTGCAGACATCGGGTCAGAATCATTTTTATAATGTGTTAGGCGACACGTCAAGTTTTCATTATTTAATTAAATAACAATCAACATCACTGTTAAACACGGTTATTCTAGACATGAAGCAGAACATCTGCAGCTGCAGCATCATGGTAGTTAAAGCTGACATTAATTATGTCTTTTTATTTTCTTTTACTTTTTGCCAATGGCATATTTTTAAATTAAAATCATCTCCTGCTCCTCCACACCGCAGCGACTGCTGCTGTGTTCTGAGGTTGCTGTCCTGCGTGAAGTTGGCCCCCACCCCACAAAAAACTCAGTGAAAATAACCAGTAACGTCGCACAAACTAATGATACTATTTTTTTACTGAGTTTTGCATGGGGTGGGGGGCAATTACACAGGTCCAGCGCCTGGCATTGTGCCAAAGAGCGCGCAGTCTGTGCGTAATATCAGATCATCTTTACCAGCGTGTCCTTATCCAC
Source organism: Atherinomorus stipes (assembly GCA_023101725.1). Taxonomy (NCBI): domain Eukaryota; kingdom Metazoa; phylum Chordata; class Actinopteri; order Atheriniformes; family Atherinidae; genus Atherinomorus; species Atherinomorus stipes. The sequence continues at coordinate 367,559 of JALJCO010008386.1, forward strand.
GTCCTTAAACTGGCCTCTTCTTACGATCCACAGGGAAACCTGCTGCATTATTTTTATTTATAGTTATTATGAAGAGTTCATTTGCAAAAACAGACAAACGCCACTGTGGAAAAACGGAGTTAACTGCTTTTGTTGCTGTTGGGTACAAACGTCCTATCTCCATTTTACATCATTAAAACTCTCTACTTCACGTGAGCTTGATTTTCTGAAAATATTTAAAAGTAAATGAAGAGTTTATTTGCAAAAGCAGTTAACTCCGTTTTTTCTAAATGGCGTTTGTTTTTTTTTTGCAAATGAACTCTTATATTTATTTATATTCTGTTTTTTATTTGCCTCATTATATCTCTGAAACTAACATCTCTCTATCAGGATGAATTTCATTTTGCATTTACCACATGCTCTTCTGAACTTTCCGTGGTGCAGGGAGAGCGCACGCTAAATCCTCATTTAAATCCTGCTGTTTGCGCCTGTTACAGATTGCGCGTGTAATCTTTGTAGATCACCCGCAAACGCTTAAATGACCGCGCACGCTATTTTTTTGCGAGGCAAAGACATTAGACTCGCAATTTGGAGTCTTTGTAAATCAGGCCCAATATGCGAAACTCTGAACTCACAGGACAATAGTACTCATTCGTTCGTTTATTCTACTTAAAGCATTGATGAAATGAAGGAGTTTTATTGCAGATAATGTCTTCTATCACGGCTGCCCCCCCCCTGCCATTTTACTGATGTACACTAAAGGGCGACTCAGCGTAATATCTTCTGAAGGACTCAAACTTTACCGGTGAGTAAATGCATGTATATAATCTTAGAAATAATGTCCAGGTTGAAAAAAAGAAACTTATCCTTTAATTTATTTGATGGTTTCTTTACATTTCTTTTGTTCTTCATTTTATGCTTGCATTATTTTACTTTTTTTTTTCTTTTTACATTGTTTCCCTCATAAATTATTTATTTCTCCGTTTATTTTTCATCTGGCATTTTATTTATTTAGTCCTTTTTGGCACTTTTTTTATATTCACTGTCGCTTTTTCTTCCTCTATTATTTTTTATTTCTGTTTGTCCATTTTTACATTTCTTTATGCATTTCTGGATCATTACGTAAATAAGGGCGCGGCCTTTAAAGGCGTGTTTTGGGACAGATCCTCTCCGGTTGGTCTGTCTTGGATGTTTTTCTTGGTCAGAGAAGGTTTCCATCTCCATCCCTACCTCATTGTCCAGCTGGACGGAGAAAACAGGAGGTTGTTGTCACCTGTAGGACACGATCAGAACTTGGCAACCTCCTTGAAAAACTTTTTGAATGTCAAAAAACACATTTTAGTGTACACTACATTTTTAACTCCTTATCTCGAGGATGATGATGTTCAGATGATTTTTCAGTTATGGCTGCTTCCTGCTTCTGTACCTTACAGGTGGAATTTCAGGGATATCTGATCTTTTTATGCACAAACATTCAGGTGTGGAACAGACATTTAATGTGATGTAATGTATGAATGTATTTTTCACGTACAGTATGTAAAGCAGTTGAAGCAATGTTTCATGACGTGGCTGGCTGAACTGTGGTTTTCTGCTCCGGGGAAATCACTTCCATCATATCATGTTTTAAATGTCGCGTCTGGATCCAGACGTGACTGTCAGCCTTCACAGCTGATGCGTAATGCTGCAGAGATGGAGCCGCCTCTCTGGAAAACGTGAGGCGAGTCCTGCTGTTACCTGACGCCAGCAGATCGTTGACCAGGACCAGGAACTTCTCGTCCGCTACCTGGCCGTCAGTCATCAGGAACACCGTGCCCGTATTCTTCACGCCAGCTTTGATGCAGAGGGATGCCAGGTCGCCCTGGGTGACACACGAGGTTGGACAGAGATGATGTGTTGCCATGACAATACTGTGTGGGTCATCATAACTTCACTATAGGATTTATGTCAAACAGAAGCCTTGTCTGTCTGCAAGGAGCTTTTATGAAACGAAAGTGGACGTTTTCAGTGTGCAGCTTCCTCCTCTCACCTTCAGCTCCGTGATGCCGTAGCCTTTCCTCAAGGTGATCTGAAAAACCTCCAGATTGGAGATGAAGGCGGCCAGGCGGGTCAGACTCTGCTTGCCGCTGCCGCCCACTCCAACCAGCAGCGCATTGCCCCGCGGAGACTCCAGGATTCGGTTTATACGGCAGCTACGTGTGGAGGAGCAGACAGCCGGGGGAGGGAGGGGGAGAGGTGTGAGGGAGGAATCGGGTGAGATGAAAGGAGGAGGGGGGGAGAAGGTGTGTGACTCATAGGACCGAACAGCTCAAACACACTAACAGCAATTTTCCATCTGTGGCACGAAATGAAGAAACATCAGTCAGAAACTCAGAGAACTCTGGGACGAGAATGTTCCCGAGTTTCATCCTCATCATCGCTGCTGTTGCTGAGAGGAAGCACCAACTCTGCCTCACACGTCACACGCCGACACCAGACGTTCAGACTTCATTTTTATCATAGAGAATTTAGCAACTCTCAAACAGCTGGTCACCCCAGCAATGATTATCATTTTTCATTTACGTAAACATTTTCTCGGGTCTTGTTCGGGAGTGAGGGAAGGATGGAGCGGGGGATGGACAGACGGATCGGTGCTGTAGTGATATAGTCTCTGTATCGATCTGTCGTGGTGAAGAAGGAGCTGAGCCCGAAGGAGAAGCTCTCGATTTACCGTCCATCTACATTCCTCCCCTCACCTATGGCCATGAGCTGTGTGTCATGACCGAAAGAACGAGATCGTGGGTACAAGCGGCTGAAATAAGTTTCCTCTGCAGGGTGGACGGGCTCAGACAGGGTGAGGAGCTCGGTCATCCGGGACTCAAAGTATCTGGCTCCTCCACATCCAGAGGAGCCAGATGAGGAGGCTCGTGCATCTGGTCAGGATGCCTCCTGGACGCCTCCTTGGTGAGGTGTTCCAGGCACGTCCCACTGGGACCTGACCCCGGGAGAGACCCAGGACACGCTGAAGGGACTACGTCTCCTGGCTGGCCTGGGAACGCCTCGGGATGATCTGGTGGATGTGGCTGGGGAGAGGAAAGTCTGTGCTTCCCTGCTTAGGCAGCTGCCCCCGCAACCCGACCTCGGATGAGCGGAAGAAGACGGTGCGGTATAAACATATAAGAACTATTAACATGGCGCAGAATTTTTGCTTATATTTGAATGTCAAAATCTTTATAAGCTAATAAAAATGAAACAAGTAAAAAACATCAGGGGTGTCGAGCTCTGGTCCTCGGGGGCTGCAATCCTGCAGGTTTTCCATGCTTCCCTGCTCCAACAGACCTGATTCAGATTAATGAGTCATTGTGCAGAACTTCATAGGCTGTTAGATTAATTTAATTGCGTCAGGTGTGTTGGGGCAAGAAGAGAAAGAAAACCTGCGAGACAGCGGCCCTTGACGACAGACTTTGGACACCCCTGCCCTGCTCTAAACCTACCATATTTTGCCATTGGTGTTTTGTTGTGGTCCCCGCGGGTCTGTCACGCCTAATGACCTCTGCCTTTCTTATTCATCCAGGAAGGGGCCACCCAGCAGAACCGCCCCACCCAGTTTCTAATGCCCTGTTCACATCAGCACCTCCTTAGCCCGGCCCTCATTGGGCCGACGCCACACTACCCCAGTTTAGTTTGTTCACATTACAATTGAGGCATCTTCTGCTCTGGTTTTCGGTGTGGGTGAGGTCGTCGTAGGAAAGTTTTGTGAAGTCAGTCGTTTGCAACACACACTGAACAACGAAAGGTTCATTTGATCAACTCCGTTGACCAAGGTGTTGTGGGCATGTGGCCAGTAGACATGTGGAGAACGCCTCCAATAACTACAGCAAGCTACCCAAATCTGAACTCACAGGACAATCGTTGGTTTGTTCATTCTACTTAAAGTATTGGTGAAATGAATGAGTTTAGCAGCAGATAATGTCTTAGACAGGCCCATTCATTCTGCCCCCTTCACATCCATTATATGGATATACGTGGATCTATCACTAATCTAAATAGTGTCCAAAGGAGTCAGAGTGATGCAGAAATGTTACTGGTGAGCAAATGCATGTATAAATACCTAGACATAAGGTCCAAGTTAAAAGAAACAAAGGTTATCCTTTAATAACCCTTGTCCAAAATCCCTGCAGTAGCCCCCGTGGTGATGTTCAGCATTTCCACATCAGCTGGCAGTTCCACTGCAGCTCATTTATATTCGAGTAGAAGTTTATCCACTTTCCATCTGCTTCATCTCGTCTGAACTTTCGGAAAACACTGAAGAGATCTGACTTGTAAACTCTTTTCATGAGTTCAGCGAGAAGCCTTAATACCAGTAAAATTGAATCTTTTAACCACATTGACCGTTTTCGTTGCTGCATTATTACAGAGATGTCCTGTTCATTCAGATTGTGGAAACTTTAGATTTTACAGTTGTGCTTAAAGTAAACTTAGGTGAAGCTACACGAGATGGACCCACATAAATGTTTTCCACGGCATCAAAATGAGGAAATGGGGACTTTTCTCCTGGATCGGTAAGCTAACTCGCTTGCTGACGTGGCTAACGTTAGCTGCCAGTCTGCATTACTTGTTGGACATGCTGCTGGTCGTATCGGCAAGGAGAACTGGCAACCAAACAGCTGGAGTTGTTTTTCTGCCGTTGAAACTACAACCTAGACACACGATGTCGCTGTTCTGTCCCTGTTCCATATGCAACCTTTAACTCTGCCTCCTGAACAAATAAAACTTAAAAACACCATTCCATCCTGAAACCAGTCTTTTTGTTACGTTTTTACACCCCTGGCAGAGCTGGGACGTACAAAATAAAAAAATAAAAGACATAGACTCAAAACATGATGAATAATCTTCCACATTCTGCTCTTGTCTAGTATATTACTCTCAATCCAGATGGTTTAGACAGTTTTTGCTGAATATAAGACTGTAAGACTTGGTAAGATGGACTGCTGTGTAGAATGAGGATGAATCACATGAGGATGTGTGTAAAACTGGGTTGAAATAAACTATGTTAGACGTTTGTTTGCTGGAATGAAGAAACACGTCAGTGTCTACGACGCTGGTGCTCAGGGACATGGTTTGCATAGTTTCTGGGAAATAAGGGAGCTCTGTGGGGACAACACGTATGTTACAGTATGTTTGTGATCGTCTCTGGAATATAAATGTTAATCCAAACTTTCCTTCTTTCTTCTCTCTCTGGTCTCTACCCGGAACTCACATGTGAGTCATGGCGTCCTCGAACAGCACCAGGTTCAGGGTGGCGTTGACCTCGTTGTAGCCGTCCAGCACCTCCAGCAGGGTCTTGTGGAGGCTGCTCCAGGACTCTACAGCCATGTACCTGGCCTCCCCCAGGCCACAGGCGAAGTGGCAGTACAGGTTCAGCCTCCCAGTCCCCTGCAGAGTCTCCTCCGTGTCCTTGGGGAGGGACACAAACACAGAGACAATAAACATCCTGACCGACACAGTCCAGCGCAAGGCTGAAACGTGGACAGGGACTCAGCTGTGCAGAGGGCAGAGGCAGAAATTTTTCACTGGGGTGGCCAGGGTGACACGATTACTCACATAGGGGTGGCCATAAGAAGATACCTCACAGTGAATGTTATTTTCCAAATACATACTGTACATACATACACATATATGTACATATATTAGGGCTGTCAAAAAATTTATCCAGATTAATTACATTGCTTTTTTCACTTCTAGAACACATTTAGGGTTAAAGGTGTCTCACCAGGAATTCTGCATTTATCTTTAGTAGACTAAACTACTGAAACCCTGTCCTTACATGTCCCCCTATAGTCCTTCAGACAGCTACAGTTTAGTCCAGAATGTTGCTGATACGTCCTCACACGCTGACTTCACAACTGTCCTAATGTGAAGCTGAAATTCAGGTCTGATTCCTGGACGACTCCCGGATGTGTAGCTTGGTTTTAGCCTTTAAGATGTAAAACAAAAGTTAATGTATTTTCTGCATATAGCAGTAGTAACTAAAAAGGACATCTCTTGTTTGACAATAGGATTAATTTAGGATTAATTTTTTGACAGCCCTAATATATACATATTCCTGTATCGTCATTTGACGTCACGTCCGCATGGCAGCGCAGGAAATTTGGACACCGAATTGCAGCGCATTTTGCAGCGCACAGCCTGTTCGAGGCAACGGAGAGAGACGTGGGTGGAAACGTTATTTTTGGTATTTAGCACTTAATCATTAGTATGAAAAAATGGACATGCATGTTTTTTTAAATTCCTGCCTCTAGTCCCTTTAAAGCAGGAAAAAATCAGCTAGCAGTGAAATAAGTTGAAATTGACAAAAGCAATAATAAATAAAAATTCTATAAAAATCATGACACTGAATTTGAATTGTGGTTCAAAAGAAATATTAAAAACAGATGCACAAAAAATAAAACAAGCCAACAAGCATGTTGTGGCTCCGAAGCTAAACTTTTATTGAGCAACATTCTGAGGCAATCACTGCAATCAGGTGTTTTCTGTAACGCTCAAAAAGACTGTTACACCTGTTGACAGGTATTTTGGTCCACATTTCACATAAAAGGTGCTCCAATCTGTCTGGGCCAGCTTTGCTTGTTTGGCTTTTTAGATTCTTATTCCCAAACTAATTTCAAAAGCAATATTTTATTTCACTAATATTATAATTTTGTAAATCTTTTGTATAACATTAAGCCCCGTTTCCACCCGCGGGTCTGGGTCGGGTCTGGTCGAGCCGGATCAGGTGGGTTTTGGTACAGATATGTTGATTTCACGTTGCGTCCCCACAGCAAACTGTACCCTTATGTTTGAGGCGGAGTATTAACTGGATAGGACTGCTACGTGATCGCGTGACATCATCGCCGTGCAACACCTTTTAACCAAAGCGCCACACGTGTCAGGAACAAAGGAGTCACACCTGCTTTGTTTTTACACCGGGTCACGCGAAAAAGTGATGGATTTTTCAACAAATCAACAGATTGCTGTGTATAAGCTCCACCTCTTTGGTCCAGATCGGTTAGATCAGGACCCCTACCAAAGGGTACCAAAAAAGTAGGACAGGTTGGATAAAAGGGTACCCGTCCCAGTTTTTATCTGTGGAGATGCAAAAAAAACGTGGATCTGGCCCAACCTGACCTGGCTTTAGTTCGTTATTTGAATCATTATTGTGAATTTAGCCTTTTCTTTAATTGGAGGATGTAAATAATCTTGAGCATGGTCGTGTGTATATATATATATATATATATGTACACATATACATACAGACATATATATATATGTGTGTGTGTGTGTGTATGTATATATGAAATAAGAAGGGAAAGTGGTTTGGAAGCAGTTTTGGGTCTCCCGTGTAAAGCAGCAGCTTTCTTTCCCCAATCACAATATCTCAGTGAGAAAAGCTTAAAACTGGGATTTTCAATTTCTGCATCTTCGATCTTAAAATTTCCAACTGTATGGGGTAGCTAGTGTCTAAAATAAGAAGGAAAAGTGGTTTAGAAGTAAGTCAGGGTCCCTGCAACCGCTTGAGACCCTCCCAGTTACTATTTTCTTTCTTATTATTATTGTATTATTTTTTTAGTTAAGGCATGGAGGTGGCCAGTGATTGACCAGGGGTGGCTGCAGCCCCCACCACACACACACACACACACCCCACACCCCTCTGGCCACCCCGTAGCTCCGCCCCTGGCAGAGGGTGCCCTAGTTCAGGCTCAAATATTCCAGTGTAGGTCCAGTTTGCCTCTCAGGGACACGTGTTTTCCCCACATCTCTATTGAGCACTGATGCTGCTTTCATTTTCACAGTATCAAGTGAACTTCCTCACCGAGCAGGAGTCTCCACAGACCTCCTTGTTTGTGTGTAAAAATAAGACGAAGACATGAAGCATATTGCTCTGCGGCCCAGGGGCGATCGTCAGCAGTTCCCCCCAGATGCCAGCAGTTAATAATACATGGTGGAGAGAGGAAGATCACCTCCTTTCTTCTGTCTGCGGGTGAGCGTGCATGGCCAGAGAGGATGGAGCGGAAGCGGCGGACAGGAAACCATTAAAATGTTTTCCAATTTGCCGGGCTGACAGTGCAGACCCTGACAGGCAGACCCCCCAAACAGACTGATTAATATTCTCCCGGCTCTCTGCAGGCCCTCTGCCCTCTTCTCTCCCCCTAACTCTTCTTTTTCTCTCCTCGTTCTCCTCGCTGTGTTGGCCACTGATGTCCAGGTCCAGACATGGAGCAGGCAGTCTAATGATTCACCCCCTCTCCCCCAGCCTCCCCCAGCCTCCCACTCTCGTCTTCCTCGGCTGAACTTTAGAAAACTCTCACCTCGTAGAACTTTTTCAGCGCGTCCGCCTGCAGCTTATCAAAGACCTGCATGTCCCGCTCCTCCACCAGCTTGTCTCTGTAGACCCGCTCGGACTCGTGCAGGTAGACTCTCAGCAGGTCCGCGGGGGCTTTCAGACACTCGGCGGTGCAGAAGAGAACGCCCTGAGCAGAGAGAAGTGAAGGCTTAGAGGCTGATTTAGCAGGCGGGTGACGCAGCAGTCACGGTGGGCAGATCACAGAGTGGGCAGGCTGTCAGGACAGAAAAGTCAGGAAATAATGGCCACACTTTCACTCCGCTTAATTGCCAGTGTTGCTTCGTGTGGAGAAGAGAAGCATGGAAGAGCAATTTCAGAATCAAGGAAAAAGTCTGAATGTGACTATGATGAGGAAGGCCTGGGCAAAAAAATCGATTGAAGAAATGAATTTGCATGTTTTGTTGCAGGGAATTTTAAAAATAAGTAAATTGAGTTTTTATGTACTGGTGCATTTTTGGCTCCCAGAACTCCCGAAAGCACTGGTTTCACATTGCAGTGTGGCAAATAACATCATTATCATAGTACACATGAAACAGTAGGCAACAACATGGGAAGCGGTGGGAGTACAAAATGGGACCCAAACCCCACCCAGTGGGGTCAGGCAGCTGCTGGTCTTGGTCCACTGGGGCCTGGGCCCCAAGACCGCGGGGGTCAGGCTGGGGCCGCCTTCTGCCGCCCTCTGAGGGGATGCATGTCCGTCCATTTGGAGGGGTGGCTGGGGTCCGGGCCTCTGGGTGTTTGCTGGGGGCCCGGGTCTCGGGCTTTGCGGGCTTCCTCCTCCTTGCAGAGACGAGGCTGCATCTGCATGACTGTATCACCATGGAGACCCTTTATTATGCATGTTGACACTGTGACGCTGCTTCCCGTGGCTCTGACTAGGTTTGACATCTTTCTGCGTAGTTCTGCGTGTGTTTGTATGATCTGAGGATATTTAAGCCACCTGCAGGTCCTCCTGTGGGGGATTGCTTGTTTTGTTTGCCAGCAGAGACCTTGGAATGTTGTTTAGGGATTTCTGTACAGATGCACCAGTAAACTGTGTAAGTGGATTCATGTTTTCTCTCCTCTTTCTCTTTGTCTCTCTCCCTCTTCCTCACCCCTTTATCTCTGTTTCACTTTCTATCATTGCTTCTGTTAACTTTCATTTTCACTTGTCAAGCCCAGCAGTATAGTATGGAATGCTGTTATAAACAAATGTTTAATTAAAGAAATAAAATGAATTAGCAGGAATTCAAGGGGAGCCTTGTGTCCATAAAGCTCCCCTTGGCAAAGCAAAACTGTTCAACACAATAAAGCAACCAGATCACCATTCTGCTGCTATGATGCCGGACAGGACAAGTAAAAAGAAAAAGAAAGAAAGAAAAAAAACACAGCTGGAACTTTGATTCCAAGAGGGAGTTCATTTATGTATTATTCATACCATTAATAGGGGTCACATTTGTATTGGTTTTTATGAATTAAAAGCAAATTTTTTTTTGAGTTGTCTGCCATTGGTACTTTCTTTCCTTAGTCTGTAGGGGGCAAAACCTTAAAAAAAAAAAAAAATCGTAAATTGAATTCAAAAGAAAAAAAATCTAAGATTTTATTTTTAGGCCATATCGCCCAACCCTATGATGAGGCAGCTTTACTGGCCACCCTCTTCCTGACATTCAGGGTTTTTGTGACCTGCAACATGATAAACAGTACCATACAGTACATCATCAGACATTCATAATCTGGTTAAATGGTGCCAGCGCTCCCTGGCTGGTCTGATGAACAAAACTCATCACAGAAGAAGAAGAAGACCTTCACAGGCCCACATGCAACCTGCCAAGAATTGTTGCCATTCTGTTTTCAGTTTTAGTGGCCAAAAGATTGATTTCACATACATACCTTACGTTATACTCATGCTCCTGTCTATTCTAATATTAAAGTCCATTGTTTTAGCTCTGCTCTAGGCACGTTAGTTAAAAGTTTGCAGTTTCATAACTGCATCTCGAACGTTTATTGCAGACCAAACTGTTACCAAACCCTCAAGTTGAGTATCCTGAATATTTTGTTAGTAGCATTTATACCTTCTCTTTTTGTTTGTCTTTATCCGATTTTTCTTCCTTTTCTCCCCATCGTATGTTTGTTGGTTCCAAGTCCATGTCGTGTCATTACAAACTTGCTATCACAACTGTATAATCATAAAAAAAATTAGAAAGAAAAAAAAAATATATATATACTGTGTATATATATATATATATATATATATATATATATATACACACAGATCTACAGAGTTTAAAGCCAGAATCAAACTACACAACTTTCATCGTTCATGATGGTCACTATGTCAGATTGACAGAAATTGTGTCATAAAATCGGACGGTGTCGTGTTACCCGCGAGTGATCTCACTACAAGAATGACACCAGACAGACAACCGCCTGATCATCGCGTGGTGTCGCAAAAGACTACATGAAATGGGAGGCGGGACAAGCAGCTGTCAATCAGTCACTTGGTTTGGAGCCTCTGAATTGACTGTTTGGATCACTCATGAAATGGAAAGTGGACGGAGACATCAGTTCCCTCCATTATTGTGACCAACATGAACTGCTTGTGCATATTCTGCCTGTTCCAGTTGTTCTGTGGAGCCTGTTTCCATGGTAACGCTTCCTGTTCCAGTTGTTCTGTGGAGCAGGTTTTCAGTTGTAACTAAACAGGATTAAATCCACAATGCGCACAGAAAGACTCGCTGCTCATCTTTGAAAAAGAGCTTTGAAAGAGAGAAACTGGGCTCTGATCGGCGCCGTTGCTTCCACCAGGTGCATCACGCACCGCGCGCAGGACGCCCAGTGCCAAGCGAAGCCAAAAACATCAGTCTGACCACAGTCTGCTGCCACGAGAGCAAAGTCCAGCCGACCCAGTGACACTACTTTTAAAAAACTTCCATAAAGTGAAATAAAGTGTGTTGTTCTATACGAACGCATACGGGTGCGTCCTCACGTCATTTACTGAACTCCATCAGTTCAGAGCGCACGCTGGAAACCACGGCAACCACATGAAATCACACATGCATGATAAACTGAGAGCTGCACAGCAGCAGCATCGCTGTGTCTATATTCTGCATCCAGTAGGTGTTCAGATGGATAATTAGCTTTGATGATCACGCGTAATGTGGATAGATGTGGCTGAGTGCACGAGTGCGCGCATTAGTGTCATATTTGCTCATCTCATTGAGCGCAATGTCTGTTGTTGCGGTGTTTTTATTTAAACAAAGTGATTTTTCTGTGACTTTGTCATTGATTTATTTGAGAGCGTCACATTCGTGCACGTTTGGACCTGCTGTGAACTACTGTTGACTATTACTATTACTGATAGAACACACACATCGTGTGGTTATGTTTCGAGTTAATAATGTTTAATTCAAGAGAGATACACTCTTTTGAATGTTCGTGGAGGTTTAACACTGTTGAAAATAAATTTGGCACACCCAGTCTTGCTTTTCTTTTTTTTTCTGGAGTAAACTGATGCCACAGCTCCATAAATCTCTTCACCGCTCCACCAGAGAGCGGCTGCATCTCTCCTCCTTTCCTCCACTGTTGTTTGTGTACCGGCGCACCTGAGCGTCTCTCTGGTAGAGGCGAAAGGCGCACTGTCCTCCTATTGGTCAATATGAAGGGACATGTCGTGGGACGTGTCACACTAGACGGACAAAACCAAAAAATTCTGACACGCCAGTCTTTCTGCGTCGTGGTCGTGAAGCGTCGCAGACGCCAAATTGCCAATCCCTGATTGTGTCACATTAAACGGAGCGAAGACACAACGTCCTACGACCCGACAACGCAGAATCGTGCACGACAGTGTGCGACGCCTCCGTCGGGCCAATATCGGGCTAAATTCGCGTAGTTTTGACCAGGCTTAACACAGAGGTCATCGCTAGAACACAAGTTGATTAAATAGATTAACTTTACATTGTTCGATATTTGATACATAGTTGTCATGGTTTCATGCAAATACCTGCATTGTTGCATCCCATATGTATATATATATATATATATATATATATATATATATATATATGTATATATGTATATATATATATATATATATATATATATACTATATTGCCAAACACATTCGCTCACCTGCTTTGACTCACATATGAGCTTCAGTGACATCCCATTCCTAATCCATGGGGTTCAGTATGACTTTGGTCCACCTTTGCAGCTAGAACAGCTTCAACTCTTCTGGGAAGGCTGTCAACAAGGTTTAGAAGTGTTTATGGGAATTTTTGACCATTCTTCCAGAAGAGCATTTGTGAGGTCAAACTGATGTTGGACCAGAAGGCCTGGCTCTCAGTCGCCGCTCTAATTCATCCCAAAGGTGTTTATGGGGTTGGGGTCAGGACTCTGTGCAGGCCAGTCCAGTTCCTCCACACCAGACTCTGCATCCAGGTCTTTATGGACCTGACATGTTGGAAGAGAAAGGGACCAGCTCCAAACTGTTCTCACAAAGTTAGAATCATGGAATTGTCCAGAATGTCTCGGTATGCTGAAGCATTTAGAGTTCCTCTAGTTGGAACTAATGCCTGCTGCACACAAGAGCTTTCTGCTGAGCTAAAAGTCATTCGAGGCCGTTCGCTCAGCAGATTGTCGCCATGTGCGTCTGATTGTTTGGTGAGTTTTCTGCCTCATGAGGCCTTGAGGTGAAAATCAAACACGTTTTATATTTTTGGCGTCAGGAGGCGACAAACTCACCATGTACGCTCAACTTGAGCTCTGCTGAGGGCAGAAGATCATGCGACTAATGAAAACGCGTCTGCAGATCACATGATTTGAAGATGGCAGCTCACAGCAACGTAGTGAGCTGCCATTACATTTTACAGGATAAATTGGTGGAGACACGGCCAGACTAGACCTGCTGATACGATGTTTCATCGGACTTCAAAAACATTTATCCAAATATTATCTCTGTCTAAGTTTCATTCATTTTCCTTACATGACTTCTGCTGAAGCATTCAGAGTTCGTTTCACTGGAACTAAGGGGCCAAGCCCAGCTCCTGAAAAACAACCCCACACCATAATGCCCCCTCCACCAAACTTTACACCTGGCACAATGCTGTCAGATAAGTATCATTGTCCTGGAAACCGCCAACCCCAGCATAATTCATCATTCCAGAGAACACCTCCACTGCTCTAGAGTCCAGTGGTGGCTGCTTCACACCACTTCATCCACGCTTTGCATTTCACTTGGTGATGGATGGATGGATGCTCGACCATGGAAACCCATTCCATGAAGCTCTCTGCGCACTGTTCTTGAGCTGATCTGAAGGCCACATGAAGTTTGGAGGTCTGTAGTGATTGACTCTGCAGAAAGCTGGCCACCTCTTCGCACTATGCGTTTCAGCATCCGCTGACCCGCTCCATCAGTTTACGTGGCCGACCACTTCGTGGCTGAGTTGCTGTCATACCGAAACACTTCCATTTTCTTATAATACAGCTGACAGCTGACTGTGGAATATTTAGGAGCGAGGAAATTTCCCCACTGGATTTGTTGCACAGGTGGCATCCTATCACAGTTCCACGCTGGAATTCACTGAGCTCCTGAGAGCGACACATTCTTTCACAAATTTTGTAGAAACAGTCTGTATGCCTACCTGCTTCATTTATACACCTGTGGACATGAAAGTGTTTGGAACACCTGATTCCATCATTTGGATGGGTGAGCAAATACTTTTGGCAAAATAGTGTATATATACATCCGTACATACTTATCCATGGCAATCCATCCAATAATGCTGGAGATACAGTATTTCAGTTGGACCAAAGAGATGACCTAACTGACCAACATCAATAACAACATGGCTAGCATGCATGAAAAACTTGTGTTTTTGACTCTTTCTTTTCCTCTGTTGCCAGTTTAAAGTAACGAGCCATGACAGAGAGCAGATGAACGTTAAGTGGATGATTGATGATAAACCTGTTTCTGAAAGAGGGCTGTGTGACGTGGCGGCTTCGCACGGGGACACGGGTGATGCATTCAGGCAGAACTTGGCTCAGTCTCGGTGCATCACATGACAGGTGCCATGTAGGATGAGGGGGAGGTGAGGGAGGGTGCTGCTCGCTCCCCTCTGAGCGTCGTCATCCGGGAGGCAGAGGCAAGCAGATGCTGCGAGTCTCCAGCCCCAGAACCTATTCTCATCAACAGAGATCATCTGTGGGGGGGTAATGCCAGCTGAACCCGATCCGCCTTCATATCAGAGCAGCTGAATCCGGCTGCTGAATCCTCTGTAACCGTGCATGTGTGTTGCATACATGGATGTGTGGAAATGATGTCATCTTTGGGTTTTGCCGTTCTGCTTCATTTCATTGCTTAATGGAATCAACCATGACACTCTTGTTTGGGGATCGACTGATATAGACTTTTTCGGGCTGATACAGATGCTGATATTCTCTCATCAGCCTCAGCCGATGGTTGTCAGATAACCCTCTGATATTTGCGGCCAATAATACTGTATTTGACTCCAAAATCAATATAATGACAAATACAATGAAAAGTAATTTTCACCTGTTGAAATTAAAAAAGACAAAGCACTTTAAATAAATGTAAAAGAAAAAAGAAACGGTGCTCTTGTAAATAAATATTAAATAGAAACATTAGAGATGCACTGATCCGATATCCAGATCAGATATCGGCTCTGAATGAACTGGATTGGATATCGAATGAACGAGGCTGATCCAGCATTCCGATTCAGTCACTTAAGTTTTATGTTCGCAGACTGGCGACCTGTAGGGTACCCCGCCCCTCTCGCCTGTTAATAACTGGTATAGCTCAGCATCCCCCCATCCCTGAACTGGATATGCGTACGATTATGATGATGATGGCTAAATGTTCATGTCAAGCCTCATGCCTTCACTCGCATGGTAAGGTGAATGCAGTTCATTCATTCAACAGTAGTATCGGATTGGTATTGGGTATCGTCCAACACGCCCAGCCCAGGTATCGCATTTAATTGGATTGGAAAAAAACTGGATCCGTGCATCTCCAAGAAACATTGAACTTGTAATAAATATATATTTAGAAAAAGTCTGCAAATAATGCCGATATGGGGTATCAGCCAACACACTCAATGTATCAGCCAAGACTGACACAAGCAAAAAACGCAAATATCAGTATAAAATATCAGCCAACCAATGTATCTGTCTATCCTTACTCTTGTTTTATTGTTTACAAGTAAAACCAAAAGCAAAGCACCCAGTGTAAAAATAAAAAAAAAAAAATCTGTATATTTTACGGTAAACTACTGGCAGCTGTGGTTGCCAGAATTCTATCGTAAAAAATATGGTGACCGTGAACAGTTTTATTTAGGGTACATTACTAAACAAAATAACAATTCAGGTTTTCTAATACAGTTTTTCTCAATTGCTAAAACACTAAATCCCATTCTTAAAGCCAAATTTTAGAAGCCTAAACCGAGGTATCAAATCAGTCCCCTTGTGATCAAAACCTAAAGCAAGTTTCACATCACTAGACACTGCTTGCAAACACATTTGCGTTGTGATTCACTTGCTGTGCAAAATGCTAAACATATGCTGCACACTTTGATCACAATAAGACACAGGTGTCAGCAGGTAAACACAGCGACTCAAAATTGATTTCACCTTTGGCTGATGATGAGAGAACAATATAAACAGTTGAGGAAGCTGTGAGAGGTCAAGATTTTGCAATGGATCGAAGAAATCAGCGAGGAAGAGTACGCGTAAGAGGTGGTAACAGAGGTGGTCGAGGATGGGGACGTGGAAGGGGGCAAAATCAGATCCGACGCAGAGCCTTCATTTCAGATGAAATCCGTGCAACTGTAATCGATCATGTTATTGTCCATGGGTTGTCTATGAGAGAAGCTGGACTAAGGGTGCAACCCAACATCAGTAGGTTCTCTCTTTCAACAATCATCCAGGCATTCAGAGAAGAGAACAGGTAATTGTTACGCCCCCCCCACTACATGGCTGCATTTGATAAAAATGTTTGAATTGTAAAGAAGACTGCTGTAAAATACTGCTGTAAGCACAGAGCTGTTGTTACTAAAACAAAGTTCTGTCTTTATAGGCTAGATTATATACAGAATGTATATATTTTTATGAAAACACATTGTCTTTTTGTAGAATTGCAAGACGTCCACATGGGGGTGGAAGGGCATCCCTGTTCTCCCCCCAACAAGAAGTTATCATTGTGGACATGGTCCGTCAAAATAACGCGATCACCCTAAGGGCAATCCAGCAAAATGTCATTAATGACAATGTCAATTTTGATGGAATAAATGGTGTAAGCATCTCCACCATTGATCGTGTCCTCAAACGCAATAGGATGCGTATGAAACAACTGTACAGAGTGCCTTTTGAACGGAACTCAGAAAGGGTTAAAGAGCAGAGATTTCAATATGTACAGGTAAACAAAAGTTCTGTTTTGTAAAGCAATCAGTTGAAGTGATGCTGAAATTATGCTCTAACTTTTTTATAAATTTGCATTTTTCTTTGTGTAGACAGTTTTTCAGCTGGGTTCAATGGACCAACCTCACGAGTACATATATTTGGATGAAGCAGGATTCAATCTGGCCAAAAGGAGAAGGAGAGGCAGAAATTTGATCAGCCACCGTGCCACTGTCGCTGTTCCTGGCCAGCGTGGTGGCAACATCACACTTTGTGCAGCCATAAGCAACCATGGGGTCGTTCACCATCATGCTAATATGGGGCCATACAACACCTATCATCTCCTGAACTTCTTGAATAACCTGCGAGATGTTCTGTTGGGTCAACATGACCTGGATCATGCTGGGAATGCTGTGTATGTTGTTGTGTGGGATAATGTAAGTTTCCACCGTGCAGCCCAGATTAGGGAATGGTTCATGATGAATGATAATTACATCAATCTTTGCCTTCCACCATACTCCCCTTTCTTGAACCCCATAGAGGAGTTCTTCTCCTCTTGGCGGTGGAAGGTTTATGACCGGCAACCATACACCAGAGAAAACCTCCTGGAAGCAATGGAGTTGGTTTGTGATGAGATGGGTGCGGAGGCATGCCAAGCCTGGATTCAGCATGCAAGGGGCTTTTTCCCTCGTTGTTTGGCCAGGGGGAATGTGGCCTGTGACGTGGATGAGGCTCTGTGGCCTGACCCGGCCAGAAGACACGATGCTGTGGCCGAATGACATTTGCATAAACTGCTTGCTCATGTTGAACTTTCTTTTTTCATTATGTGAATGGAGTATTTTCACTTTTACTTTGTTATGAGTTCTCTGTGTGACATGATGCATTTGGCCTGATGTACATAAAACAGCATGATGTTCTGAGAACTCTGTTTTCCTTTTTTCCTTTCAGTGTTTCCTGATTGCTCTGTAGTGTTTTACATTTTTCTGTGTTTGGGGCATGATTTGACAATGGTGTCGCTTTTTGAGGCCAAGTGATGCTGTTTTGAGTCAATAACTTCCTTTTGCAGCAAGAAGCAGAGGTTTTGGGAAAGTAGTTTGAGTTATGGGATTAGTGTTTAAAGTTGTGAAAAACTGAGAGGACATTTCAAAAATAGTGTTTTAGCAATTGAGAAACTGTAATGGATTAGGTTACGATCAAGTTTTCTTGCGGGGCCCTCATTCACACCTCATTCATACATGGTGATGGTGAGTTACGTAGTTGCCCTGGAGCAGACTGACAGAAATGTGACGGCCATTCCGCGCCAAAGGCCTCCCCGACCACCACTGAAACAATCACGCACATTCATACACCAGTGATGCTCTCACTGGAGGCAAGGAGGGTGAAGTGTCTTACCCAGGGACACAACAACAGATTTGGGAGCGGGACTGGAACCGCTGATCTTTTCGTCATTGGATGACCTTCCTTTACCACCTGAGCCACTGCCATTTTTCAGGCTTTCCTTGAAGCGGCTTTGTGGACTACAGAGCTCATCACGAGTGATGACATCATATGTGTTTTTCAGGCCCTTCCTGGTGATGTCAATGTTTGAATTACATTTCACTTTATTACCACATTTATTACACAAATGAGTGTTTTCCACATATTAAAACACTACAAATTAAAGTTATCATTTTTTAAAGCCAGAGTTGGTAATCCTGCTCAGAAACACTTTATACTCGGTGAAATGGTCCTTACATCCTGATCGTCAATACATTATAAAAAAGGAAGAAAAAAAGATCAGACCTCTGTGTCTGTGAAAACTCTGACCAACCCTGCCATTCACACCGAAAGGCAGGAATTGGTCATTTGCAACGTATAGAAAGAACCAATCAATGTCTTGGTTCAGAGACATTGTCTCTGTCCCTCCCTTCTCACTGTCCCCACCTGGTCCCCACCTGACCCCCCCCTTTGCAACCCTCACTGTACACAAATGTAGCTAACGGACTGCTAACTGCTGCTGCGCCAAAAAAACAAAACAAAACAACAGATAAGGATTAAGTCTTGGAGGCGCTGACGTTTTCAGTGTGGACTTTTACACCGCAGAAGGAGTTGGAAGTGAGTGGATTAAAGCTTTTAGAAATGTGGTTTGTCAGCTGCTTACTATCAAGCTAATGAGCTATCCGCTCGGCTGTTATCGCTAAACTGCTCGTAAAACATCGGCGTACACGTCCCTGCGCTCTGAAGGCGTGGTTTCGGGTGGTGGTTTTTTTTAAATGTTACTTGCTCGAACCATTTTTCCAACTTTGCCAAAATTAGCTTTAACTTACAGTGGTTTTTTTTTTTCATTTTAAACATTTTTTCACCATATTTTTAACATCTTATTTCTGTATAAATTAAGGTGTGTTCTTCCTGAATTATCGACAGTTTTATGCCATATATATATGGGTATTTATCAGCTAAATCTGTCATTTAAACAGCATAATACCATTAATTTTAGTGTGATCACATACAGTATTTGTAACATTACAGTATTTCCCTGTTAATCTTACCACACTTTTATATTTTCCTAGGGATGCCAATAACCTTTTTTAAAACCGATACTGATAACCAATAAATTTCAGCTCCTAAAGGCCAATACCGATAACCGATACCAATAGCACACATAGCATACACAATACCTGATTATACCAAATCAAAAATTCCATCTGTATGGAGTAGTTTGTGTCTAAAATAAGGTGGGGAAAGTGGTTTGGAAGTAGTTTGGGATCTTCCCTGTGAAACAGCAGCGATCTTTCCCCAATCTCAGCGAGAAAAGCATAAAAGTGGGATTTTTAAATTCTGCATGTCCGATCTTAAAAATTCCAACTTTATGGGACATAAGTTATCTGGAAAAGTCATCATTATATCGGACTTATCGGAATGACGTCATAATTTCCTGTTATCGGCCCGATCATAATTGTGCATCCCTACATTTTCCACAGCAACATATATTTATTTTTTACATATTGTCAACATCATTTCTTCATTTACAGTAATTAAATGTATCATACACTAGTATACTGTTTTCAATTTTGCAGTTATTTACTGTTGGTATTTAACAGTTTTTTACAAACATTTCTTACAATGTGGATGTGTAGATGGGTATCCGAGCAACGTTACAGATAGGATGCGCACACAACCAGGGGGCAAGAAAACACAGGAAAAGCATTACTGAACTATGAGAAGACCTGTGTTTACATGCAAGACTCGACTTTTAATACAGATGAGGTCAAGATATGACGTGAAAATGTTGGTGGAAATATAATGTTTGAGTCCTGGTATTTGTTCAGTTGCAAAAATCAAAACGTTAATGTATGTAAACGGTTAAAAATGGTGATAATAGAACAGTAGGAGTGACAGATCTTCAGAAAACCCTCTCAGATAACGTATGCAGGTTCAGACTACATAAATTATTTAATATTTCACCATGGTCACCATGTCGGATTAAACCACCACGGCTGCAGAAATCATTCCCGTGTTTTAGTCGGGAGACTAATGCCAACATCACAGCTGCAATCAGTCATTTATCAGTTCACGGCTGCATCACAACACTGAGGCTGTGTGTGACAGCCGTCCTCTACTACGACACGGAAAATAAAAAGAAGAAAAAACTGATTGTGGAGCCGTTTACAAGCATCCAGATCGCATAACAACGCATTCCGGAGATTTAATACGAAGTACGGGGGTCGTAAATCCCATGGCGTTTTAGTTTATACCGTTAGCTTGTTAGCAGTTAGCTAGTCTGTCTACTGTCTACTAGGATTTCCTCCACAATAAAGCAGGATGTTCCACAAGCAGCGAGACTCACCGACAGCAATGCAGGTGAGTCCCTAACAGTTGGAATCGCCTCCTTTCAAAAGGTAGTGATGATGTCGTCTTTGCCTGGTTTAATCCCAAACTAGTGAAAGTTGCTCCTGTATGGAGGTGGTGAAGACGACACCGGAGCTGAACTGAACCTGCTGCAGACAGCAGACTGTTGGGGCCTATTTTGGTTTTAACAAAGAGTCTTAACCAAAGTTTAAGCCGCTTTCTAACTCAAGTTTTTCAGGCAAATTTCAAATAAGGTCCAACACGAATAATATCCATGTTTCAACTAGAAAAATGCCGTTTCTGGGTGATGACTCCCTTGCTTAGTTAGTGTAATGGTAATAGAAATATAAAGTAGCAAAACTGTGTCAGTTTTTTTTTTCTCGTCATCAAAATACAGATTTATACAATATAATTTCGAACACAACGATCTCCGTTTGTTTCGTCAGGTTACTTTACATTTTTACAATGATTTGAGTGCGTGTTTGGCCGTAGACTGCAGTACAAAACACAGGCTTTTTGCCCCCTGGTTGCGCGCGCAACTGCCACGCAACCAGTTGCAGTTTCCGTGCAACTGTTTGTAAACGAGAAACCATCTATATACCAGCACTGCTCCCACCAGCTTAAACAGCAACGAGGAGCATGTTGTTTCCCTTCCATCCAGCGGACTTGGCAGCCCATCCTCCCCATCCCTGATCTTTCATTGCTTTGTTTAACTCAGAAGAGAGGGATTAGAGTCCTGGTTGTCTGTCTGTATCCGTCTGTCAGTCTGTCTGTGGTGGACTCGCTTCCTCGTAGCCTGACAGCTGCTCTGAGCCCCGATCTTCCTCCCCACTAACAAACGCACCCAGCTGACTCTCCACCGAGCATCATGCAGACATACTGAGCAGTCAGTACAGTTTTGATTTGGTCTCATCGCACCGCGAGTCTCATCTGCTCCATCCGTCTCCTCCCCTCCCACCATCTTCTCCCACAGCTCTTCGGCGTGGAGGAGCTCATTTAGGCTGACGAGGAGAAGACAGGCCTATGGATACGCCCGCCGGTCATGGAAGACAACCAACATTGGCAAACGGGGTTCTTTGACAACGTTCGCCGTTGGAATCCAAACTGTTTGTCTCGTCTTATTAGTGGAATTTAGCTTCTGTACTTACAGCAGGTCGACTTATCGGGCCGTACTGATCAACCACAGCACTCAGAGAACGGATGAAGACAAGAAAGCAGGAAAGGAAGCGGAGACGTACAAATGCAGGCATTAGTTCCTACTTTGTATTCAACAAAACTCTCTAACCTGACAAATATGTATGCAAACAACAACACTCATTAAAAAAAGGAGTTGTGATTGTTTTCCGAACCTTCTTTCTTTGTCACGTTTAATAACAGCTTTACAAAGACTGCTGCAAGCTCACGCAGAGCCTCTGAGCTCAGCTTTCTGGCTCATTAGAGTTTATCATAATGAGACACTTTCCTTTGGCTACATCTCCAACTTCTGAAGTGGAAGAAAAAAACAAAGTGAATCACAAAAAGTCCCCCAATTATTTCAGCTGAGGCAAACTTCTGAAACATCAAGCCAGAAAACACTGACTGGCAATCGTCTGGGCCTCGTGCTGGAAATTGGACTGTCACGCCGCAAATGCTCCCGCGTGCTGGGGTGGGGAAGCGGAGGCAGAGCCGGGAGCGTCTCCTCACCTGTCCGGAGGCGTTAGCGCCAGGACGCGACTACGCAGGGAGAGAAAAACTTCAAACGAGCTCCACCAGTCCCGTCTCCAGATTCCTTTAAACTTTCTCTGAGTGCAGGGAAACAGGAAGACAGTTTGGACTTTGTTTCCATGGTGTACTTTTCTATGCTGTCCACCGACTGTCCAGGGCAATTAAAGAAAACACAAAGACTTTGTCCAACCAGGGAGGACGGGTTCTTCAAACGCTAACTTCAAAGTTCTGCAGTGTTTGAAGGCAGCGGCGTGAGAGGTAAGCCTCCAGGTCGTCAGAGCTCGGGCTCTGGGATACGAAGAAGGCTTTAACCTTAAAGCTGGCAGCGAGGTGAAGGCTCGAACTGTCCAGCACCGTCTGAAACGTCCCCAGAGACAGACGCTGAAACACACCCACGTGCTGAGATTTACCAGGAGAGGCTGGAACATCCTCTCTGCTTTTTCTCAGGTCAGAGTGTTGAAGAGAGACCAGCTGCTGCTGCTTAGACCTTCTTCAGTCACTGAAGGTCGTCAGTGTGAGGAGCTGCCCGTCAGTCAGGGAAGGGTTAAAATATCTTTCCAGACTATCTGGAGTCCATCGTTCCACAGCTAGAAATATTTTCTACAACCATCTGCAAACGACATCACTTTGTAGGTCCTGGTCCTGGTCCTGATGTAGGTTTTCTTTCTTGGTTCTGGTTCTGGTTCTGGTTCTGGTTCTGGTTCTGGTTCGGTTGGTCCTGGTCCTGGTCCTGGCTCTGATGGAGGTTTTTTTTTTCTTGGTTTTGGTCTTGACGGACCAAAGAAAACCTTCCATCAGAGCCAGGACCAGGACCAGAACCAAGTAAGAAAACCTACATCAGTTTTCCTTTCTGATCCTGGCTCTGATGGAGGTTTTCCTTCCTGGTTCTGGTCCTGGTTCTGGTCCTGGCTCTGATGGAGGTTTTCTGTCCTGGTTCTGGTCCTGGTTCTGATGGAGGTTTTTCCTTCCTGGTTCTGGTCCTGGTTCTGGTCCTGGCTCTGATGTAGGTTTTCCTTCCTGGTTCTGGTCCTGGTCCTGACGGAGGTTTTTCCTCCTGGTTCTGGTAGAGTTTTTCCTCGTGTAGCTCAGGAACGGGGACTGACTCGGAGATGATGTCATGCTATCTGCTGGTCTCCTCAGCTAGTCTTAATCTGGTTTACATGAACAGTTCTAACTATCAGGACTGTAGTGGATCGTGGATTTGCTTGAACTTGAATATAACTGGACTGCAGAGAACCAGACTGTATCTTCAAAAGTGCCTTAAAGGGGACTTTGTTGTGACTCCAGCTCATAAACCAGACCGGTGATCCACCACAGACCTGGACCTGGACCTGATGCAGAAAATCTTTGCTTTTTTCAATATAACTGTATGAAACAAGTATTACTGCTAAAAGCTGCAACCAGGTGACTTTAAACCAGGATGATGCACAAAGAAAAGTAATGAGAACTGAGGGCTGTGTTTGTAAACTCCTGGATGGAATAATGAAAAATGAAGTTCCCGTAGCCGAGTGGCTGGAAGCATTAATTATACAGCAGAGTGTGTTAAATGAAAGAGCCTGCCCTCCATTAAAACCGTGGAGGATTCTGACAAAAATACTGCCCCGGCAGCCTCACTGCTCTGATATTATATTCATTTAAATACATTTAAGCAGCCATGGAAACGCAAATCCATTGTTTTTTTTCTGTTACACTTAATTCAGAGCTATTTCCAGCTCTCAGACCTGGCTCTTAAATCGATAGTCATTTAGCTGAGAAATTAGTGACAGAAGCCTGGGGAGGCGGCGCTGCTGGAGAGGAGAGCATCTCCGTGGTAGAAATGAAAGACTGGGTGGGCTGGAAACGGAACAACTTTCTAAAAGTAACTTTTGGATGAACTCTGTTTATCTGTGTGTCACCTGGAATATGCTGGAAAGATCTCGCAGGTTGAAGATGTAGTGGAACTTGACAGCAGTGGGGAGGAAGGTGGAGGAGACGCGCTGGTGCAGGTCCAGGGCTAGCTGGACCAGGGTGGGGCAGCTCTTCTGCAGGACGCTGCTGAAGCCCTCAGCGCTCAGGTGCTGAGTCAGAATGGAGCTGTAGATGGTGCGGAGGGCCTCGGCTCCGGGAAACGACAGGGCGAAGACGGAGAAGTGGCGCTGTGGAGGGAGGCAGAGCGTAAAGGTGACAGGAGTAAATATGATGGGAGGGAGATGGGCTTGATCTCGTGTCACCAGAGTTCAAGCCCGTCTCTGTCACTCAGGTGTGACCTTTAAATTTCTTGGTCTGAATATTTAAGGAAACTAAAACGTCGTCTCCACCAGCAGATGCTGCTGTGTTTAAACACAATCCTGATGTAACGCTGCAGAAAATGGAGTTTTTGTAAATCAGTTCTGTTAATAGAGAGACTGTAAAGGACCCTGTAGCTTCCTGCGAGGATTGCATTAATCAGGATCGGTGCTTGTATGCGCTAAATATGACCAATGTTTCTCCAGCAAGCATGTGATCGTTGGCAAACTGTGACTGTCCTACAGCGAAAGATTGCACATTCCCTAAAGCATCAGATGTGTGTAATTCTGCTGATGAAAATAGCTCTAAAAGACCTCCAGAGTCAAAAATAAGCCCCCCCCCCCCCCCCCTCTACACACACACACCCCAGTTAATTATGAGCTCCTCCATGAAGAATTTGCGTAAAGGGTGTTTTGATGCCTATATATGGGATCCATATTTTCAAGAATATAAGTCACATTTTTTTCATAGTTTTGCTGCTCCTGCAGCTAATAGTCCAATGCGACTTATATATATAAAAAATTTAAGATATTTTAAGTGTTAATTCATGTTGACTGAAATGAGCCATGAGTAAACCCGACTGTCTAATGTCAAATGAGTGCGCGCTAGTCTTCTAACAACTATATTTTGCTCCATAAGCAAAGATCCCAGAACAGCCTTATCTCGGTGAGAGAAGTTCATTTTGAACATCTGGCTGAACTGCCTGTGTGGTGGAAAAAATCCTCAAATACATGTTTATCTACGGTGGCCCGCAGGTGCAAAAATGCCTCATATACAAAATCACCTGCAAAAAAGAAAATGCAGCATAAATGAAATCAACTACAACAAGAGAAAGCTGTGAAAATGAAAATAACTGCAAGAAGAAATACCTGAAAAAACATCTCCAACAAAAATGGAGCAGACACGGAAACAACTGCAACAAGAAAAAGATGCAAAGACAAAAATAACTGCAACGAGAAAATGCAGCATAAATGCAAACAACTGCAACAACAAAAAGCTGCAAAAACAACTGCACAGAGAAAATGGAGCGTAAACAAAAACAACTGCAACAAGAAAAATCAACATGAATTAAAACAACTGCAACAAGAAAATGGATAAAAAACAAAAACATCTGAAACAAGGAAAAGCTGCAAAAATTAAAACTGCAAAAAGAAAATTCAAAACCAACCACAAAGTGAAAATGGAACGTGAATGAAAAAAACTGCAAAAAACAAAATGGAGCAGAAAAAAACAACTGCAACAAAAAAACCAGCCAAAAATACTGAAACAAGAAAAAGCTGAAAAAATCAAAACTGCAACAAGAAAATGCAACATATAAGAAAACAAGTGCAACAACAAAAAGCTGCAAAAACTGAAACAAGAAAAACCTGCAAAAATAAAACCACTGAAAGAAGGAAATGCAGCTTAAACGAAAACAACTGCAACTCCTTCATCCATCTGGACCTTCTAGACCTCCAACTGTCTGCACCGTCCAGACCTTCATCCAGGAACTGTCCTGATGGAGACTTTCCTTGTCCTAGGTCTGGACAAACACTCTCAGATTTAAAGGTACAATGATCAGACAGAAGTTTTGCTGAAATGTCCAAAGTTTTCATTTCTTTTTCCAGACATTACTCTATTTCCCCCGGACTGGATGGAAGCTGGGACCGTCTTAATAAGATAGTTTCCTTTTAATGAAGCTCATCTGGAAAACTAAAGATCAAACCTGTCTGAGATTGTTATCAGTGATCTAAACAGACGGAGAAACAAGATGAATCTAACAGAAAAACTAAAATGCCAGCGCTTTATTGACAGAAACCCTAAATGCAGAATCATTAGGGACACTGTGTTTGAAAGAGGTATGGGAGACAGACAGATGGAGCCCGAGATGTACATCAAGACAAACTGAGAAACAAAGCAAATATAAATACCTGCCGATCAGTAAGCCAGCTGTGTAAAACCTTCCTACCCCCCTCTGCTCTGCTCCATTTCCCTTCAACAATCCCCCATCTGTTCCTCCCAACTTCAATAAGAGGAACAGTATCAGAGTCCAGACATATTGTCTCTCTTTTCTGTCGACTCTTCGGTGTCAAGTGAAAGCCTCAACCTGCTCTCTAAGGTTAAAAGCACTGATATATTTCATTCTGGGAAAAGAAAAAAGAAGAAAAACTGTCTGAATCATAGCCAAGCTTGTAGTTACATCCTCTCATCTACTACTTCAGCTGTTTTCCACAAGACATGTTTGAACAGCCTAAGTGAGAGATTTTCTCTTTGCCAACATTTCTGAGCTCCCCGTCTGTCCCCGTCTGTCCTCGTCTGTCTGAAGCATGTTTGCTGCAGCCTTACCTGACTGCCTGCTTGGCATGCTGCCCCTCCTCTCGCTTCCACAAAGCAAACCTTTTCTTTTCTAAGAGGCAAACTTGCCTTGAGGAGCCATGCCATCAAGTCGATGGGAGAAACAAAGCAGTCTGCTGATGTCAGGATGCATGTCTGAGTTCTGGAAATGCACTCACCTATAGTCTCAGTCTGACTACTGCATCTCAGTCTCCCATTCCACCACATCGTGATGAGAATCTCCCGTTTCACCACATCGTGATGAGAATCTCCTGTTCCACCACATCGTGATAAAAGTCTCCCATTCCACGACATCGTGATGAGAATCTCCTGCACCACCTCATCATGATGAGAATCTCCTGTTCCACCACATCCATGATGAGAATCTCCCATTTCACATCGTGATGAGAATCTCACGTTCCACCAAATCCATGATGAGAATCTCCTGCTTCCTCTCATAATGACGAGAATCTCCCATTCCACCACATTGTGATGAGAATCTCCCGTTCCACGTGATGAGAATCTCATGTTCCCCACATCGTGATGAGAATCTCCTGCTCCCTCTCATAATGCGAGAATCTCCCATTCCACCACATTGTGATAAAAGTCTCCCATTCCACGACATCGTGATGAGAATCTCCTGCACCACCTCATCATGATGAGAATCTCCTGCACCACCTCATCATGATGAGAATCTCATGTTCCACCACATCCATGATGAGAATCTCCCGTTTCACATCGTGATGAGAATCTCCTGCTCCCTCTCATATGTGAGAATCTCCTGTTCCACCACATTGTGATGAGAATCTCCCGTTTCACATCGTGATGAGAATCTCATGTTCCACCACATCCATGATGAGAATCTCCCGTTTCACATCGTGATGAGAATCTCACGTTCCACCAAATCCATGATGAGAATCTCCACGTTCCACCAAATCCATGATAAGAATCTCCTGCTCCCTCTCATAATGACGAGAATCTCCCATTCCACCACATTGTGATGAGAATCTCCCGTTCCACCTCATCTTAATGAGAATCTCCCTGTGTTGACTGTGGAGAACACTGGAGCCCAATGAACTCATGGTCATGTTCCAGAAAGCAGTTGGAGATGATGTCAACATTTAGACTAATGCCCTTTGTGAGCAGAATCGAAAACTTGATGTCATTCAAACTCGGAGTGGCAAGCAGGCGGAGGTTCTGGACTTACTACGTAAAACTAAGGTAACTTTGGAGAAATTGACAAGCGATATTGATGAGAAGTGACCAAGATTTTGCTTTGGAATTGCCATTGAGACCACTGAGACTGAAGGCAGGCAGGAAACAGGTGCCTGCTTGACCCAAACAATCCTACTTATCTCATCAAATCCTGAATATCCTTGGAGAAACTGCCGAAGTGAAGCTCTGCAACTCACCCCACCCCTCCTCCCACTCACGGGAGACAGTGGAACTCTGGCTCCAGCCAAGGCCGTCTTATCATCATACAGACTGTGTGCTCGCTGTCTCTCGCTTACGCACACATCTCAACTCACTGACTTACAGATCCCTTCCACTGATCTCGCTGGTCCTCACCCATCACCCTGCCCACCAGGAAATCGGTGGAGGATGGCAGGAAGCGCTTCGTAGCTGCGTCGCCTCCACTACCGGGGCCCTGGACCCATAACCCTCTACACCAATGGCGTAATTTCCATGGGGGATAGGGGGGTTTTGACCCCCCCAATAATCAGAGCCAGGTGATATAACCCCCTAAAAAATAACACAACTCGGATTTAATAATAACATTACTGATCTTTTATGAAAATATTGTTAATTCTTTTTATTAGCTACAATATTTTCTAGCAAAAGCACCTTTAATCATCTGGTATTGTAATGCACCCCCCTCCCTCTTCCCCCGCCGTGTATTTGGTATTACCCATCCAGCCGCTTTCTATCTTATTGCTGTGTTTGATGGATGGAGGGAAACAGAAGACCAACAGTAATGTAAAGAAGAAAAGGTGGAGAGACGACATGATTCATTGATGATCGACATCAACCTTAATAAAAAAGAACTGATTGGCCAAAGAGAGGTAAATACACGCAATGAGGGGTAAATACACGCACATGAGAGGTAAATACACACACATGAGAGGTAAATACACGCACATGTGCGTCTTCATCTGTGCACTCCATCAGCGCGCGGACAGAGCGCACGTCGGAAAACACAGTAACCACTTAAAAGCAGACACACACACGTGTTAGGCTTTTCTCTACCAGAGACCAGGATGTGGTCAGGTGTATTTTAGAAGAACTGAAGCTCCCCAAAGTTTATTTGGAATATTGATTTCATTATTGACTTTCTAACAAAGCCCACATGGTAGTTATCCCTGTTAGGTTGATGCTAAGACTGTTATTTCCCAGCTGTCTCTGAACGCAGCACAACTTCGAAGTTGCAAGTTTCACCGTTTGATCGCCTTCCTCTCCTGGTCGCGTGCTCATGGATGTAAACTGGATCAGTACATGATCCATGCTGAAGTTTAGAAATGCAGAGCAAAACGCTCCCAAAGTTGTTGTTTGCTTGTTTCTTTGTTTGTTTTTTTTTAATGCTGTGACGTTTCGGCCGTTCTTCACTGCATCCTATAATTCACTTTCATCCAGCACCAGTCCTCCTCACTATCTGTGATGCGCGTGATTTACTTCTGTATGAACTTTAGAAATGCGACGTGACTTCACAGCGTTCAGTTGTCATATGATTATTTAGTTTATTAATTATAATAATTAATTAGTTATTATATCATGTGTCAGTAATGGGGAGGTTACCTGTTACAGGTGCATGAACACTCTGCACTTTAAGGTTGTTCATGCATTCTGAGCTTGTTTTGAAATTAAATGTATTAATGAATATTAGATTATTATAGGCTACTTGTAGCTACAGTACATTTGATGCCACGTTACCACATCTCTATTTCAGCACAAAGGGGGTCACTGGCCGTCATTCTCACACCCCCAAAATTTAGCCCTTGGTACTTGAAAATTTAGCCCTTTAAGATCCCATGATGTAAAGGGCAGCTCAATGGATTATTATCATTACTTTTTTTTTTATTTTGACTTCACAACATGAACATAATTTGGGTCTCAGTGAGAACTAATCATGGAACCTTGTATCATATTTATATATTTAATAAATGTTAAAAGATAAGTAATGCAAAACATATTTGTTCTAGAAGCTGTTTAATGCTCTTCTGCATGGATGTCTTTGATGTGTTTTGACTTCATAGGAAAGTTTCACAGATTTTACAATTCAAGTTTTAATTGCGTAAAAGTAAGAAACTACATCGGCCAGCAGTATGTATAATATATCTCTGTTCACTGTCCTGTAATGGGGCTGATTATAGTGGTGAAAAGTAAATAACTAAGTTTACTATATATCCAAAAGGAAAAAGGAAAAGTATCACAATATACTGTATCTCTTATACAGACACCAAATTACCCTGACTTGTTTTACAAATGCAAATAATTAAATAACTAAATAAACAGGCAAAGAATCCGACCCCCCAATGATGGACCCAAAGTTACGCCCTTGCTCTCCGCCATATGTCTCATGATGTTGTGACTGTCTGCATATGTGCTTGAGTGTATTGAGGTGAGTTTTCGTTAACCCATTATCATGTCCTCTGAAGAGGGCAGGACAGTGGTTTCTTTTTTTGGCCCCTCTCGCATCTGCAAACATAGGAGCGCGTGCACACGCTGCTTCTTCATGACCTCCCTGTTCCAGTATGTTATGTTGTTTTGTCTGTTGTCTGTCTGATCTTGGACGGGTTGTACTGAAACAAAATTTCGTTGTACTGGGACGCTGGTTACAATGACAATAAAATACTATTCTATCTTTTGAACTTTTGGTCATCATTTAAAAGATAAAATGCTCCACTGTGGTCATAAAGGGACGGACATGGTCAGCAACAATACTCAGGCATGCTGTGGTGGATAAACTGCCACGTTGGTACTAAGGGGCTAAAGTGGGCCAAGAAAACCTCCCCCAAACCATTCCACCACCAGAAGCCTGAAGCCTTGATCCAAGGCAGGATGGATCCATGCTTTCACGATGTTTCTAGCAAATTCTGAGCCTAGCATCTGAAGGTCTGGGAGATGGTTGTGAAACACTCAGACCAACAACCATGAAATCCCATTTTCTCTTCATGCTGATGCTCAGTTTGAACTTCAGCAAGTTGTCTTCACCACGTCTACATGACTGGTTGTGTTAAGTTGCTACCATGTGATTAGCTGGTTAGATATTTGTGTTAATAATCACTTGAACAGGTGGAAATGATAACATCTGGCAGGAGTAGAGAAACAAACCTGATCTGAAATTAATACTATAGCACAAAGTGTAATTTCATCAGTAGAGAGTCATTGAGCCTCGTTGAAGATCAGACAAAGTCACAGCTTCTGCACTGTCATCCTCACAACTACTGAGACCAAAAAAGCCACATGAACAATTGTAGAAAGTGACTTTTCCGTCTCATGCATTTGATCAGTTCTGTCTGTGATATGAATGAGAAATTAATTAGCTCGGACCCTCAGGGAAACCACTGCAGTTCTCTGAATGCAGAGCTATAATATATTGAGGATGGGGACGTTCATTTTCCCAATAAGTTTTGTCAAAATCTAATTAGCAGTGCATGAATGGCCACACTAGTGAATGGACGAATTAAAAGGGGCCATCACTTTCCCACAGCGTATTTTGTTGCATCCTATGCATGCAAATAGGAACTAAAGTTCAAATCTGAAACTGTTATTCACTCAAACAGAAGCCTCTGCAACCCAAAAGCCTTGTTTAGAGTTCAGGTTTTTCTTTGTTACACAGCGACATCACAGTCATACAAATTAGCACAATACCTGCCCACTGGCTACTATAACACACCTCTGATAAAGAATAATTGCTTCACAAATGGCAATCTTTAATCAACTCCTTGTATTAAATAATGCAACTTTTGCAGGTTCTCTTGCTTTTGGTGAATAAAGTGGTGGTCTAACAAACGAAAGTGGGTGATATGACAGGAAGAGGCCAGATGTTACCGGTGTTTAAAGGTGAGTTTGGGCACAAATTAAGAGATGTAATGATATAAATACTTAGATGTCATCAGAGAAAGATTAAGCTTTGAATAATAAAAACATCCATCAGTTGAGTTCCTGACATCTGGAACTATCTGCTGCTTCAGACCTCTATTGGCTTCCCTTATCTGTGTAATTCAGTGATGCGTTTGAGCTTGTGTTGATACCAAAGTTCTTTATCTTTCAGAGGTAGATACATCCTCAAAAAAAAACAACAACAAAAAAAAGCTAGCCTAATTGATTTACATTTGGGATTACAGTACTTCGGGCTCGTATTTCAAAGAGCAGATGTCAAATACTTATCAGCTTGTAACTTTCACAAATCATTTTGACATCTAACGAAATGAAATAACTTTTAATTGTAGGCTATTTCAATATTTCTTTCGTGTGTTCATATCTTTTAATTCTCATTTATTTTGAGGGACTTATTAGGAAAAAAGTGTAATATCACGGCGGAGTAATGAAAAAAGCGCTGAATGTCAGCTGATATAGATTTATGGTAGACTTTTGCACATACTGTAAGAAAAACATGAGACATAAAAAATTGTTATAAAGTTATTTAAAAAATTATGAATGAGCAATAAATCAAACAATACAACAACATTAAATCAACAGTGGGCTTTTTATGGTTTAAAGGAGTAATCACCTGGTCTTTTAATCTGTCCACTCTCCTTACAATGTCTTAAAATAGGGGATTATCACGCTTACCGGAACTTCCCGGTATTTGGACACTTCCTCTTCCGGGCCATGTTAACATCAGCCGTTCCTGCTCTGTTATACTGTTTAAATTTTATGTAAAGCACTTTGAATTGTTCTGTACATGTCATGAAATGTGCTATACAAATAAACTTGCCTTGCCTTGCCTTGCCTTGCCTAAATCGTATAAACTCCAAACATACTTAAGTTTTCATTCCAGACTGAAGTGATACTGGATCAAAAGCTGGATCAAAGCGATCGATTTGCCGCGGTGAAGGGCCGACTTTATAATAAAACACACGTTTGTTTGTAGCCGGTGGGGCACAACACCGGCACTTCACAGCATGCTAGCATTAGCCAGCTAGCGCTTACTGACGTGCTTAACATTGTGCGTCTTAAAACACACAAACATCTGAAAATCGGGTCTGTACCCCCCCGTTTCCAGTGGAACAACTGGGGACTGCCAAGAAAGGAGACGCTTTCAGATGCTTGTGTGTTTTCAGCCGCACAAAGTTAGGCACGTCATCAAGTTGGCTAATGCTAGCCTGCCAACACGACTGTGCAGACTGCTGGCTACAAACAAACGTGTGTCGTTTTATTATAAAGTTCGGTCCTTCACTGCGGCGAATCGGTCGTTTTGATCCACTTCTTCCTCAGCATCACTTCAGTCTGGAATGAAAACTTGGCATTGGCGTTTATCCGATTTACAAAGTTTAACAGAGTAGTAGCTGGCGGACTACTGTTAGCAGGCTAGCATTAGCCAGCTCGATAACGTGCCTAACTTTGTGCGGCTGAAAACACACAAGTATCTGAACGCGTCTCCTTTTTTTGGCAGTCCCCAGTTGTTCCACTGGAAACAGGGAGGTACAGACCCGATTTTCAGATGTTTGTGTGTTTTAAGACTCACAATGTTAAGCACGTCAGTAAATGCTAGCTGGCTAATGCTAGCATGCTGTGAAGTGCCGGTGTCGTGCGGTGTTGTGCCCCACCGGCGACAAACAAACGTGTTTTATTATAAAGTTCGGCCCTTCACCGCGGCGAATCGATCACTTTGATCCAGCTTTTGATCCAGTATCACTTCAGTCTGGAATAAAAACTTAAGTATGTTTGGAGTTTATCCGATTTAAACAGTATAACAGAGCAGGAACGGCTGTCGTTAACATGGCCCGGAAGAGGAAGTGTCCAAATACCGGGAAGTTCCGGTTAGCGTGATAATCCCCTATAATATTTAAAAACTTGTTAGAAAAAAAAATCAAACAAAGGTCATATTCTGACCCTTTGCTCATACCACCACTTTCTCTCGTGATAGTTTATACGAGGTTTTGACTGACATGAATGTTCATTTAAATAATGTAAATGAGGCGTGCGCTGATTGGCCGCAGGAAGGACAGAGCTGGAATCAGGACCGGCCCAGTTCATGCATGCATTACCCGACTCTGTAACTGACGGGGCTGCAGCTTTTGGGATTCAACCGTACATGTTTGAACCAGTCTGCTTGAACCAACTTGCACCTCACCACCTAATCATTAACTTTTATAAAACTCCCGAATGTTCTTCACCGCTGCAGCCGTGCTCTCTGTCACCTGTCACGCGCACACGCTCCCGTCACGTGTGAAGCTGAATGAGTCAAGTGGCGATCCCATTTAGAAAAAGTGGGATAGTTTTAGGGAGGTCCCGATACCACTTTCTTGCCAACAAAGTACAAGTGTTGACATTTGAGTACTTGTCGATACCACGGAGCGATACGAGTAATGAACAGGGAAAAGTCCAAACAGCTGCATTTTAGAGGCTGTCAGCCTGATGCTGCGGATGTGAGCAGACGGCCAACACACCTCAAGCTGGGAGGTGGTTGGAGGTGGACGCATTTGTGATGCGTTTGATATTCTGTTCATAAATAGTTTTGCAAACTAAACTTGATTTGTGGCGGTGTGTGTGGTCTGGTTCCAGTACTACCGGTAAACCCACGTTACGTTCGGCCCCGCAGACGAATAGAGGCTCCGTGTAGGGATTAAAACGACAAAAAAAAAAAAAAAAAAAAAAACAATGGGACGACTGTCCGTCCCGCATGTGTCCCGCATTTCCAGCACATCAGGCAAGAGAGAGGGGGGTGGAAGATGAAACGGAGTTAGAGACATGAGCAAGAAACAACATGAGAATGAACTGCGGGAGCAGCAGGTCTCTCCTCTCCCGGTGAGAGTCCCCGGTGATCTACATTAGCGGGGGGGTGGTCCTCCCTTTGCCAGAGTCCTGCATGAGTCCAGTTTCACCAACCCGCACCCACCCGTAAGGATGGCATCCGAACCCGACCCGTTTATGTTTAGCTCACAACCCGACCCCGTAACGCATCAAGTAACATCGGTTGCACCTCCCCCCTCCCTTCGTTAGAGGGACGCAGTTATTGTCTGATTAATCAGCTGCATCTGGAGTCCAGCTTCCAGCTTTTCAGAAAAAAGTTTTAATTGTTCTGCCGGCGTAAACGTTTCCGGAGCTCAGGTGCTGTCAGTGAGGAGAAGCCTACATCAGTATGGGAGCGAGTATCGATGCCGGCATCTGGATCGGACATCCCTCATTTTTATTTCAAATGTTTTATATCATAACGGGAAAGGCACTTTGTGTATCTGAACAGGAAATGTAATGATTTAAAAGCCGAAAAAGTGCAAACTGGAAATCCCACAAGTCCCGCCCCCTCGACATGTTGTGGAGTGGAGCATGTGGTCCAGTGTGGACAGAAGTCCGTAGGCGTGTCAGAGAGAGGCTGGCCTATGCTAACAGCCTCTGTTAGTTACCAAATTAAAGGAGCCAATCAAAATCTCACAATTTCCAGATTTAGCTCTTGTGGGCTGTTCTGGTGTGAGGAAAGAGCCCAAATGAAAAAACTGAACTGTGTAAAAAATGGGGGGGTTTCAGGCAAGTTTACATTTCACTCCAACACCAATAAACATGTTTTAACTAGAAAAATGCAATTTCCAGGTGATTACTCCTTTAATAAAATGTGAACTAAATAGGCCTACAAAGGAGAACGACAGCAGATTCCCGACAGACAACTGATCTCTGTAAAAGTCATAAACATGCTAAAAAATTAGTCCTGTTTGATAGACAAGTATTTTACATCTGACATATTTATATTAGCATTGGATTTATGACTAAAATCTGTTACATTGTTATGAGAGGGAAACACCCACATGCATTTCCTACTAGACACTCACAAGCATACGCCTCCTTCCCCCACCCCCCTTTCCTCCAACCACTTACCCACATCTCCTTACTCTTCCAGCCCAAATTCCTCCCTCCCACATTTCCTCTTTCACACTCTCATTCATTTGTTCTCACACACCCACCTCACTCTTACCCTTGCCTCTGCGCCTCCTGGGTGGTTGCCCGGGCTGGGGAGGTAGCCACGAGGTCCAAGCCCCCAGCATGTTCCTCCCCACCCTCCATCCCCCACCCCCGGACGCAGCAGGCCAGGCATCCCCCGAGCCAGCAGATCCCCCGCAATGCAGCCGGCCATAACCACTAGCACGTGAAGCAGACACTCCCCCCCCCCCCCCCCCCCCCCCTCCCCCAGTAGCGCCCAGGAGACCAGGGTAGAAAAGGACCCCATTTCCCTCTCAGCATCTTGAGGGCACGATCTGGGTCATCCATCCCAACGTCCCGACTTATGATTGGCTGCTATTGTAGAATAGTTCAAAGTTTGTTGATTTCCTGAACTCTGAGTTATTTATCTGCGTTTGTTAGTCACAACAAAAGGCTAAATCAAATAAGCCAAGTTCTCCTTATCATTTATTCGCTGCAGAACTCAGTTGCCTAGCAACGCTGAAGCTGTGACGCTGCGGCTGCTCTCAGCGTCTTACATTGCTTTCTGTGGGGTAAAAATTACCCCCTCTGCGGTTCTAGGTGTTAATGATCACAGTTTTTTTATTTTGTATCACAGATATCCCAAAACTGGTGGTTTTAGGAAAAGTCATGAAGTTTGAGACAGATAGGGTTAAATTTAGCAGAATTATATAAAGCTGAAAATGCAGAAGGGGTCAAAATGACCCATTAACGGTTCTCATATTTAATATATTCTAACATCAGATAAACATTGAAGCCATTTAACCCAGTTGCTGAGAATTTTCCTTTACTTTAGTGTAAAAAGCTGCTGGTTATCTTGCAGATGGTGGAAGATTTTTAGGACTTGCTTCACAAGCTGAAAACTTCTCCCTCTGCCGTACTATCCTACTGAACAGCACAAGCAGCAACATGCACACACAATTTTGCTTTAGTTCTGTGAGTTACTCTGATCTACCGATGGTTCAATCTCTAATGGAAAGTAACAGCATTGAGATTTCTTTACAAATAATAAATTTTGGTGTTTTATACTATACTGCAGTTAAATGTGAAATAAAGTAATCATTACACATCTGCTCTATAACCAAACCCTTCATCAGACTGCTCTTGTCTGGAGCTAGCTGCACATGAGCACATTATGAAAAAATGTAAAAATTTACAATAATCATACAAATGCCTAGACCTCATATAAGACTACAGAGCAACGCGATGAAGTTTAAAGTGCTGATGCCACGGCCTTAACTTCAAGTCATTTAGAAATGGAACAATACAACAAAACAAAATAAATAGTTCTGTGCTGTTAGGAGTCAATGAGACTTATATTCACGTAATTATCTGATTTTGAAAAAGCCAAAGCTCGCTAGCCGCTAGCATTTTAGCCTCTCCATTAGGGCTGCAACGATTACGAGTAATTTGAGTAATTTGATTCATGAAATTGCTCGAGGCATTAAAAATTAACTGCCTCGAGGATTCGTTAAATTCACTCTTTGTATTTTGCGCATCCGCCTGGATGGTTTTTCTGTAACACAACCCAGGCTGAACGTTAGTGCAAGTGACGTCCGCCCAGACGGGTATTTCTGTTGAACATAACAGCTTTATGCTGATAACGTAACTAAAGTGGAGGGAAGAAAAACTGTATGCGACCCTACAAACTGGACCAAAAGAGAGAGGAAACACAGACCCTCTCCGCGGTTCTGTACGCACGTGATCTATGACATAAAAATAATAAAGTCCTTCATTATTTGTATGATCCGTGGATTTGGCTGCGTCTGGTCAGTAAAGGCAGTTCAGAGCGGGTCCGTCTGCTCTGCGCTCCGTTTGCTGCGCCGCCTCCGGAACTTAAGACGACCGTTTTAATCGATGGTTTAGTCCACGCCGGGGACCCGCAGCTCGAGCCAGAAGCACGCTGTCACAGCTCTCCTCTAAATATGGGCGTCGAGTCTGTTTTTGACAGAGCAGCTTCCAAATCAGCTCTCATTAGTTCAGATAGGAGGAAATCAGACGTAGAAGTAGCAGAAAGCATCCAGTGACTTTCAAAATAAAAGCCCCTTCAAGTTTACAGTCGCTTAACTACATCAAACGTTACCAGTGATACCAGGTTAAAAGTCTATCAGTGGGTCTCAGCGTTGGTTTTTTAATTTTCATAACAAGAAGTAAATGATATTTTAATCATCCTTTCTTGTTAATACATTTATACTGCAAGTGTTGTGGACTTGAATACGTATTTAGGTCCTCTAATGAACGGCCATTTTTTTCCATTTCAGGAAAGCTCAGAATTAAATGTGCAGATGTGGAAGCAACAATGGAGTTTTTGGCAGAGAAGCATGGGTGGGCATCAGTGCTGCGATCAGAGCAAACTGCACTCTACAACTCTGAAAGCTAGAAATTCAAGCTCTTACAATCAATTTAAGTTGTGAAATTTAAATAACTTGCAAAATGTCCAAATTATTCGATTACTCGATTAATCATCAGAAGAATCGCTAGATTACTCGATTACAGCCCTACTCTCCATAACATGACGTCACAA
Organism: Atherinomorus stipes; assembly: GCA_023101725.1. Classification (NCBI taxonomy): domain Eukaryota; kingdom Metazoa; phylum Chordata; class Actinopteri; order Atheriniformes; family Atherinidae; genus Atherinomorus; species Atherinomorus stipes. Next base: position 406,033 of record JALJCO010008386.1, read on the forward strand.
GATGAAGGAGTTGCTCATTGATTTACATGTATAAACAAAGCCGTGGAAATCATGAAAGACGCTCCAGAACAGCCAGACTGGAACTGGTTTGTGTGGTGGATCATCAGCCAGTTCAGAAGAGTGTGATGATGCTGAGGAAGATGGGGACCTCACACCTTACAGGTCAGAACCGGGCTAGAGCAAGTCAGCTACCATGCTCTAGCATGCAAGATCCACGCCAAACCGACTCAGAACTGTAAGGAGCGACCCAGACCAGCACCAAGCGGACCCACAGCTGTTAAAGAACTGCTCAGACCTACACTAAGCGGGACAAGACCAGCACCCAAAGCCGTCATGAATGTCAGTGGCAGCCAAGGCTAAAAATGAGCTCGCAGCTAACCGCTAGCACTCAGCTAAAAAGCAGCAAATAATTAGCCTTTAAAAACGAGAAGATAACAACTTCCATGGTCCCAGTGAAGTTTTAAATTGTTCTCATTTATAAAAGATGAGGATGGAGGGAAGGATGCATCTTTGAAAGCAGCCGGAGGAGATCTGATGACCGGAGAAGCCCTGTGAAGACCTGAGGAGCAGCTGTGAACAGAGACAGCTTTGACATCACAGCTTTGACAACATTGGAAGGTACTGGAAGTATATTCCAGCAGATGTGACGACAGTTCCATGTAAGGCTGCACAAATATTAAAAAATTTACCTTCATTGCGATATTGGCCCTTACGATGTTCACATTCCAAAGACGGCCTAAACGGCGAAATCTAGAGCGTCTATGTTTACATGTATTTTAAGGAAGTTACGTGTTATTCCAGGTGCAGTTCTTGCGCTGTTTCAACATCCAGCCATCCTCCTCCTCCTCTTCCTCCTCCTACCCTTGTTTGGCAGGAGCCTGCGGAACGAGGGGGGTGGTGGCAGAAGGCTGCGGGGAGAGTGGAGGGAATGTAGATGCGGAAGAACGTAAAAACAGTATGTCAACAATTTGGAGCTACTTCGGTTATAAGAAAGACGACGCTACAAACGCAGGTCGAGTCGCGCGGCAGAACCTTCATGAGTTTCACTGCATTTCCTCACTGAAGACTTCCAACTGAAAACTCGTGTTTAGAGACCGTGTACTTCCAGGACTCGCTCGCCAATGAAAAGCAGCTCTTTGATTACAACAAGTGGTAGCCAGCTGAGATTTGCATGAAGAGCAACATGTCTGCATCACCATGACAACGGAGCCAACATTGTGAAAGCCCCGACCTCAACAACTGGGTCAGACTCCAGTGTTCCAGCCACAGGCAGCATCTCGCCATCGGTAAGTCTTTCTAGTTCTTCCAGACCTGCGCTGGAAAGCGGTAGTAGTGCAGATTTTATCCTTTATGACATTTGAATTCAGACTTGTGTTCCGGTCTTTTACCTCGGAGATGTAGCGGACACGCACCGGCTGGTCTCCATGTCGTCAGAGCAGAAATGTTGCTTCACGTCATTTAGGCTGAACGCACAAGAAAATGTTCCAGACAGAGTTGAAGGGGAAGCGTGGCTGTGTTGGCTCATCTGCAACATTTCCTGATGTCTGAACGTGACTGGGGTGCAACAAGTCTGCGAGGAAGCGGCATGTTTGAAAAGACGAGTTTGGATAAAGAGCAAATGGACTTTACCGCTCACGTTCCGCAATGTAGGGCTGAAAGCGGCTAATGAGTGGATTATTTGAATAAATCAGTTAATTTGTTCTACTTTTGAAAAGTGAGACTAGAAATGGAGAAGAAGAAAGAGGAGAGGTTAGAGTGGAAAAGCACGGGAAAGACATTTTTAAAGGGGAGAAAAAAAAAAAATTTTATAAAAAAAAAAAAAAAAAAAAGATTTAGGGGAATAAACAGGGGGGGGGGGTATGGGGCGAGGGTAAAAAAAAAAAGCCGGGGGTATTTGACGAGAAGAGGGAGGGGGGGGGGGGGGGGAAGGGGGGGGGGGGGGGGGGGGAAAAAAAAGTAAGAGAGAAGAAACAGCTTATCTTGCCATACAAAACAAAAACGAAGGATTTAAAGAGACAGTGAAGCTTAGCATGAAAAAAGATGCATTAACAAGTATTTTAGTTTTATATCATCATCGTGAGTCTCAACGTTGTTATCGCCTATCGCAAGTTTTTTCCATTATCGTCCAGTAAACGGTGTCTGCAGATGGGAATTTTACTGGCATGGATGTGCAGGAGGTTCCTACAGCGAGACAATGGTAAGAGCACCTATTTTATCCTCGTCTAATGTATTTATGATCTGTAGGAAACATAAATAGGCTAACACCATCCTTATGAGCTGTTAAACATTACCTGGCAATACAACAGAAGGCTGAGCCGTTACTGTCCGTCTGTAAAACTGGAAAAGTCACTTAAAACTGCAATAAATCCATTAAAATTCATACTGACAGATGTGAAAAGCTTCTACTCATAACGTCTAGTCCAGTTTCGGCGAACAGCACCACAGTCTGGTCAGATGCTGAAATGCAGCGATGTTTCATTTATGCAGGCGTGCCTGTTTCTTTTACATAGATCATCATGAAGAATGTTTTGGTCTATAAAATATGGCAGGAAATGTCAAAATCATGTCATCAGCACTTTAATTTAAACATTTATCATAATTCTGATTTTTAAAACATGACATATGATGGTGAAGATGAGACTGGTGGCATCATGTTTGATGAGTTTGAGCTCATGCAACCTCAGTAATGGACACATGCAGGGAGAAACCGGGGTCTGAGTGTGTGTTCATACCTGCAGACGTGGATTAATGGTGAAGCTGCCGGCCGTGGGGTTCATGCAGGACACGTACTGAACGTTGTGTATTTCTTTCAAAAGCAGCTTATTACGGTCGTACCTGGACAACACACACAACCACACAGGAGGGAAAAAAAAAACTGTTTAACAGCCTTGCAAGACACAAAAACAGCCCCATATGCTCAGGCTCACACACTCCTTCCCCAAGCTTTCCTGATATGGACGCCTCAGCTCCTACTTAAGCCGGCGTGGCTCAGCAGCATCCTTCTCCCTCTCAATTTCATACCTGAAATCCTCCTGGCATATCTCTAATGGGCTGACCGTGTCTAAGCCAGTCAGCCGCTGTCTGCCGCACTGGAACCATGTTCAAATGGCCTCACTGTGTCAGACAGATGAGCAACAAAATCCTTTTTAGATGGTGAAAATCACACAACTGCTCCCACCTCTGACTTTTGACACTCATTTAAGTCCTCGCATGTTGATACTGAGGCAGGAATCCTACTGAGTGTTAAATGGAAGCTGTTATCAGTGGACAAGCAGCTCTTCTCACCATCTTAATCACCGTTTTCCATCATGAAACACTAAAATTGTCATCTGAGATGATGATCCTCTTCCAACAGCTCAGGCTTACAGTACTGTTGTCCTCAAACACTGCAAAAACAGTCTAACTGACCAAGTCTTACAGTCTTCAGCAAAAACTGTTTTAACAATCTCAATTTGAGAGGAATATACCTGACAAGACCAGAATGTGTAAGATTATTCATCTAGTTTTGAGAGTAAATGTCTTTTATTTGCATGTTATGCATATTAAGTTAAATGATCTCACTAAGACACTGTTTCAGATCACGTTTTGTCTTTCACCCCCAATTCTAGCTGTAAATGCTTGTTTTAAAGGTATAGTCCGGAGTTCCCCCCGTAAAACTGGACTTAAACAAGTGAAATCCGTCTCAAACCCCGCCTTTGGGCCTCTACTCCCGTGCCGTGGTGCGTTTGAACGCACCCCTCCCCCTGCCTGTAATTCGCTCTTTTGTATTGTTTTGGTCTGGTCGGGACGTTTCTGGGTGGAGATTTCTGTTTATATCGGCAGCCAATGACAGAGCTAAGAGCATGACGCTGTGTGGGAATAAGCTCATGATTGGAACAGACGCCAGTCACTCAAACTTTCAAAGAAAAAAAAAGAAAGAAAGAAAACACCGTGTATGCACTGAAGAAAAGGTAAGAGCTTCAGATAATGCAGTTTGGAAAACCAGGGTTAATCATAGTTTGGCTTTTACCTGCTTCTGAGCTCTGAAGGAGAAGCTGTTGAATAGGCTAGCCAGAACGAGGCGGCCATTAGCCCGAGAGGGAGGAGCGCTAAGTTTGAATACTGTTGTTTGCAAACAGAAACACTGGAGGGGCGTCGGACTCTACCTTTAAGACCTCCACGTACCAGTTCACACACACAGGTTTCTTATAATAAGAAAAATATCTAGATGTTAGACAGGTGGGGACGAGCTTCAGGGTTCTTGCAGATTACAGCAAGTTAAATTTAAGACCTTTTAAAGACCTTTATAAGTCAAATTCATGACCAACATGATGCATTATTAGAAACATTCAAATAATCCCAGAAATTCAAAATAGGAATTTTTTTTTTTCTAAAAAAAACAAATTAATTACAGGGTTTGTAATTGATCAATTTTGATTAATCACATAACACTAATTGCCCCCAAAAAGTAACTTTAAAAAAAGGGTTTTAGTGAACAACTGAATCAAATAATAGACACAGACATTAATATTATTAACTCAAGCACAACTCAAGAAAAAATGCATTTAATTGTACATTAATTTAAAAAAAAAAAAAATGAAAAAGAAATTAAAAATATCTCTCGTAGCTACCTGAGCCTTTCAGAATAAATTTCTAATACATTATTCAGTGTATTCTACGTGACTAATGCTCCTTGGGAATGAATAAAAGTAAAAAATTAAGAGTTGTCTAGATCAAATTTAGACCTTGGATGAAGGAATGGCCCCTTTTAAGACCTTTTAAGGCCGTAAATTTTAAGCTCAGAATTTTAGACATTTTTAGACTTTTTAAGACCCTGCAAGAACCATTTAGCTTAAAAGAAGCTTTAAAACACTCATTTCAAGTTTCTTAAAGGCATATGCCACCTCTGGGTGAAATTTAGCCTCCCCCCGCAGTCCCGTGAGTTGGACAAGTGGGCAGAAGCGTTTTCTAATCGACCCAGTCATTCTCTCAAACTTGCAGCACTGACTTTAGCTTAGCTTAGCGTAGTTGCTGTAATCAGGCGGTTTCTAATGGCATTACTTGGCGAAAGTGAACTAATTAACTCAAATTTTTTTAACCATTTACGTTTCGTGATCCGCACATTCTGATAGAGTACAAACAAGAAGCTGATTTCACATCCAAAGACTCACTAGGCGGCATTCAATAGGGAACTATATGCTGCGGAAGTCGAGAGGTGAAGCACCATGGATAGTAGTAGCAAAGGCAACATGCATGCGCAGAATCCCCAACTTCCGTACACAGGGTTGCCACCAGATGTTGCGCATGCGTGCTGCCTTTGCTATTATCTGTGGTGCTTCGCCTCTCGACTTCCACAGCATATAGTTCCCTATTGACTGCCACTTCTGCCCACTTGTCCAACTCAGGGGACTGCGGGGGGAGGCTCAATTTCACCCAGAGGTGACATTTTAAGTGAAAAACACTTTAAACTAGTCTGGTATGCTGATTTTTTGGGCTCTAGTGGCCTTTATATGACAGTGTATAGCGACAGGAAGGGGGCAGAGAGAGTGGGGAGAGACATGCAGCAAAGGGACCTGGACCGGGAATCAAACCGGGGCTGACTGCGCTGAGGAACTGTAGCCTCTGTTCATGGGGCGGCTGCTCAACCAACTGAGCTAATCACCGCCCTGGTAATGCTGACTTTTAGTGTTGTTGCTTTCCCACTTTGAGAGAAAAGATCTCAAAACAAGAACAATGAACTGGGAATTGAAGAACTGGTATCACAGAGGTGCATTTGACAGTCTGAAACAGCGGCTCAGGAGGTACAGCAGGTTGTCTGGCACTCAGAAGATTATGAGTTCAAGTCCGACATCATCCAAAACCATAAGATCCTTTCAGACTTGCGCTGGAAAGTGGGAGTAGTGCAGACTTTGTTTCTAATGTTTGCATTCAGACATGCGTTCCGGTCTTCGGAGATGTAGCGGACATTTACCGGCTGGTCTCCATGTCACAAGAGCGGAAAATGTTGCAGCACATCGTTTATACGCACAAGAAAATGTTCCAGACATGTTCCAGGCTGAAGGGAGAGCGTGGCTGTGTTGGCTCATCTGCAACATTTCCTGATGTGTGAAAGCGCCAGGACGCGATAAGTCTGAGCCGAAGCGGCATGTTTGAAAAGACGAGTCCGGTTAAAGAGCGGATGGACTTTACCGCTCATGTTCCACAATGCAAGTCTGAAAGCGGCTTTCGTAAAAGCCTCACCAGCTCCATTCCGGTCCATGCGTGCTTGGAGGTTGGTGGGTGTTGAGCTGCTCCTTCAGGAGGAGGTGCTGCCTTACAAGAAAGGCTTTTTAGCAATTCTCAAGTTGAAAAAAAAAAATGTTTTAACATGTTTTACTTTAAAATGAGAAAGAACCAACACTCAAAAGAAGCATTACTGGACTAGTTTTGAGGAATATTTCACTAAATGAGGGACTTGAAATGAAAGTTTTACAACTTTGTTAAAGTTATACCGTGTAACTTTTGGCCACTATGGGCACTAAAGCTGTAACTTCCCACAGGCACCACAACTGTCTCAAATTTAAACTGTCTCAGTCTGTATTTTGGAAAAGTGTTGCAGACCACTTTGAAAAGCTGATTTTTAAGTCATCAAGCCATTAATCAAAGCGCTCCAGGTTATATGATCCAATGAGAGATGGCCCGCTCCTGATAAGTTACAATGCCTGGTTTTTGAGAATGGCAGCCCCCTCGGAGCAACGACATGCGCCAAGTGCTCTATATTGACTGCAGAAATCAGCTATAGTTAATTAATTAATTAATTAATTAATTAATTAGTTACTTATATTAATAATAATGTTAGAATATAATGTATTATAATATTTGGCTAACATTTGGTTCAAAATTTACACGGTATCACTTTAAAGACATTTCTCCCTGTCTACAGTCTCGATATTTTCTCTTACTGTACACTTTCTCTCTGTACCAAGTGTACAGTAATTATTTTACTGCACAGACAGATGTTTTCACTTGATTGTAGTCTCATTCATCTCAATTTCAGATTTTTTTCACTCATATGAAGACCATTAATTTTGCAGTGAAAGTATTCATACCCTCCAATAAAAGAAAGAAAAAAAACAACTGTAAAGAAGTTGAAACAGAAAAAAAGTAATACTAAATGAAAATTTTGTTCAATTAATTTAATGTCATGAAAATCATGACATTGATTTTAAATTGTGGTTCGAAAGAAATATTAAAAACAAACACACAAAAAATAAAACAAGCATGGTGGGGCTTTGAAGCTTAAATTTTGTTGAGCCACACTTTGATATAATCACTGCAATCAGGTGTTTTCTGTAACGTCCAATCAGACGTCTGCACCTGTTGACAGGTATCTTGGTCCATGTTCACGAGCAAGGTGCCCTAATGTGTCTGGGACATTTTTTAAAAATTATTATTTCCAACCACAATTCAAAAGCAATATTTTATTTCACAAAATCATCATTTTGTAAATTTTTATTTATTATTAGTTTCTTTTTATTTGAATTACTATCGTGAATTTATTATTTTCTGTACTTGGAGGGTATGAATAATTTTGAGAACGTCTGTATATTTGTGTAGCTGAATGCTAAATAACACATTCTCACCAGTGGTTGTAGTCCATGTGTTGGCGTATGAGTGTGTGAGGCTGGACTGTGCCATATGCATCCACTTCGGGCATATTCATGTCATCTATGAAGTAAATCAGCCTTCTGCTGCCTGGAGGTCCGTAGTTGCGGCCCGCTTTCTTCTCCAGGGGCTTTTCCAGCACAGCTGCGTAGGAGATGAGTGACAGCATGAAGAGGATGAACAGAAATGAGGGGAGGGGGGCAGCTGCATTTATGAAGCACTTCAGAGCTTAAGAGTCAGGGATCGATGTTCTGTTCCTGCATTTAAACACGAGGACACTCAACATTTTCTCTTGCCTTTAATGTCTCAGAATATTACAGAGCAGTGTAGAGGACATGGACCGCTTCAGCTCATCACCGAAGCGTCCAGGTGTGCACACGCCGTCACAGGTGGACATGTTTCATATGACGGCTTTACAAGCCAAACTGAGGCGGGTGCAGCCTGAGACATCACCGTGAAGACGAGGAGACGTTTTATTGCTGCTTTAATGGCGTTATACAGCGAGCAAGGTTAGGAAAGCAAAGCTGGAACTCATCTTTATGCATCCCTCTGCTGTTTTAGTCAAATCAAGCTGATTCTGAAGCTGACTGGTTTCATTTCAGAAGCCGTTGTAGTCACAATTAGCCTGATTTCAGATCAGCAGTGCAAACTTTAAGATGCAGTTTTCCTGCCTAAAAGCTGTTCAGAGCAGATTAATAACACGGCTGAACTGTCTCTGAGCTGGAAACCTCCCCATCTGCAGCCCCGGCTCTCCTGCGTCCTACCTTGAAGCATAGCAGACGTGGTGTAATAGTTGAAGGGGACATTTTTGACCAGGTATTTCTCAGGGTCGAGCGATCCCAGCTTGTCCCCGACCAGGACCGACTTCCCGGTGCCGGCATTCCCGACCAGCATCACCGGCCAGCAGCGCTCCAGGAGACGGTCCATGAAGTAACGAACCCGAATGGTCTCTGTGGTGTGGACCAGACATGCCTACACAGGGGGGCGGGGGGGCAACAAAAACATCCAGGTCATTTACTGTGCATTTGTTAGACCCAATCCCAGTGTTCCCCCCACTTTCAACCACTAGCCCACACATTGAAGCCACAGGGGTAGGGCTTTATCGTGAGGAATTGGGACACCACTTGCTGCATTTACGTTCAGGCACGTAAGCGACTGCATGGTGACATTTGCACATACGTCTCACCATAGCAACACACCCAGCAACAACACAGAGTTAACCGTTGTGATCGTTTTTCTTTTCTTTTCTTTTTTTCATCATCATCATGCTTCGGTTGATTAATAAACAAAACAACCACGTGGAGAAAAAGTCGCCATGACGACTGTTGCTCTTGTAAACTGCTGAAAAGCCTTAACAAGCTTTTCATCAGTATTTTAGCCTAGCTAACATGGCTAGTCTGGCTAACGTTAAGAACAAATGTGTAATCTTTATTTAGATCTGTGAGTTTTCTTCTCCGAGTCCTGTCGCTCTCCGGAGGTCGCTGCTGTTCCCTTTTCTCTGGTCCTTCCTCAGCAAGTCAGCATCTGACGTCCCTTGCTATGAAGGGCCGGATTCATACCCCCCACCCCTCGTATGTCCACTACCCCTACAGGCAAAGAGGGATTGGGACATCACTACCTTCACGGGAACGCACAAAATTTAGGGATAGGGCTAAAAAGTAGGGCTAGTGGGTGTACTGGGACGCACCCTTAGTCTTTTATACAAACAGGTACTACCCAAAAAATTAGAATATTGTGACAAAGTTCATGTTTTTCTATAATTCAACTTAAAAGCAACCATTGCAGTGGTTGCCTCAAAGTGTTGCTCAACAAAATTTTAGTTTTGAAGTCCCATCATGCTTGTTTATCTGTTTTATTTTTTTGTTTGTTTTTAATATTTCTGTTGAACCACAATTCAAAATCAGTGTCATGATTTTCATAAAATTTTCATTTATTATTACTTTTGTCAATTTCAACTTATTTCACTGGCAGCTGACTGTTTTTTTTCCATCTTTAACGGGAGGGTGTCTAAACTTACGGCCCGGACTGTAAATCTAACCTACATTTTCCCTTTAATTTCTCAATCAAAGTTTCTTGTCTCACTTAAAACAGCATCGCGTTCACAAATCAGTGGGTGATGTCATGATCTGATGTCACGATTGATCCATCAGTCCACGGGCAGAACCAGGCCGAACTGGAGAACAGGAAGTACCTGGAGGGGTGTGTCTGCGTCCATCTCAAACTTGGGCACCATCTTGGCCCAGGGTTCAAACTTCTTGCTCTCCGGGTCGATGTAGTAATCGAACACGGTGCCCTGCGATGGGAACTTGATGGTTTTGAACTCGGAGACCCACCACTTGCTGAACTCGGCTCTGTAGTCGACCAGCTGCTCGGAGAGCAAACATGCAGAGACGGAGTGGAGTCAACATCATACAACGACCTCCTTTCTGCTTTTCTCAGTGGTTACTTCTTAACGTCCCCTGGGCTCTGACTAACCAAGAAAAAACTGCAGTTTCTTACTACGCCCCATGGGCTTGGAATAATTTGATGAAATACCACAGAGTAGAAACACTGATATCAATGAATGAAATTAGGCGCATCATTTTTCTCAGGATTCTGAGATTAAAGGTATAGTCCGAAGTTCCCCCCGTAAAAAATAAACGTTAGACTTGAGCAAGTGAAATCCGTCTCAAACCCGCCTTTGGGCCTCTACTCCCGTGCCGTGGTGCGTTTGAATGCAACTCTCTCTCCCCCTGCCTGTAATTCAATCTTTTGCATGGTTTTGGTATGTTAGGGACGTTTCTGGGTGGAGATTTCTGTTTATATCGGCAGCCAATGACAGAGCTAAGAGCATGACGCTGTGTGGAAATAAGCTCATGATTGGAGCAGATGCCAGTTACTCAAACTCTCGAAGGAAAAAAAGAAAGAAAGAAAGAAAACACCGTGGATGCGCCAAAGAAAAGGTAAGAGCTTCAGATAATGCACTTTGGAAAACCAGGTTAATAATAGTTTGGCTTGTAGCCGCTTCTGAGCTCTGAAGGAGAAGCTTGAAGTTGAATCTAGCTAGAACGAGGCAGCCATTAGCCTGAGAGGGAGGAGCGCTAAGTTTGAATACTGTTTGCACACAGAAACGCTGGAGGGACTTCAGACTCTACCTTTAAAGACAGAATTCGGACTTTTTTGGAAATTGGAAAAAAAAGAAAAAAAATTCCTGATTTTGTTTTTTTTTTATGTTCTGGAAAAAAGTCAGAATTCTGACTTTTGTCTTGTACAACACATTTCAGTTTCAGTAATAACTTTTTTAAAAACTTGTCATTTTTATTTCTATTTCAGTGAACGAAAATGTTTCTTCAAATTCAGTTTTTGTTTTTTCGTTAGTTTTAGTTGACTATAATAACCTTGCAGTGAAGAAGCTTCATTCATTCAACGCCTCTCTTCCTTCCCAACTCCTCCATACCTGTCTCCTCTATTCACTTCCAACTCTCCAGTCAATAAAACCACTTAGCATTTAAATGCATCTGTGATGGGAAAATAAAGTGGAGTACATTTGTACCGAGGGGAAAGCAGTTTTATCCCATAACTTAGACGCGCTTACTGTACAGCACTAACCAGATTGCTAAGCAACGGCTCTCCTGCTGATTTAAATTCAGCCAGCCGGTGTGTTGCTGAGCGGGAATCCAGTCCGCTTCACTTCCAGATGGAGATCTCTCCCTTTTTTTTTTTCTTAAAAAAACCCTTTCCATTTCTTCATCTGAAATAACGCTGAAATGATTTTTCATAAATAGAGACACAAAGTTGCGTTGCATAAGAGCCGTCGGGGCTCGGGTAATGAAAGTGCCTCCCCTCCTTTATGCAACCACTTAGCAACCGTCTCACATGCCCAGAAGCCCACGCAGTACCTGGTCCTGGAACAAGGCTCCCCCAAAGGCCCAGACCACCGCAAAGACAAAATAGAGCTCATAGAGGTCTTTGGCACAGTCTGGGGGGGTGTTGTCTGGCGTCAGGAGACACTCCAGCAGGGAGCACAGCATCTGGACCAGACTCTGCTCCGGGATGGGGATGATCTTTTTAAACCTGAGCGAAGAGAAATGAATTAAATCCCAGAGGAAGAGGAGAAGGCAGCTGTGACTTCATCTCCGTCAGAATGTGTCATGTTATGTTGCAGTTGTATCAGAACAAACAGCTTCTTCACACCAAAAGCATTTTAATCACTTCCGAGAAATAAGATGACAAATTTATGAGCTGTGATCTTGTTGTGCATTTGTGGAATATTTCAGTGTCGGTGAGGACAATGCATTCCTCCCGCCTCTGCTTCCGGTTGTTTGCTTCAGCGATGATGATGATGATGATGGAGGTGTTGGAGGATGCAGGACAGCATCCAGCTCTTCTGAGTCAGTCCTTGTTGCCCTGCTCCAACGCACTTATCACAGTTCCTCCCCGTTAATGTCGCACCCCAAACGTCAACAGCACCACAAGCGCTTCCTGTCTCGGCACGGAGCGACCCGGGAGCTGCGTTACCTCCATCTGAGGGCGTCCAGGCAAGCGGGGAGGTATTTGTCGAACAGTATGGTCAGGTTGGCCCTCTCAGACTGCACTTCCCGCCTGTCGATCCAGCTGGAAACCTGTGGGTTCCAACCCAGATCTGCTGGGTTGATGTAGTGTTTTTCTGGGGGGGGGAGCCAGGAGGAGCGCGGGGCGTCTTCTTAGAGAAAAAAAAACACCCCCGATTAATCGTTGGGGTATATGTATACATATACATACATATACATGTATACTGTGTATATACATACATTTATATATGTATATATATATATATATATATATATATATATATATATATATATATATATATATATATATATATATATATATCTCATATATATTCAGCTACAGATACGGCTAAATTTACATATAGTATATTCATATAACTAGATACTAGAGATACAACTGATATATATATAAATATACATTTATATATATATATATTTTTTTTTCTGGCTTGTGTTTTTGGGTCCTGTTGGGGTGGGTTTCGTCTTTTTGGGGGGGGTTTTTCGGTTTTGTGGGTTTTTTTTTGATATATTTTTTTTTTTTCGGCCTCTCGTGTTTTTGGGTCGTTGGGTGTGGTTTGTCTTTTTGGGGGGTTTTGGTTTTGTGGTTTTTTTTTTATTTTGTTTTTCGGTCCGGTTTTTGGGGGTCCTGTTGGGGGGGTTGTCTTTGGGGGGGGTTTTTCCGGCTTTCTGTGGGTTTTTTTCTTGATATATATATATAGTTTGCCTGTGGTTTGCTTCCCTCTGTCTGGTTCCCCTTCCTGTGGTTCTTTTCTTTCTTTCTTTGTTTCTTTTCTCTTCCCCTTCTCGCTGCGTGTCTCCTCCTTCTGGGGTTTTTGGGGGGGGGTGGGGTGTTTCTCTCGGGTCTGTCGGTCCTGGGTCCGTTTTCTCCCGCGCCCGTGGGTTGTCTCCGGTGTTCCCCCTCTCCTCTTCGGCTTTTCGGCACCCACCCGCCCTATATATAGGTTTGCCTGTGGTTCTGCTTCCCTCTGTCTGGTTCCTGCCTTTCCTGTGGGTTCTTTTCTTTCTTTTTGTTTCTGTTTTTCTTCTTCCCCCCTCGCTCGCGGTCTCTTCTGCTGGGGTTTTTGGGGGGGGGGGGGTGTTTCTCTCGGGTCTGTCGGCCTGGGTCCGTTTTTCTCCCCGCGCCCGTGGGTGCTCCGGGCCGGGTGTTCCTTCTCCGCCCGCCCGCGTGCTTTCCTGCACCCGCCCGTCCTCTTTTTGTGGGCTGCACCCGTCTCTCCCTGTCTTCTTTTTTCTTTGTTGTAGTTTGGGTCTGTTCCCTCTGTCTGGTTCCCTGCTTTCCTGTGGTTCTTTTCTTTCTTTTTGTTTCTGGTTTTCTTCTTCCCCCCTCGTCGCGGCCTTCTGCGGGGTTTTGGGGGGGGTGGGGTGTTTCTCTCGGGCTGTCGGCCTGGGTCCGTTTTCCCCCCGCCTGTGGGCTGCGCCCGGTGTTCCTTCTCCGCCGCCCGCCGGCTTCCTGCCCCGCCCGTCCTCTTTTGTGGGCTGCACCCGGCTCTCTCCTGCTCTCTGTATATATATCTATATCTCATATATTTAACACACACACGGTTTTTTCGTCTCCGGACCTTTCCGCTTTGTCCTCTGCCTTGGTGCCCCCCTTTTTTTCGCCCTGGGGTTTTTTCGGTTGTGTGCTCTGTCTCCCCTCCTGGCTTCGTGGTTCTCGTTCCTGGTTCCCCTGCCGGGTTCCGTTGTGGTGGGGGTGGGGGTTTGTTCGGCCGGTTGGTACCTTGCTGCTCCCTCCCGGTCGGTCCTCTTTGGGGCTTGTGTGTGTTTTGTGTGGGAGTCCCCGCCGCCGCTATATATATATATTCCAACCGGGTTTGTTTGGGGTCGTCCGGCAACCTTTACCGCTTTTGTACCTCTGCCTTGGGCTGCCACCCGCTTTTTCGCCCTGGGTTTTTTCGGGTTGTGGCTACTGTCTCCCGTCCTGGCTTCGTGGTCTCGCTCTGGTTCCCCTGCCGTGTCTCTCTCGTGTGGGGGGGGTGGGGGTTCTTGCTTCGGCGGGTGCCGGTCAGTGCTACAGCCCACCGGTCGGTCCTCTTGAGTCTTGTAGTTGATGTTTTAGAAAAAATAGAAAAAAAATAGAAAAAAGGTAGAAAAATCCCCCTACCCCCTAAATATCCCCATCCCTACTATATTTATATATATATATTAAAAAATATTAAATTAAAATTTAATATTAAATAAAAACTTAATAGAGTAAAAATTCAATTAAAAAGTTTCATTTATAAAAAAAAATAATATTATAATCTTAATATTTAAAAAAATATAAAAATAAGTGTTTATCTTAATAAATAAAAATATGTACTTCCGATAAAAAAAAAAAAAAAAAAAAAAAAAAATTAAAAGTAAATTAACTAGAATACAATAAAGACTAAACAATTCCAACAGAAAGATAAAGACGTATAAAAAAATGTCATCACTTAGCTGTGTTCTTAAAAAAAAAATCTCTAAAAATTCATAATAAAGTTAAAAAGAATAAAATCCCAGTGAGTAGTTAGAAAAAAAAAAAAAAAAAAAGAGAAAAACCTAATCAACTAAATAAATATCTATAGTTATTAGATAAAAGAGATAGACGGGTAAAGATTAAAGTAAACAGTAAAACAATAGAGAAATAATAAATCATTACAAGAAGTCTCATGTCTATCCAAAAAAATAAACTCAAATCAGAGATTAAAAAAAAAAAAAAGTTGTTTAATCCTTAACTAAACAAAAATGATGTCACTGTTCTAAAAAAAAAAATAAGATAAAGAAAAAAAAAAAAAGAAAACACCAAGTCCACACAAAAAAAAAAAAAACAAATAAAAAAAAGAAAAAGTTGTTATCTTTAACTAAAATTAAATGATGTCTGTTCGTCGTATTCATATATTTATATCTATAAATATATATTTTATATATATATATATATATATATATATATAATATAAATATATATTACTATAAATTATAGGTTATATATGGAATATATTTATATAAAAGTTATATTTTTATATATATACTATTTTTAAAGAATAAAGTAAAGTTTAAAAAATATACCTGTTAAAATAAAGTAACCTTCCAGAAAAATTATATATATATAAATATATTTTAAAATAAAGTACAATCTTCCTAAAAATATATATATATACTATATACTATATATATATTTATATTTATAAACAAAATAACTCAAAAATAATAGTACTAAGAAAAAAAAAAACTCTAACTAAATGTATCCAGAATACTAAAAAAAACAAAAAAAACAAAATAAAAAACAAGAAAAACTAAACTTCCCAAAGACTTGTCTAAACTAAACTAGTATAACTCCTCAACGAACCAACACAAAGAATAAGTTGTTTTCTAACTAAACAAAAGTCCTTTCTATTCAATTAACCTTAAAGTCAAAAATATTAAAGTAGGAAATAAGTTAAGTATTTATAAAAAAGAGAAAAACCCATATTTAAAGTTTGGTGTATACTTTTCTAAAATAGTAAATTTCTTATATATATACAATATATATATCTCAAAAAATCTAATAATCTCAAAAATAAGTACTTTATCTAAAAAAAAAGAAAAGAATAAATTGTATCTTCAGAAATAAAAAATAAACATAAACTAAAAATATAAACAGAAAACTAAATACTTTCCTGAAACTTGTCTAAAATAATATAGTATAACTCCAAAGAACGTTAAAAATATAAGTTGTTTTTCTTACTAAAAAGGTAGTTGTTCTTATTATATTAACTTTAAAGTCTTAAAATATAAAGTGAAAAAATAAGTTAAATTATAAAAAGAGAAAAAACATATTTAAGTCTTGGAAACTCAAAAGGTAGGAATTAAAAAAAAAAAGAAAAAAAAAAAAAAAAAAGACAGAAAAAAAAAAAAAAAAAAAAAAAAAAAAAAAAAAACAAGAAAGAAAAAGAAACCAGAAAAAAAAGAAAGGCAAAAAAAAATCTTTATTATATTAACTTTTAAATCTAAAATATTAAAAGGAAAAATAAGTATTTATAAAAAGTAAAAAAAAACTATATTTAAAGTTGGGAATTGAAAAGTAGGAAATTTTTTTATATAAAAATATATATATATAAAAATATATATATATATATATATCTCTCTCTGAAAATAATAAAATTATAAAAAATAAAATTAAAAAAAAATAAAAATTTAACTCTGACATTTGATACAGAATAAGCAATCCGAAGGAGCTATTCCCTACTCTTTGACTTTTTGGAGTATCTAATCACCGCGATGGATCCGTCCCTTTCCTATTCATGGTTTCTGATGTAGTTGATGAGTAGGTAGTTAATCTCAACTCTCCCTCCTCTGGAGGGTGTTCAGAGGATGCCTTCACCTGGCCAGAGTCAGCACCTAGAGGAAGGGACATATTAGGCGCTTTCAGACTGGAGGAATCTTTTGGATTTCCTAGAATCTTTTCAGGAACCGGGCCGTTTTTTTGTGCATTCGGCGTATAGGAACTAGGAACCTCGGCCCTGAGTTCCTTTAACCTTTTTAGCTCCTACTCTGAGGCAGGGTCTTTTCGGGGCTCCACAGGAACTGAAATAGATGTTTGGTGATTAGTAGAACATGCGTGATCTCCTCTTCTTCCGCCCCGCCGTATTTAAAAAGTCCAACAGCTGTTTATATGTTTACCGAGCTCATAATAACGACAAGAACTATTACAATAGGAGTGTACCAATTCATTATTAAATCAATCAAAATGGTACACGTCCCAAATCCAGAACTACTCTGAAATGTCCAAAAGCAATTGTTTTCATATTAATTTAATGACCCAAATACAGCTGCAAAGTGTGGCAGTAGAATCTGCAGCTGCCGCCCGGACACTTCTACAGAAGGTAAACAAGACGTTACATGATACCTATGATCATGATGAGGGAAAGCTGGTAAGTTCGCTTTTATAATAACTTTGAATAACAGAGATGGAAAACCCAAATACTGTTGCAAATTGTGTCAGTAAAATCTGCGCCACTTTAGTGGATGAACTCTGGTCCGTCCACTAAAGTGGCCGGGTGTACTTCGATGAAAGGTAAACAAGACGTGAGTAGGGCAGTTTTCCAACGGGGGGCTGTTCTGTGATACAAATGACCGTGATGATGGAAAGCTGGTAAGCTAGCTTTTATAGTAGCTTTGAATAAAAGAGATGAGAAACCTCAGTTTTGTATCAGATCTGCTGGGGCATACATTTTTCACCAACACAGACGATTGCATCACACATGGTCCCTATCAAGGTCCTCCCTCATGTGCAAACGCAAACTGATGGGGAAGGTAGTTCCTATAACTAAACTCCAGGCGGGTAGTTATAGGAACTGCCTTCCCAGAACCTCTCTGTCTGAATGTGCCTAATCCCTCTCATGTTTCCTGTATCTCTTCTGTTTAAACAATCTAAGCCTGGATTATGTCACTTGCTCCTCGTCTCTTTCCACTATAGTTAGCATTACACACTGCCAATGATTCTTCCACCCACAGAGAACAACGAGTTTTATCCTGCTTTGCATCAGCGATGAGTCAAACACACTTCCTGTTCACATCCGAGTGCTTGTTCAGTGATCGACGGTGAAAATAAAACCCTCCAACAAACACTTGTTTATCTCGCACCTTATTGTCATCCATAACTGTGTTGAGTGACTCAATCCACATTGGATCGATGTCTCCGTCCAGGACGATCCATTTGGGCCCGCCGTGATTAATGTTGGCCAGTTCCCGCATGATGCTGGAGAACAGTCCTGTGGGGGGGAGGAGTTGGTGTCTGGAGCGTTTCAGGAATGTCATTAAAGACGGAGCTGATTAAACGTTGCTCTGAAGGACGGTTACTCACCATCTTTCCACTCTCTTGTCGCCGGGTTGATGATGCCAAACAGCTCGTCGTTGGTCACAGCCTTCGGGTTGAGGTCCGCCCACACGGGTCGCCGCCTCATGTTCTGATAGGTCCTCTGCAGCAACCTCATCACCTGGCTCTTCCCGGTGCCTGCATTCCCGATCACAAACACGGAGTGCCGCACGGCCAGCAGCTCCTCCAGCTGCACCACCTAACACACACACACAGATTCAGCTCTTTGTGTGCTTTTCACCAGAAACACAACCTTTTACACCTTAAAGGAATAGTACACTTAAAGAATGATGTGCATTCATTTTCTACTCACCCTCATGCTGAGCAAGACGCTGGAGCACTTTTTTATTATCTCAATGCAGACACAGATCGGACAGGTTTTCGTTTTCCCCCAATTTTTAAAAAAGGGGGTTACCAAAAAGATAAAACAAAAAAGATATATAAAAAAAAAAAAAAAAATATTAATATATCCTTCTATTCTTCTTAAAAAATAAAATTCATATGTTGAGGGGGGGTAGTGTCAATATCATATAAATAATAATATTTATTATTATTTTTTTTATATAAACAAAACATTATTACATTGTTTTTTTTTTTTTATTTTTATTGTTTGTATTCGCATGTTCGAGCACGTGCAGGAATAGACAGCAGCGGCAGCGATCCGAACAGTGGAAAGAGGGAAAGGGAAGAAAAAAAAAAAAAAAAACAAGGAAAAGAGGGAGAAGGAAAAGGGAAGGAGGAAAAGAAAAAAAAAAAAAAAAAGAAAAGGAAAAGGCGGTCTCGGCCGCGGCGGTGTGGGTAGGGGGGGGAGTGGATGGGCATGCTCGCCAGCAGCAACAAAATAAAATGATGTCGTTTCAAGGAAATTCTGGACGCTAGTACAATCAGCAGTGTTCGAGTAACACTTTAAGATTCAACTTTAACACTAAGCCAGTTTACATATGGTCCTGCCTTGTACAGTGTTAAAGTTACACTGGACCTTGTGTTGAATTTTTAATCTTAATTTAACACAGATAAGAGTTGATTTTCGTTATAGAGTTCAACTTAATCAGCACTGACATCGTTAATAAGCTTTTACTCTTTGAGATAAGTAACATCCTATAGTGTTGATCTGAAATGCTATAACACGTGTTCTACACATCTAGTTCATTAACATTTTCACAATGTGAAATATTTCAGTTAATATTGACTTGGGTCCATTCAATGTTTACACCACGATTCCTGTCGCTGATTACCTTTATAGCAAATGTGAAGAGAGGTACTGTATCATCTATCATCTCCAACTCAACAGTTAACAACCTGATTACACACCGAGGAACTGAGCATATACACTCAACTCATGGTACAGGATTGAAGAGTGGAGTCACAAAGCATGATGGGAAATATTCAAACTGAAAAGGGCGGAGTCTCCCTGAGTTACTCTGATAAGAGTAATTTTTCTTTGACACTGAAAAGAAAAATCATGTTTTAACTCTGAAAATTTTCACCAGCACTGCTGGTCATCAGCGGGCACAGACTGGTATGGAATTACTCTGAAAGAGTAACTGTGATTTAACAATTCAAATTTTACACTGGGGATTTTGCTGTGTACCCACTGAGGACACTTGGATTACCCTGGACGAGCAGTATGGAGGAATACTGACAAGTTTTTGTGGACTTTTATGGACCTTTCTGGATCGGATGCCAGTGAACTCCATTGCAGGAGTTCAATGTTGGGGGAAAACAAAAATCTGTCCGATCTCCAACTGCATTTAAGAATATTAAAAAAGTGCTCCACAGTCTTGCTCAGCATGAGGGTGAGTAGAAAATGATCGCACATCATTCTGTGGGTGTTCTATTCCTTTAATCCAGTTTCTATGCTGCATCTCTGCTTTCATACTCCGGTTTACTGAGATTATCACTCTGTAAAAAACACCAGAGTGGAGGTTTGCGTTGAGGTGAGGTGTGTAACGGCAGCTTATTATTCTGTTCACAAACTACAATAAATGACTGCAGAGGACTTCTGGAAGGACAGATATCTGCACCACATTACTCTGCAGCTGCATAATTAAAAAGCCACCCGGCCTGTTTTACAGCACAGTGGAAATATTTTGTGTCTGGCAGTGTCACTCTAAAGTCACACACTGATTAATGTTGAATGAACTGCATCACTGGAGGTGGAGAGGAGTGATGGAAAGTCATGAAAAAGCAAGTGCAGCAACTTATGATTCTAAGTTTTTATGAATCAGGACAGAAAAAAAACTTAAAGGATAAGTTTCTTTTTTTCAACCTGGACCTTATTTCTAAGAGAATATACGTGCATTTACTCACCGGTAAAGTTTCTGCATCACTTTGAGTCCTTCAGAAAATATTACTCTGAGTCGCCCTTCAGTGTTCCTCCAGTAAAATGGGAGATACGGGGCAGTCACTATATAAGACATTATCTGCAGCAAAACTCCTTGATTTTCGCCAATACTTTAAGTACAATTAATGAACGAACGAGTACTATTGTCACATGAGTTCAGATTTAGTTTTCCGTTAGTTATCAGGGTGTTCTACACACTTTTTGGGACCGCGTGTTCACGATGCGCACTTCTGTAGTACAGCTGAGAAAAACAAAACAACAAAAACACAATTTATAAAACTGAACTTGCAGGAAAATAGTGCTCATTCTTCCATTCATTCTACTTAAAGTTGTACTTCCATGGTCATTTCATTAATATTTCATTAATATTTCTGTGTTCTCCATTATTATTGAATGCATTCTGCATCGTTTCTGTTTAAAAAAACCTTCTGGTATCTTTGTATCCAGCTGTATTTGTATACTAGAAGAGAGGCTTGTGGTCCAACGGCAGCTTTTCCGGGTCCTTCTCATGAATTTCCGTCTGATTGGCTCCTTCCCATGAGTGTATGAAGGAAGCTCCGCCCTCCGCTCTTATTTCGCTACAGACAGGAAATAGAGCCGACAAACAAGTTTGTTCCGCCATGCTAACAAACAGTTAGCTAATTAGCTTCTCAACTCCGAAGCTACAGTCATGCTGTCTTTACTTCTAGTGTGTAGTGGAGGGTTACCTGCCTTCCAATGGACAGATAGAAACCCCACGTGGGATACGCTATTTGCAATGTGACGTAGAAGTGCAAGGCTGTTCCCGATTCGCTCTTTTCTTCGTATTGTTTCTCTGATGAGAAAGCACAGCCGACTGGGGGGAACGCAACGCTAGCAAGTCAGCATGTGTAAGTAAACAAGGGGAAACCCTCCGTATTTCAGAAGGAGCAAGTTAAACGGGTTTTCAGTGGAAGGAGGCCTTTAAAGCATTGATGAAATGAAGTTTTGCTGCAGATCATGTCTCATATAGAGGCTGCCCCGTCTCCACCATGATACTGGATACTGAACGTAATATCTTTTGAAGGGCTCAAAGTGATGCAGAAACTTTACCAGTGAGTAAAGTTTCTACTCATCGAACATGGAACGCTCTTCCGCTCAATGTTCGAACTGCCCCCACTGTGGAGAGCTTTAAGTCTGAAGGCCCACTTTTATTCTCTGGCTTTTAACACTGCGTGAGTTGTGTGGTCCTTTGTGTCTTTGATTTATTTTATTTTATTTTATTTCATCTTGTTTATTTCTATTGTTTTAGCTGATTTGTTTTATTGTACTTTATTTATTTTTAGTGTATTTTATGTATTTTATTTATATGAATGAAATGAATGAAAATTAAATGAAAAATACTTTATTTATCCCAGAAGGGAAATTCAACATTGTAAAAGCTCTCTTTCCCCTCCTTTTTTTTTTGTTTTTAACAATGGAACATTCATAGAAATTAATATGTTCTTCAGAGTGATGGCTGCTGGCAGGAATGAATTTCTGTATCTCTCCATCCTACAGCAAACCTCATGCAGCCTCCCACTGAAAACACTCTGTTGATTCTTCACCATGTTGTGGAGAGGGTGAGAAGAATCCTCCATCATCAGCTTGTGCAGCATTCTTTTTTGAACGATCATCTCCAGCGGCTCCAGAGTTCTCCCCAGCACAGAACCAGCTTTCTTGATCAGCTTGTTTAGTTTCTTCAAGTCTCTGATTCTGATGCTGCTTCCCCAGCAGATGGCTGCAAAGCTAATTGCACTTTCCACAACAGACTTGTACAGTAGAAGATCTGCAACATCTTGGTGCAGACGTTGAATGATCTCAGCTTCCTTAAGAAGTAGAGTCTGCTCTGACCTTTCTTGTAGATGTAGTCAGAGTTGCATTTCCAGTCGAGTCTGTTGTCCAGCTGAACTCCAAGGTATTTGTAGTTCTCCACCACCTCCACCTCCTCTTCCAGGATGTAGACAGGACTATGCTGCTTATTCTTGCTCCTCCTGAAGTCAACAATCATCTCTTTAGTCTTGCTGGTATTTAAGATGAGGTGACTGTCACCGCACCATTTCACAAACTGACTGACCAGTTCCCTGTACTCGGCTTTTTCAGTCTCTAGTTGTTTCTTGACCTGGTCACAGGAGACAGTCAGGCTGGAGGTGGAGGCAAAAGAGGTCTCAGGATGTCCTGATGTGGAGGGAGAGGAGGCTGTGTTCAGGTCCATGACTGAGGTGCAGGGTGACAGAGTGGAGGTGGGACAGGAAAGCTGTGGGCTCATGGAGGGTGTGTGGAGTGTTGGGTTGCTGGCAGGGGGGGAACTGAACCTATTGAAGAACATGTTCAGTTCATTAGCTCTGTCCAGACCTCCATCAGTCTGGTCCCCCTTTAACTTGAAGCCAGTGATTTTCTTCATTCCCGACCACACGTCCCTCACGTTGTTCTGCTGGAGCTGCTCTCCAACTTCTTCCTGTAGTCCTCCTTGCACTTCTTAGTCTGTGTTTTCAGTTGTTTTTGTGTGGTTTTCAGAAACTCCCTGTCTCCATCCCTGAAAGCTTTCTTTTTGATGTTCAGCAGCTTTTTCAGGTCACTGGTGATCCAGGGTTTGTTATTGGGGAAGCACCTCACTGTTCTTGTTGGAACGATGTTGTCCACACAGAAGTTTATGTAATCTGTCACACACTCAGTCATGGTGTTGATGTCATCTCCATGAGGTTCACAGAGGACATTCCAGTCTGTGGCCTCAAAGCACCCTCTCAGAGTATCTTCAGCCTCAGCAGCCAGGTTTTAAAAGTCCTTCTCATGACTGGTTGCTGCTGAACGATGGGCTTGTAGGTGGAGGTGAGAAGAACCAGATTATGATCTGATCTTCCTAAAGGAGGCAGGGCAGAGGAGCTGTATGCATTCTTAGTATTTGCATAAAATACGTCCAACATCTTATTTTCTCTGGTGGAGCAGCTGACAAACTGCTGGAAAGTTGGTAACGTAGCAGAGAGGGAGACGTTGTTGAAGTCTCCAGAGAACGACATGAATGAGTTTGGATGCTGTGTTTGTAGTTTAGCCACGACGGAGCTGATGACATCACAGGCTGTCTCTGGTGCGGTACCTGTTGTTATATAAACCGCTACCAGAATAACACAGGCAAACTCTCTGGGCAAAAAATATGGACGGAAACTCACAGCTTACAGTTCAATGTCTCTTGTGCAGATCTTCTCCTTGACAGTGATGTGTCCTGGATGGCACCAACGCTGATTGACCAGCACTGCAATTCCGCCTCCCTTTAGGTTCCCGCTGAGCTGTTTATTTCGGTCTGCACGGACCATCTTGAAGCCGTGTACAGACGCATTACAGTCCGGGATGTGTTCATGCAGCCATGTCTCGGTGAAACACATGATACTGCATTCTCTGTACTCTTTCTGAGACCTTGTTAGCACTTCAAGCTGGTCCATCTTGTTAGCTAGCAATCTCACGTTACCCATCACAACTGTTGGAAGAAACGGTTTAAATCTCCACCGTTTTTCTCTCTGCCTTACCCCTGCCCTGCATCCCCTTTTCTTCTCTCTTTAACTCCACTGGGATTTGATGTGTTATTTTGCTAGTAATCTTTATTTGGGAGAGTTTTAACAGTTGATCCCTGTGGTAAACAATTTTTCCATTGCCATGGATACACATCGTAACAAGTAGTGAAAAGCCAAATATATGAAAAAAAATCTCCTGAATTGCACAGCCTTCAAACCAGAATAAAAAGTCCTCTCAGAAAAACCTAATCTGACAAGTAATGTCAATAAAAAAAGACAACTATATTTGAAAAAAACAAAAAAGCTAAGTAAGAGCTGTTACAAACTGCAGCCACCTAGCAGCGCATTCCAGAACTATATGTGTTTTTATTTTAACATATTTTTACTGTTTTAAATGAGAGCTGGTGGAGCTATACAGAGCAACACTTGTTTTTCTTATCTTATTTTATTTTTTTAATTTTTTTTCATTTTTATTGCTGGGCACTTTTTATGTGCAGCACTTTGGAGACATGTTCTGACTGAAATGTGCTTTATAAATAAAATAGTTTGGATTGAAATGCACGTATAAACTGCTAGAAATAAAGTCCAGGTTGAAAAAAAAAAAAGAAACTTATCCTTTAAAAGAATAGTGCACCCACAGAGTGATGTGTGCTGATTTTCTACTCACCCTCATGCTGAGCAAGACTGGATAGGAGCACTTTTTTAAAATCTCAAATGCAGCTGGAGATTGGACAGGTTTCCGTTTTCCCCTATAATGGAGTTCAACGCCGCCCGATCCAAAAAGGTCCATAAAAGTCCACACAAACTTGGCACTATTCCTCCATACTGCTCATCCAATGTAATCCAAGTGTCCTGAGTGGGTACCGTCCATAATTTACTCCTAACAACATCATTTCATATATTTTTATAGCTTAAACAGTATTACATGTAGCTGCCACGAAGTGTGTCCATGAGAATTCACTACAATATGGAAGCTGCGGCGTCCAGCGCTTACTCTGCCGATAATGCAAGCGTAGAAGAAGAAATTCGCTGTTCACATTGTGCTAAGAGCGACAGAGCTACAGACAAACACAAGAGGGTTGGCTATTGATTTAAAAGAAAAAGAAAGAAAAAGGAAAAAAAGAACGCGCGATCTCGCCTGCAGTCTCTTCTGTAGTATCGTGACCTCTCATGGACGCGCTTCGTGGCAGCTACATGTAGTACTGTTTAAGCCATTAGAATATACTAAATGATGTTGTTGGGAGTAAATTATGGACGCTACCCACTCAGGACACTTGGGTTACACTAGACGAGCAGTATGGAGGAATATTGCCAAGTTTGTGTGGACTTTTATGGACCTTTTTGTATCGGGCGCCGGTAAATTCCATTATATGAAAGTTGGGGGAAAACGAAAACCTGTCCGATCTCCAGCTGCATTTGAGATACTAAAAAAGTGCTCCAGAGTCTTGCTCAGCATGAGGGTGAGTAAAAGATGAATGCACATCATTCTGTGGGTGTACTATTCCTTTAAATTAGGTCAATAAGAACCTATGAACATTTCTTAAAATTATATAATGGTGGAAAGACATCAGAAATGATCTCATGATAATGGAGCAAGTGGATCTGATTAAATAAATCCTCCAGATGGGTCCGAAGGTTGGTTTTTAGTCTTATTAAACAGGAGACAACATAAACCGATTACTGCTGAGTGTTCACAGGATTTGCTTTTAGCCAAGAAGAAATCTAACAATCCATTTTAATCCATTAAATCTAACAACCCATCCACTGTACAAGGCAGATTTTCATGAATGCTTCAATCTTTGTAAAAGTTTCTAAGTTGGACTTCAGAGCAGATTTGTTTGGAAGAAGAGTTGGTGAATGAGGCCCAACGATCCCAAACACAAATCTGAACAGAATGGCTAAAGAAAGAGAAGAGAATCAAGATGTTGCAGCGGCCCAGTCGCCGTCCGGACCAAAGGCCAAGTAAAATCCTGAAACTGGACCAAAACGCTGAGTCAGAATCCCCCCACAACCATGTAAGACACTAATAACATCATAGAGAAAATATGTCCCGTCATTGAAGATAACTGTGCTCCTACAAGCAGATGAATAATGAAACACTGCTTCTGCATCTTGGCTCAGTTTGTGTCAGTTAAATGAGAACGCAGAGCAATATGTCATGTCAGCGCTGTTCATTTCAGGTTGCATTCACATCATTTTAACACCAACTATGGACCACATGTTCCTTTTTTATTTTTAACTGTTCTGAAAACTCAAAAATTTAAAACTGAAAACGTTATTTTTTATTTTATTTTTTACATGAATATGACTAAATGTGGGAATTCAGGGTGGGACTTTAACGTGTTAATTAGGGTTCATTGATTACAAGAAAATGAGCATGTTAAAAAATTTTGTAATGATGTGTATTCCTAGATGAGACCAGATGAGAAAGGCCCCATCTACGGGGGGATGGGGAAAAGTTGTGGTTTGCGTTCAGGGGGCGTGGCAGGATAAGGACTGTCGGCAAAAAAACCTTTCCAACTCAATGGTGCCCCCAAGGGGTGGCCATGGCTACCCTGAAAAAGACACTGGCCATCCCAGCAAAAATGATATTTTTTCATTTATATCAACTTATATAAATAAAATATTGCCCTTCAGCTCTGGTTTTCAGTCTGGTCATCATAGTAACGTTTTGTGAAGTCATTTGTTTGACACACACACACTGAACAACAATGGAGGAAGTTGAGCTTGTGATTTACCTGTTATTCATTTTATCAGCACCATTGACCACAGTGTTGTGGTCACACAGCTGGTAGATATGTGAAGAACGCCCCCAATAACTACAGCAAGCCAAATCTGAACTCATAGGACAATAGTACTCATTCATTCACTCATTATACTTTAAGTATTGGTGATATGAAGTAGTTTAGCTGCAGATAATGTCTAATAGAGGCCCATTCATTCTGTCTCCTTTACGTCCATTATATAAACATACAAGGATTACAGTCAAAATGAGTCAGACTGATGCAGAAAGGTCACTGGTGAGTTAATGCACATATAAATTCCTAGAAATAAGGTCCAGGTTGAAAGAAACAAAAGTTATCCTTTTATAAACCTTGGCCACCCTGTGGCCACCCCTACAAATAATTTCTGCAGGCACCCCTGTTCCACCTGGGTCCAGATTTGGAGTGATGTCTCAACTAATCTGTTACTGGTATAGAGACACACCACAAAATTGGACATACCCCGAATACCCCCACTTCTGGAACGGAAAGAAGTGCGACTCTCCCATTCAAGCCTATCCTACCAATGTTTTTCAGAGATCATTATCCACGATCTATGGATATATTTCAATAAAACACCACCATCTGACAGTGACGGACACCCTGCAGACAAACATATGCTATATTGCCAAAAGTATTCACTCACCTGCCTTGACTCACATATGAGCTTAAAGGCAGGGTGGATGATGTTTTCCAGGAGAATCTTTTACTATATTGCTTAAAGTCTTTTTCACTCCCTGATTGCAGCCAATTAATTAAATGTTCTGACACAAAAATAAAAAAATCACCTGTGGAACGTACAGCACTGGAAAAAACCCCATCCAATGAAATTAATTTCATTGGATGGAGTTTTGAACGGCCCGTGCTGATTGACTGAATCCATCAAACTTGACTGCTCTCTGTCACGCACGCTTTTGCGACTTGCCATCAGCATCTCAGTGCAGACGAACCGAGAGAACATGGCTGCTCGCTGCTCTTATCTATGCCACCAAAAACGTGTTGGTGTTTGCAGTGAGGATGTTTTACGCCGCAGAAGAAGTTGGAGGTGAGATAATTATCACTTTTAGAAAGGTGGTTCCTCTGCTGTTTACGTGGAAGCTAACAAGCTAGCCACTCGGCTGTTCTCGGTTATCTTCGCCGATAAGAGTGCTAGCAACGCGTTCCTACGCCCTGGAGGCATGGTTTCAGGGGGTGTATATTTTTTCAAATGTAGCTTGTTGGAATTGTTTTCCAAGATCTCCTACCCTGGCTTTAAGTAATATTCCATTTCTAATCCATAGGGTTCAGTATGACGTTGGTCCACCTTTGCAGCTAGAACAGCTTCAACTCTTCTGGGAAGGCTGTCCACAAGGTTTAGGAGTGTGTTTATGGGAATTTTTGACCATTCTTCCAGAAGCACATTTGTGAGGTCACACTGATGTTGAACCAGAAGGCCTGGCTCTCAGTCTCCGCTCTAATTCATCCCAAAGGTGTTCTATGGGGTTGAGGTCAAGAGTTTGTCCAGTCCAGTTCCTCCACACCAGACTCTGCATCCAGGTCTTTGTGGACCTGCTTTGTCCACTGGTGCACAGTCATGTTGGAAGAGGAAGGGGCCAGCTCCAAACTGTTTCCACAAAGTTGGGATCATGGAATTGTCCAGAATGTCTCTGTATGCTGAAGCATTCAGAGTTCCTTTCACTGGAATTAATGCCTGCCGCACACAAGAGCTTTCTGCTGAGCTAAAAGTCATTCGAGGCCCTTCGCTCAGCAGATAGTCGCTGTGTGTGTCTGATTTTTTTGGTGAGTTTTCTGCCTCACGAGGCCTTGAGGTGAAAATCAAACACGTTTTATATTTTTTGCATCAGGAGGCTAAAAACTCACCGTGTGCGCTCAAATTGAGCTCTGCTGAGGGCAGAAGATCTAGCGACTAATGAAAACGCGTCTGCAGATCACATGATTTCAAGATGAAAGCTCACAGCGACGTAGTCCATTACACTTTATAGGATAAATTGGTGGAAATACGGCCAGACTAGACCTGCTGATACGATGTTTCATCGGACTTCAAAAACATCTACGTAAGTATCATCTCTGTCTAAGTTTCATTCATTTTTCTTACATGACTTCTTCTTCTTTTGAGTTTAATGCCGGTTGCTGAACTCAAAGGTGCACTACCGCCACCAAGTGGTATGATTATCCTATAGTACAGTATGTTACATACGATTTACTGAATAAAAAGACAAAATAAATAAAAAAATTAAATACGATAACACAATTCAGTCTCTAACAAAAAGATACTCAAACTTTTCTGCCTTCAGTCTTTGGATCTTTTTGCAAAAATCAATCAAGTCTTCTAACGTGATGACAGAGGGCTGTCATCTTGAAATCATGTTATCTGCGGACGCGTTTTGATTGGTCGCTATAACTTCTGCCCTCAGCAGAGCTCAAGTAGAGCACACACGGTGAGTTTTTTGCCTCGTGAGGTAAAAAATATAAAACGTGTTTGATTTTCACCTCAAGGCCTCATGAGGCAGAAAACTCACCAAAAAATCAGACGCACACAGCAACAATCTGCTGAGCAAACGGCCTCGAATGACTTTTAGCTCAGCAGAAAGCTCCCGTGTGCAGCAGGCATAAGGGACCAAGCCCAGTACCTGAAGAACAACCCCACACCATAATCCCCCCGTCACCAAACTTTACACTTGGCACAATGCAGTCAGACAAATACGGTTGTCCTGGCAACTGCCAAACCCAGACTCATCCATCATATTTTCAGATAGAGAAGCATAATTCATCTCTCCAGAGAACGCTTCACTGCTCTAGACTCCAGTAGCGGCTACTTCACACCACTGCATCCACGCTTTGCATTGCACTTGGTGATGTATGGATGGATGCAGCTGATCGCCATGGAAACCCATTCCATGAAGCTCTCTGCGCATTGTTCTTGAGCTGATCTGAAGGCCAGATGAAGTTTGGAGGTCTGTAGTGATAAATTCTGCAGAAAGCTGGCCACCTCTTCACACTAAGCGCTTCAGCATCCGCTGACCCGCTCCGTCAGTTTACGTGGCCGACCACTTCATGGCTGAGTTGCTGTTGTTCCCAAACACTTCCATTTTCTTATAATACAGCTGACAGTTGACTGTGGAATATTTTGGAGCGAGGAAATTTCACCACTGGATTTGTTGCACAGGTGGCATCCTATCACAGTTCCACGCTGGAATTCACTGAGCTCCTGAGAGCGACACATTCTTTCACAAATGTTTGTAGAAACAGTCTGCATGCCGAGCTGCTTCATTTATACACCTGTGGACATGGAAGTGGTTGGAACAGCTGATTTTCATAATTTGTATGGGTGAGGAAATACTTCTGGAAGTATAGTGTATTTTGTTGCCGACCAGTATCGTCTTGATTTCAGTGGTCGTACTGCTCTGCCACTTACAGCTTCGTCCATCCGCTGGTCAGTCTGAACCTGCTGAATTCAACTTTTCTTGTTGTTTGCTGTTGATCAGGATCCTCTGACAGTTCAGCTAAATAAGCACATACATGTGACATCTATGACTAATTACTTTTCTGTCGCTATGCCAACCCCCAGCTCACTGCTTCAAAGTCAAATTCAGTCACTTTAAACTGCAACATTTCCAGTGTGTGTGGATCAGGTGACACCGCAGGGAGAGAAACAAGCACCAGGAGAGAGGAGGAGGAAGAAAGAGAGGTTTCCTTCCCACTTCCGTTCAAACACAGGGATGACTGGCCCGATCAATGCCATCGATCAGGCTCCTCGCTGCTCCTTCTCCCCGTCCGTTCAGCTGGAACGCAGGCGGCTTCACGCTCTCAAAGGCCCCGCCTGATCACGGCTTTGATCTGGGAGCCCTGATGCCAGCACAGGCTACGGCTAAGCAGAGCGGCCTCGCCACATCACCGCCTCCTCCCCCTCCCATCTTTGTGTCTGAAATCAAAAGGTTGGCCGCACAAACAGAGGCAGCGAAAGTTCAGGCTCTGAGGGTGTATGCTTGTTATTGACCGCTCGGCCATTCTCTCTCTTTGTTTATTTCTGCCGCTGTCTCTCACAATGTCAGGGTTAAGTGGCGTGGTGCAGCGCCAGCCTGCACTGATGGAGTGTTATTATGTGCTTCCCATGTCTGTTTGACCTGAGGCAGATTGCACTTATTTCCCTCGGTCCCGCGTACTTCTGTCTCTGACACACAACGCCTCCTATTGTGTGTATCTGTGTGCAACATAATGACTAGAATTAGGTCATCAGCTCGGGCACCTGAACTCCCGCTGCAACCAACCACTGGCTTTTGGCAATATTTGCCCAATTCATCCAGATGCTGCAGACTTGTCTGACACTAATGTGCATTTCCCAGCAGAGCATTATGACATGAGGTAAATAGCTTTTGGAGAGAATGAAGACAAATCTCAAATGAAAGAACTGAAACAGTAATATCTGTCAAAATTGTTGAAGATAAAAACCCCCATCTGGGAGCCCCGCTGGTCCTACACAGACGGTATGTAATCGTATTTTCCTTCACGCATGAGTCAAACTCGTTCTCACTCCGGATCCCACCCCGCCCCGCTGGAGTCTTCAGATTGTACCTTGAGCACAAAGTTGTCCTCAGCCTGCAGCTTCAAGTCCAGAATGGACTGCTTCACGTGCCTCTCGAAGTCCAGGTCTCTCTTCCTGGGGACGTCCAGGGAGGGGAAAAGGTCTCCGATCAGGCCCATGAAGACGGGCATGTCATCTGTGACGATCTTTGGAATATTGAAGTCCCTCAGAGCTCGCATGAGAACCTGATCCTCGGCCCGGCCAGGGTCTCCTCTCTTCAGAGAACCAGCAACCACCAGTACTGACTTGATGGCTCTGAGGCCCCAGTCATAGTGATCCTGCAGGGGAGGCCGAGAGGAAAAGTGAGAGTCTCATAGCAGCGACGCAGTCACCTTCCATTACCACGCAGCTAATGTTTAAGTATCCATTTTTAAAAGAACAAAAAGGGCTGTCATCAAGTTAAGAATAAAACAATAAGATAAGAATATGACAGTTAAAAAGGACAATGATTGGATGGTGGGTGAAATCACAAACCGCCACAATAAGTTTGATTCAAAGTCCAAAAATAAAAATGTGACATAATTATGGGTGATTCAGACCAGGTGTTACAGAAGACACCTGATTGCAGTGATTGCCTCAAAGCCACAATTTAAAGTTGATGTTTGATTTTGATTTTTATAGATACTTACTTTTACTTTCGACAATTTCAGCGTATTTTACTGACATCTCTTTCTTTCATTTTTTGCGTCTTTAATTTTAATATTTTGTTATATATATATATATATATATATATATATATATATATATATATATGTGTGTGTGTGTGTTAGGGATGGGCGATATGGACTAAAAAATGTATACGATAATTTTTCTTATTTTCACGGTACGATAAGGATGATAAAAACTTTTGTATTATAAATCTGTCACTAAATTCGTCTTGAAAGCCCTAAAAAATACTAGAAGCCACTAAACTATATCAATTAAGTTCAAGTCGTGCACCTGTATTGCAAAACTGTAGTGACACCAAGTAAACACATATGAAATATGACACCAAATTCCACCTTTATTCAAATAATGCAAACAGCAAAACTAACTTGGCTTATTAAAGAAAACAAAGTAGCAAACAAACTGCAAACACAACCTGATAAATTGTCATCTTACGATAAAAACGATAAATTTAAATTGTTATTGTGGGGAATTTCTTGGAGGATATATATATATCGCACACGATAAAATATTGCCATACCCCTAATGTGTATATATATATATATATATATATATATATATATATATATACACACAACAGTGGAAGCCAAATAAGTAGTTCTAATTAAACCGGCCAGATGAAATAATGCTTAGCTGTTCAAAAATAATAAAATGTAAACATAAATACTGTTTAACTGTACAAGAAACTCACAGAGGCAACTAAGGCTCATTATAAAAGAATTAATCATGACAAACCCGAGTAAGAGCAGCATTTCTGTAAGACAAAACAAAGACATTGAACTACGAACTGTACATCGATATATGCGATATGGCCCAATTCCATATCTCATTAAAAATATATCAATATATTTTTCATATCGATATATATTGCCTAGCCCTATATAAACGTGAAGCTGAAACTCAGCTCTGAGTCCAGTACTACTCCCACATTTCTGGGTTGGTTTTAGCCTTTAAGTTGTAAAACAAAAGTTAATGTGTTTTCTGCACATGGCAGTACTAATTAATAAAAAAAAATCTCTTGCGTGACAATAGGATTAATTTAGCATTAATTTTTTGACAGCCCTAAAACAACCTATATATTGAGCTTTAAAATATTTACATCATAAGAAATGAACAGCTTCTATATTAAGCAGGTGTTACAGATTACTGTATGAATGTTTAATAGGTATTTTAAGTTAAAATGTTGATATTGGACAGAAACTATGTAGATCAATGGACTTTTATGCCCCTAAAAGATACAAATAACCCTGTATTTCAATATAACTCCATTTAACAGTCATAAAAATAGAGTAGTGGGATATAACACTAAAATATGCCTGCAGTCATGGAAAATTCATCCAGAACTAAGGGCTCATAAAACCACTTACCCAAGTCAAGGTGCTGCGTTGCAGCCATCAATCAGCACAGTGATTGATTTTACTGCTTTTTTAAATAATTAAAATGGCATAAAATGTAAAACAGGACCAGACCAGGAGGGATTTAAGAAAAATGATCCGAGAAACTCCCTGCAGCTGCTGATGCACATGCATGTAATGCTTTACTCCAGAGTTTGCTGCTGTGTGCTGCCTTCACCAGAAACGTCCGCTGCACCGAGGTCATCAAGTCAGCAGCTGAACTTCGAGCTGAAAATGCATCCGACTTTCTCTGCATGGTAACGCTGAAGACAGAAGCTGCTACCTGTTTGGACAGCAGCTCTTTGCACAGCGTGTACAGGGTGATAAACTTCCTGGCGAGGATCCGAGCGTTGATAAAGCCTTCAGCCACCAGCATGATTTCACAGATCAGCTCAAAGTCTGGCACCACCATGGCACAAGGTCTGCAGAGGAGTGAGAAGACGGCACCATCATCATCTGCTCAGGCTTTGTCAACTATTAAAGCAGACCTCTACGTGATTTGGCCAAGTAAAAAAGATAAAACTGCATGATAAATTCACCACTAACTTAAATCTGTTAATGTTTGTTGCAATCTAAACACTAGAGATGAGCTGTGGTTATTACATGGAGGCTATATTTACTCATCTGAGCAAATCATCTTTATCATTTCAGACACTTTATGTGAAATTATGTGCACAAAGTGAAAGTAAACACAGAAAGATAAAAGCACCAAGAAGCTTTGTTCCTCTTCATAAGATACAATTATTTCAGTTTTCGCCACCAAAATAAGAGTAAAAACAGAAGAATGAAGATGAGAGTTAGGGCTGGGCGATGTACCGGTGTGCTGAGGTAGATATGATATTCACTTTTGTTGTTATATTAGTTGTGCAAATGTTTGTGTTTTATTTTTTCGAAATGACCCGGCTCAACGTCGACTAAGCCCCGACAAGAAACATAAGTTGCTCTGGCTCCACCCATTTGCAAACGCAGTTACTGTTTATTTCCCATCAAGATGGAGGAGACAGAAGGTGGTAGTTTTTTTTTTTTATATATATGTACAGTATATAAACAATTTAAACATAATTTGTTTTTCTAATAGAAAAATGTTCTGTTTTTCTCCACCATGTGTTATTAAATAAAATGTGTTGTCATTCAGGTGTTTCTCAGTATCATGATATGGTTAAAATGAAGCAAGATGAAAACAGAGATGCAGTGCAGTGTTTAATGTTCAGACCGACCTGAACAGAGCTTTGAGGTTCTCAGGAAGCTCAGTTCTGCCAGCGTAGCCTGGATTCATGGTGATGAAGATGCCCACAGAGGGACGGAGAGTCACCTCCTCGCCCATAAAGTTAAACCTCTGCTTCTTATCGCGGATGGCATCTTGGATACTTTTGACCTGGATAGAAACACCACAGACAATAAACTCATTCACAGCACTGAAAAAAGAAGTAGTTCTAGTCAAGGAAGATGTCAAAAGAAAAAAAGATTAAAGGATGAAGTTCTTTCTTCCTCAGAACCAGAAATGTCTGGACTAAAGCAAATTTGCTCATGGTGAAATGATCATTTGCAGCAAATATCGTCTGTAAATGAAGCTTCAGCAGAGATACACGTTATTTTCTAACTTTATTGTTTTAAATTCATTGACTAAACCTGCGGCTGTGCTTGTGAAGCTGGAGAGATGGTGGGACACGTGTGGACACCAATCACCTACAGTTGTCCTTCCCTCTTGGGGACCATTTCAGTCCAGCTGTTTAATTGCTGCTCTTTGCAGACTTAATCATTAAACTGTCATTTCAGGCAGATCTTTGGCCACAGAAATGAAATGAAATGAAATGAAATGAAATGAATGAAAAATACTTTATTCATCCCCGAAGGGAAATTCAGTATTGTAAAAGCTCACTTTTTTTTTTTTTTTTTTTTTTATAAATAAACAAAAAGTCAGTTAGTCTTGTTCTTTAGGGTGATGGTTGCTGGCAGGAATGAATTTCTGTATCTCTCCGTCCTACAGCGAACTTGACGCAGCCTCCCACTGAACACACTCTGTTGATTCTTCACCGTGTTGTGGAGAGGATGGGAAGTGTCCTCCATCATCTTCATCAGCTTGTGAAGCATTCTTTTTTGAACGATCAGCTCCAGCGGCTCCAGAGTTATCCCCAGCACAGAACCAACTTTCTTGATCAGCTTGTTTAGTTTCTTCAAGTCTCTGGTTCTGATGCTGCTGCCCCAGCAGATGGCTGCAAAGCTAATTGCACTTTCTACCACAGACTTATAGAAGATCTGCAACATCTTTTTGCAGACATTAAATGATTTTAGCTTCCTTAAGAAGAAGAGTCTGCTCAGACCTTTCTTGTAGATGTAGTCACAGTTGCATTTCCAATCAAGTCTGTTGTCCAGCTGAACTCCAAGGTATTTGTAGTTCTCTACCACCTCCACCTCCTCTTCCAGGATGTAGACAGGACTATGCTGCTTATTCTTGCTCCTCCTGAAGTCAACAATCATCTCTTTAGTCTTGCTGGTATTTAAGATGAGCTGATTGTTACTGCACCATTTCACAAACTGATTGACAAGTTCCCTGTATTCGGCTTCTTGTCCATCACTAATACACCCCACAACAGCAGAGTCATCAGAATATTTCTGCAGATGACAGGACTCAGAGTTATACTGGAAGTCTGAGGTGTACAGTGTAAAGAGGAATGGTGAGAGTACAGTCCCTTGTGGTGCTCCAGTGCTGCTGACCACCATCTCAGACACACAACCTTTCAGTCTCACAAACTGTGGTCTGTTTGTGAGGTAGTCGTAAATCCAGGTGGTTGTGGAGGATCCACCTGGAAGTTATGGAGCTTCTGACATAGCAAAGCAGGCTGAATAGTATTAAATGCACTTGAAAAATCAAAGAACATGACCCTCAAAGTGCTGCCTGACTGGTCCAGATGAGAGTGGGCTCTCTGAAGCAAGAAGATGATGGCGTCTTCAACCCCAAGCCCATTACGATATGCGAACTGTAATGGGTCCTGAAAGGTGTTCACTTGCTTGTTGAGGTGAGCCAGTAAGAGTCTCTCCAGGACTTTCATGATGTGAGATGTCAGAGCAACTGGTCTGTAGTCATTTGGTTCTGGTCCTGGTTCTGGTTCTGGTCTGTAGTCATTTGGTTCAGCTGGTTGTGGTTTTTTAGGGACTGGAACAAGACAGGATGTCTTCCACAGCACAGGAACTCTGTTCTGTCTCAGGCTGGTGTTAAAAAGGTGCTGGAGAACCGGACATAGTTGTTCTGAGCAGGTCTTGAGAACTCTGGGACTGACACCATCTGGACCTGCAGCCTTGTTCCGGTTCAGTTTTTCTAGTTGTTTCTTGACCTGGTCACAGGAGACAGTCAGGCTGGAGGTGGAGGCAAAAGAGGTCTCAGGATGTCCTGATGTGGAGGGAGATGAGGCTGTGTTCAGGTCCATGACTGAGGTGCAGGGTGACAGAGTGGAGGTGGGACAGGAAAGCTGTGGGCTCATGGAGGGTGTGTGGTGTGTTGGGTTGTCGGCAGGGGGGGAACTGAACCTATTGAAGAACATGTTCAGTTCGTTAGCTCTGTCCAGACCTCCGTCAGTCTGGTCCCCCTTTAGCTTGAAGCCAGTGATTTTCTTCATTCCCGACCATACATCCCTCACGTTGTTCTGCTGGAGCTGGCTCTCCAACTTCTTCCTGTTGTCCTCCTTCACTTCTTAGTCTGTGTTTTCAGTTGTTTTTGTGTGGTCTTCAGTAACTCCCTGTCTCCATCCCTGAAAGCTTTCTTTTTGATGTTCAGCAGCTTTTTCAGGTCACTGGTGATCCAGGGTTTGTTATTGGGGAAGCACCTCACTGTTCTTGTTGGAACGATGCTGTCCACACAGAAGTTTATGTAATCTGTCACACACTCAGTCATGGTGTTGATGTCATCTCCATGAGGTTCACAGAGGACATTCCAGTCTGTGGCCTCAAAGCACCCTCTCAGAGCATCTTCAGCCTCAGTAGACCAGGTTTTAATCGTCCTCCTAATGACTGGTTGCTGCTGAACGATGGGCTTGTAGGTGGAGGTGAGAAGAACCAGATTATGATCAGATCTTCCTAGAGGAGGCAGGGCAGAGGAGCTGTATGCATTCTTTGTATTTGCATAAAATAAGTCCAACATCTTATTTTCTCTGGTGGAGCAGCTGACAAACTGCTGGAAAGTTGGCAACGTAGCAGAGAGGGAGACGTTGTTGAAGTCTCCAGAGATCGCCATGAATGAGTTTGGATGCTGTGTTTGTAGTTTAGCCACGACGGAGCTGATGACATCACAGGCTGTCTCTGGTGCGGTACCTGGTATTATATAAACCGCTACCAGAATAACACAGGCAAACTCTCTGGGTAAATAATATGGACGGAAACTCACAGCTAACAGTTCAATGTCTCTTGTGCAGATCTTCTCCTTGACAGTGACGTGTCCTGGATGGCACCAGCGCTGACTGACCAGCACTGCAATTCCGCCTCCCTTCCGCTTCCCGCTGAGCTGTTTATTGCGGTCTGCACGGACCGTCTTGAAGCCGTGTACAGACGCATTACAGTCCGGGATGTGTTCATGCAGCCAAGTCTCGGTGAAACACATGATACTGCATTCTCTGTACTCTTTCTGAGACCTTGTTAGCACTTCGAGCTCGTCCATCTTGTTAGCTAGCGATCTCACGTTACCCATCACAACAGTTGGAAGAAACGGTTTAAATCTCCACCGTTTTTCTCTCTGCCTTACCCCCTGCCCTGCATCCTCTTGTCTTTCTCCTTAACTCCACTGGGATTTGACGTGTTATTTCGCTGAAAATCTTGATTTGGGAGAGTTTTAACAGTTGATCACGGTGGTAAACAATTTTTCCGTTGCTATGGATACACATCATAACAAGCAGTGAAAAAAGCCAATATACGAGGAAAAAAATCTCCCGAATTGCGCACCGTTGAAACCAGCATAAAAAATCCTCCAAGAAAAACCTAATCTGACGAATAATGTCGATAAAAAAGACAACTATATTAGAAAAAAACACAAAAGTTAAGGGAGAGCTTTCACAAATTGCAGCTACCTAGCAGCGCATTCCAGAATTAATTAATTAATAATTAATTATTAATTAATTATTAATTATTATTAATTATTATTATTATTATTAATTAATTAATTAATAGAATTAATTCCAGAAGTATCTAACTCTGACTTCCAGGAGACTAAAAAGGGAAAGACTCACGGTTACATGCTGTAATTCCAACATTCCACCATTTCGACATACCACCATTTAGTCATACCACGTTCCGAAATACCACCATTCCGACAAGGCTTTCCATGAAAGGAAACGTGAGCTAATGAGAGTTCAGCATCACAGACAGCGCCGGGTCACAACCCGGCCTCTCTGCCTGTTTTATTCAAAGCTTGTGATGTTTGAATGATATTAAACTGATACTGAATGATAATTTAAAGAATAACTTTCTTTTTTTCATACTGGACCTTATTTCTAGGAGTTTATACCTGCATTTACTCTCCGGTAACATTTTTGCATCACATTTACTCCTTTGGAAGATATAATGTTGAGTCGCCCTTCGGCATACATCCATATAATGGGAGAGATGTGTGGCGTTTTCTGTGTGTCAATTGTGGTGCGAGCAATACAACATCCCGATGTGCGTATACAGTACATCTCTAACACATTCCAGAATTATCTGCATGCACGCGCAGGTTATACCTGCCTGTGCGCATATATATGATCTTCTATTGCACGAGGCCATTCCTGCTCGTGCGGGTTTCTGTCAGGCAACCTCGCTTGAGGACAGCTGCGCTCTCGCAGGTGGCTCCAGCTCTCTCAGTTATTTTCAGCGCGGAGAAACTGAGTTTTGACACATGGGGCAGGACAAGGGGGGGCTGCTCCTGCCTTCTCCTGATTGGACACGAAGTTCAGTCTGACTGTCAGCCAGGAGAGACTGAACCGTCCTGTGGTACTCTTGGGGAAGATGTACAGCGGTGGTTTTAGCATCATATTCACCTCATGGGGCAAGTCTTCTATTAATCAAAGAATGTCTGGATAAACCTTTATGGATAGATTTTATTTCTAAGTAAACTGTAGCACCAAATATGACATTTCCCCGAAAATAGATCCTTTCCACTTGACATCATCACCGTGCGCATCGCAATTCTATGGGTTAAGCAGTCACAACCGACCGACCGTCTGTGGATAGACATTGTGTTTCATCGGTAGTCCTGTTGTAAAACAACGATTCATTGTTGTGTTGTCAGTGGATGTAAAAGCTGTTCTACTGACCCCATGCCGTGAAAGTTTTTGTCCATTCCAGCCATACCTTTGACCGAGGGCGCATAGACAGAAGATCTTTTGAGAAAAACATGGACATTGTGGCTAGCTTGGATCAACCGCTAAAACTTCCAATCCTTGAAACACTCCAAATTGTGCTTTGTTCACTTCATCACAGGTGCAACGATATGTAGATCATTTCGTGGTCTGATTACATGTGGATCGCTGCTTTTATAACAAGGGTTAGGGGTAATGTTGTCCCACCCTATAGTTGATTAAATTTTCTTTTAGGTGCATGTACAATTACAGCATAATTTTGGACATGTTAAGAATAAGGAGAAACCTTGATTAGCAGACAAAGATAAGAGATGGTTGAGGCAA
The DNA here is from genome assembly GCA_023101725.1 of Atherinomorus stipes. NCBI lineage: Eukaryota > Metazoa > Chordata > Actinopteri > Atheriniformes > Atherinidae > Atherinomorus > Atherinomorus stipes. Next base: position 445,922 of record JALJCO010008386.1, read on the forward strand.
ACAGTGTGGTTATAACTTAACCGTACCCAAAAAATGACCAAATTTACATCAACACGTCTGCTTGAGGACACTGTGTTAGCATTGTGCAAAGTAGCATCGTGCTGACTAACCTTTGCAAGAAGTCTTCCCATTGATGTCAGCATGACAAACGTCCATCACCCAACCACATACAAAATTGTACGTTTTGAGGGATTTGTAAGCTTTCAGCTCCTCCAGCATGTACGAGCTACTACATGTTACCAGGTAATTAAAATTGTCCGCATAGACAACTTCGTCATTTTAGAAAGTGACAAAGTCATGTTGCTGGCAAGCTCTACGCCAATATTGCTTTAACATTATGTTGTCTACCTTTTTCGACCCAAAAAATGGCAGATAGGCCCCGACATCCGGGTATTAGCTGACACAGTAAAAAGGGTCTAAAGTATGTCTGGAACAGCTAGCTAGCTTTCACACTGCTAAGCTAATGTGATGTTCCAGAAGATATTGGCTAGAAATGTTTTCCCTCTCCTCAGAAGCCGGGTGGGCCCTGAGACTTATTGCTAATACATTTCCTCTGTAAAATTGGAAAGCTATCTGACTTACCAATCTATAATATCAATAAAACACTGTGTATCAAACATGTTGCACCTGTGATTAACGTGTCTAATGTTATTGACACCCGACAGATCCACATGGTTTCCAGGCTGTGTTCCCTGGCTGAAGAAGCTGCTGCCGTGTTTCTGAGGATGAAGACAATCCACGAAGAAGACCATCCAGCCCGTTGCTGATTCATATAAATACAACACATTCCCACAATGTCCCAGTCTCTTCAATCTGACAGAATATGAGTCATGGCTACAGATTATACCTCAAAACAGTTGTAAGTGGTTAAAATGAAGTCAGCCATGTAGATTTTACTGTTTATACTCCACTTGTGTATTTTTAATGAACTTTAGAATATATTAGTGTTGTCAGTCAGTCAGACTTAAATTTGTGTGTCCAATCAGGAGGAGGCAGGAGCAGCCCCCCCTTTGTCCTGCTCCATGTGTTAAAACTCAGTTTCTCAGCGTGCACAGAAAATAACTTCGAGAGCTGGAGCCACCTGTGAGAGCCAGCTGTCCTCAAGCGAGGGCGCCTGACAGAAACTCGTGCGAGCAGGAATGGCCTCACAAAACCTGCGCGCGAGACACTTAATAGTTTGTGCATGCAGATAAATCTGGAATGTGTGAGAGATATAATACGTGTGAGGAGATGTATTGCTCGTGCCACAACTGACACAAAGAAAACACCATAGAGACGGGGCAGCCTCTCTATAAGGAATCATCTGCAGCAAAACTCCTTCACTTCATCAATACTTCAAGTAGAATGAATGAACGAACGAACTAGTACAATTTTAGCTGAGTAGAGTTGTATAATGGTGGTTTTAGGCTGGTTAACAGCAAGTCTGAGCGTGTCTTACCTTAAAACTGTCTATCTTTGTTCATTCCTGTTCACTTCGGATTAGCTCGGTAAGCATTAGCTTGGCTGTCAATCATTTGCCCCATGGCTTGGAGCGGCCCTGTCTTTTCCCATTACAATATTTTCCCGGAGTGACGACACACGCGACACGGCAAGATGGCAACGGTGGGAAACGTCCAATACTACGTCCAATTTTTTTAATGTGGGTCCAGGGAGCAGACCTTTAGAAGTGTGTGTATGTATACTGTGCTAGTGTTCTCACGGTCCTCTGTACTTTGGAAACCAAGTCAGTACCAGCATTCTTGTTGTACTGTCGGTACCTGTATTTTCATGGTACCAGAGATACTGGAGGTGTTCATCCGCCAAACAGTTCAGTGAAGATGTCTACTCTAAACGCAGTGGGGCTGCTGCTCCGCCTCATCTCGTTGGTGAAAAAGAGCAACAAGGAGCCATAAATGTTTCCTCCACAATCATTTAGGAGTAGCGGGCCGCCATTCCTAATCCCAGCTGTCCACATGCGGCTGCACTCTGGCTGTATAGCGTTCTGTTCCAACCTCCACAACGCATCATCCCACGCCAGCTGCTAGAGTCAGACATCTCTGCATCTTTGCACACTGAGAACGCCTGAGGTTGAAAAAAAAACGGTGACGCAACTGGAATTAGGTACGCATGAGTTGGCAATGAGGCTTTGAAGATAATTAAACTTTATAAATAATATTCTTGGAGGGTGATCCATCACCATGTCCATGAATCAATAGACACGGTCTAAAACTGCTTCACTCCAAGTGGGTGTGCTCACATGTGTATGCTGTTATCTTTTATCCTATAATTACCTTCTGTAAATTACCTATAATTTACGGGAAAAGTACTGTACGGATTGACCTGAAATTTTAACCAGCCTTGTGCCTCAGCCCGAGGACAAACTCTATAAATTTTGGTGGGTATTCTGGATCACCTTCTGGAATTTTTTGAAGGATTCTTTATCATTGTGAGATTGGTCATGTTGGAAAGGCTGTTGATGAGGCGTGAGTGCCCCCTTGTGGCAGAAGTGTGCAGCTGCAGGACTGAGCACATGATGTCCGGATGCAGAAATGAAACTTATGAGCAGCAGTGAGCACGAGGAGAGAAGACTGTTGGAAAGACTTCTAACCAGCTGATGGTATGGTGATCTGTGTGCATCTGTGAAGAACTGTGGCTATGGCCGAATGTACACCCTATTCCCATTTTATAGGTGTGTCCGAATTACCAAAAACAAAAAAGTAGTGCACTCAAAATTACCCACAATGCATCTTGAAAACTAGTGTGCTTCGATGGTCCCCAGATGGGTCAATATATAGACCACAACGCATTGCGGTCAGGAAAGCTGAATGGCGCGAGGTGTTGGACACATCGAGCGGCAGAAAAAAGGAGAGAAAAAAAAACAACAGAAAAGAGATTGAACGCAGTGTAAGTAAATTAAAATATTTTCACTAGAAATTACAGATTTGATTTTGAATTAAATCTTTTTGTGCATCGTGGGTGCCGCTGTGGTTGCCACGATGACAGCTGGTAATCATATGATTTGCAGCGAGTAAAAAGTAGTCAGCTTCATGTTCAAATTGCAGGTGAAATGAGTGCACGAGATAGTCAGCTATATAGTGCAGCCCAATGTGGTGTATGAGGGGCTAGGGAGTAGGGAGGACATTCGGACACAGCCTGTAAGTAACTCGTTGTACTTCTGCCCGAACAGGATGTTTATTTAGCCTTTAATGTTATTTAGCTTATTTGCTTATTCAGAAGTGTTCCTCCATTCACCATGTGCCTTTTCATGCTATTAAGCTAGCTGACCTGTTACATGCCAGTTACTGTAACTGTTAGCCTTGAACACATATGCATGTTTAGTCCTAAGTAGAAGGGATTTATTAGTAATAATTAATACCTTGAATGCGGTTATTTGCTGAACGAATGTTCCTCATGGCTTTGTATTTCTGTGTTTATAGACCACACTCACTTCCATCCAGCATTCACCTTAACTAGACTGGAATTCCTCACCTGGAAGCCTGTCGTTTGTTGCATTACTGTGCTGTTGTGATTAAGAGTGACCAATAAAGACAGTTAACTGTTCAAGTGAGTCCCGTGTGTTCTGACCAACACCCCATGGTGAACATCAAACCTCCTTAGCAACGCTTAAAATCTTACATCAACTTCACCCTAATAGGCCAAATTTTGGGAATTTTTGCATATAACTGCATACAAATGACCCGAGTGTTTGGTAAAAAATTACAAGAAAGGATCTCAATGAGTTCTAGATTGTTTTGAAAGTTGATCCAGATCCAGAGAAAATTCAGGGTACTATGATCCAGAACACACAAGAATAAGGGAGTCGAGCTGCTTGGCGGCGGTAATGAACTTTCTAAGTGAGATCTGTGGTGGCTGGCATCTTTTATTGCTTTTATGTTTTTGTATTTATTATTTTTTCAGGTTGATGAAACTTGCATAGTTACAAAAGCACATTTGTAGTAAATACTTGAAGGCAAAATGCCACTGCAGGCAGATTTCATTTATCTGTTCAGGTTTCTAGCTTTTAAAGAGGTGAATAATTTAAAAGTGGATATATTGCAGAATTTTTTGTTTATTTATTTATTTTTTTTACCATGGTATCAAATTTGGTATTGAGTAGCGTGGAAATTCACTGGTATTGATATCTACTACTGAATTTCTGTTATTGTGACAACACCATACTGCGTGTGAGTGTCACTGCTCCAACAGCAAAGGTCATCCATGAATGTATGGGGGGAAAAATTGGTTGGCAAGCCAACCGACGTTTGTTGGGAAGTTTCAGATAAATAAACTAATGGACAAACAACAACGTTGTTCAATCTTAAAATGCAAGCGTTTGTAGAAAAAAAAGCTCTCACTCATCAGCGTCTCATTAATATGACGAAGCACAATCAGCGTGGAACAGCTGTCAGACTGTTCCTCACTGTGCAGCTTTGCTTTCAGGAGGAGGTCTGATCAGTGAGATGAGGATGCTATCAGCCGGGGTTGGCTGGATGGATGAACCACTGCGGCTCTGCTTGTCTACATCATGACTAAACCAGTTATCAGGAATGAACTCTCTGCGCACACTTCGGCCTGTAAGAGGCTTTATGAATTTAACATGCGGGTGCTGAAAGAGCGTGGCGAGTTGACAGCTGCAAAGAGAAGGAACATCTCTTCATGGCTGAGTACTCGGCTACAGATCGCTCAGTCATACTAACACAACGCAGGGGGGTTGGGAGGGGGGCAAAAACAAACAAGTCAGCTACAGCAGCACCAAGTTTCCATGAGAACATCAATGCAGCTTGTTTTTCATGTGATGTGACAGCGCTGCTGCCCGACAGAGATACCAGGGGAAGTAAAATGGGAAAAACACTTCAGAAAGTTAAAGATAGCCGGCGTTTAGAGCGGCTTGACCCACCGGGCTCTTCCTCCACTCTCCACATCCGTTAACTGCACACATCCACTCCTCACTGTTGACTGGAAATGTTCCCACCCTCTTCAAATCTGCAGTTGTCAGTCCCATACTGAAAAAAACTGGTTCAGATCCAAATGACTTCAATAACCTTCGCCCCATTTTTCATCTTCCCATCATCTCCATAATCCTGGAAAAAACTGGTGTCTCCCAGCTTCACTCTCATCTCACCCACAAAAACCTTTGAAAAAAAGACCCATGGCTAAACCACGCCCCCAGATGAATGAGAGACAAACAGAGGGCCGCCTTACCCAAAACACCCGGGATCTCCCGGGGGGTGAAGTGCATTGAAGTTAGTCAATTTTTCTACGTTTTTATGTCTTTATGGGTTTTTTTTTAGTTTAAAATGGTTAAACAGTGTGCATGGGGTACATGCATCTCCAACACTAGGTATCCTGAGAGGCTGGGCGACAGGGTATATTTTTTGCCTTTTCCCAAGCCACATCAGACAACCATTCACACTCACATTCATACCTAGGGACAATTTAGAGTGATCAATTAACCAAACATGCATGTCTTTGGAGGAAGCCGGAGTAACTGGAGAGAACCCACGCGTACACAGGAGAACATGCAAACTCCACACAGGAGGGCCACTGTTGGAATTGTTTGAACCCCCTCCCCAGCTGGGAATCGAGCTAGCGACCTTCTAACTGTGAGGCTGCAGTGCTAACCACCACGCCACTGTGCAGCCCAGCAAATTGGATATCGGTCAAATTCCAAAATCATGCATCCCTGATTATTAACTGTGCAGGCTGAAGCGAGACGCAGCAGGTTTGTGTTGCTGGAACGGAGGCAGAACCTCCTCCATTTATCTCCATATTCTCATGTCTGGCTGCTGAATGTGGGACCGGCCCGCCACCTGTGTTTCAGGCCTGAGCGGCTGATGCTAGCTGCTCCCGCTTCCTCAGGATGGATTACAGGTGTGTACTCTGTGCTGGCTCCGCTGAGGCAGGCTCAGTGCTGGAGCTGTCACAGCTTGAGTTTGATGCCTCTCTGTTCTCAAGGTCTGCTTCTCCACGTATAAGCCGGCACGATTTATTATTCATTCAGCCAGGCAACACCTATTCATTCTTCTGGCACTTTAAAATTCTCTAAGTACTGTGGACTTCCACAGCTTATGGAGGAAGACTGCTTGACTTTCATCTCTGCTTACGGGAGAAAAAGAGAAGGGCAAAGAAGTGACGGTTAAGCCTGGCAGTGAATAATGATCCTCTGGGCGAGCTCCATCTCCATTATCTTCACCATCATCGTGATCATAATCAGCGTCCTTATCAGCCGTATACATTTTGCTTTGACAGTATTGCGTGTGTGAAGATAGTGTCAGTGGCGATGGCGTGCTGGATTTGAAAACATGTGAAACTTATGAAGGCACGGGGAGGGTCTGTTTGATCCGGGAAAACAGATAGCAGGGAAGCTAACATCAGCTGAAACACACAGAATATGGCTGATTTCTCAGAATAGGCCTCGTATCAAAGTGCTTGCTACTGTGGGACACTGTTGAAGCCAACACAAGACTTTTCTTCTTTCTGAGTTATTATGCAAAAAGTGGAGACAGAGGAGGAAAGCAGGGTAAAAATGGATCAGTTCATCCTCAGCTGCAGGAAGATGGACCATCTCAGAGCACAATTCAGCACATACCTGCAAACGGCTGATCTGTTACCAGGCTGATGGGGAAATATGCGCACTGGTTTAATGAAACACACAAAACCTGGTCAAATTTTATTTTGTAATCTTCAGGACCAGTTCTCCGGGATCCTTCAAGGACTTTCCAAAACTCTTCTTTGGATGTTTCTTCATTTTGTTCCGTTCTCTGTCCAGATGATCCCACACTGGTCATTAGTTCCCCAAAACATCGGGGGGGGTAGCCGGCAATAATGTTGAGGTCCAAGTCCTGGGGAGGATCCATCCCTTTCTAAAACCCCTTGAGGTCCAGGTCCTGTGGAGGCTCCATCCCTCCATCGGACCCGTAGGATTCATCCCTCCATCAGCTGATCCAGTTCTGGGGGGTGTTCCAGAAAGTGGGTTTTTTGAGAATTCTGAGATGGGGAAACTTTGAGTCACCTGTTCCAGAAATATCTAAAACTCTGAGTCCGTCACCATGGTAACAGAGTCTGTGAACATGACCTGCTGCTGGCAGGTTATTTTTGAGAAACCCTACCGTCTCCTCTACACAAAACGAGAAAGATAGTGAGAGGACTTTACATAACTTCAACACTAATGACATCATTTCTTCATCGTGTCATCAGACGTTCTGCAGTTCCTCAGATTCTCCAGCCGGACATATCCGACTGCGTGAGCATGAGATGATGTCACAGTAACACTTATACATTGTGCCGTGATACTTTTAAATTTTCTTCTGTAAATGGGATCTTTTTTTCTAACGTTGGTAACAAAACATTTTAGAAAGACAACGATGTGTGGAGTCATCAAGAAAGTCTTCACACGTCTCCGAGAATGTGTGATGGTGGAAATGTACTGTGGCCTCTGGATCCCAGTAGACGTGTTTATGACCCAGTGTGAAATAAAAGTAAAAGGTGTCCAATCATGGTCTGGTAGTACAATACACTACCTTCTAAAGATTTAAACTTTAAATTTAATTTTCAGTATTCTCTGTGTACGTATCTCCCAAGTCAGGCTTAATCTAAACAAAATTAAGATTTTATGTTTTCCCCTAATATTTAACCCTCGTGTAAAGTTAAATATTCAGTTTGCGTGGAGGAAAGTGGATTCCCTTTTCTACATTAGCTGTATTTACGGTACATGGAGCAGTTTTGATCCGATTGAACGCCAGTCAGAATAAAACTGTGAACATATATGAAAAAATTTTCAATCTGATTGAGATGGGTGGTTTAAACCTTTTCACAATCAGATCAGCAGGAAACAATGAGCATGTAAACACTTGTTCTGATGGTTTCTGTGGTACGTTGTCTGCGCATGCTTGAGCCACGTGGGGGTTGCATGACGTAACAGATTCAGGGAGGACGGCAGAAGCTAAACAGAACAGGACTGTGGAGGATGCAACGCTTTTGTTAAACCCAGCAAACGCTGTGCAATTTTGGCCGTTTTTGCCGATTTTCCAGTCGTGTGACAAGTTTGGCGATCGGGCCGACTCTTGGCCAAATCGTGTGTCGTGCAGTATTCTAGAGGGTCACGAGAGACGATTGGCACCTCACGACCAGCTCCCGATCAGAAATCATGAGTCACAAGAAAATTTAAACCTGTTTGATATTTCGGTCATGGCTCATGAGTGAATCGCATGTTGAAGCGGCGCCACGACCAGACTGAGAACTCTTTCCTCAGAGATTTTCACATTTCGCATGCGTGAAACAAAAGCAGAAGTAAATCAGAGGTAGCATGGTGACATGGTGTCATTTGGACGGAGTTCTCATTGTAGAAGCGACAGACCGTACAGCCCATGTCTGCTCAGCCAATTCCTCATCCACACACGACATTGTCGCCTTTTATTTTTGGTGAACTCTTCACACTGCAAAAACTCAAACCTTAGCAAGTATATTTTTCTTATTTCTGGACAACATATGTCATCACACTCAAAATAAGACAAAACTGCTTAGAGAAACATTTCAGTGAGATATAAGATTTTGTTTTAAGACAATGCATTTCATTTCAAGACATCAATAAAAAAAATTTTTTGCTTGTAATAAGCAAAAAAATCTGCCAATGGGGCAAGCAAAATTTTCTTGATAAGATTTCTTGAAATAAGACGCATTGCCTTAAAATAAGTAAAAAAAAAAAAAAAGATTTTTTTGCTGAAGCAAAAAAAATTCTGCCAATGGAACAAGCAAAATGATCTTAAACAGTTCTACATTCCGTCCCGGCGAGTTTACGACACTACGGAAGCCGCGGCAGATGAGACTGTGCGTTCTCTTTTTCTTTCTTTCTTTGTTTTAAATCAAAAGCCAACCTCTCTTGTTTTTGTCCGATGCTGTTTCGCTCTTAGCACAATGTAAACAGTGAATTTCTTCTTCTACGCTTGCATTATCGGCAGAGTAGGCTTTGAATGCCGTGGCTTCCGTAGTGTCATGAATTTGCATGAGCACGCAAATAGAAAGTGCAATGTACTATTGTTTAGGCTATAAAAATATAATAAATGATGTCGTTTTCAGTAAATTATGGACGCTACTCACTTTGGACACATGGATTACATTGGACGAGCAGTATGGAGGAATAATGCACCAAGTTTTTGTGGATTTTTATGGACCTTTTTGGTTCAGTCACTGATGAACTCTATTATATGAAAGTTGGGGACAACGAAAACCTGTCCGATCTCCAGCTGCATTTGAGATATTAAAAAAGTGCTCCACAGTCTTGCTCATCATGAGGGTGAGTAGAAAATGTACGTACATCATTCTGTAATATTCCTTTAACGTTTCATCACCCATTAGTATTAAAAAACTGGACATGTTTATTCTTTCACAATTCCTGCCTCTAGCTCCTTTAACCAAGTGTTGCAGAGATCTCTGAATAAGTGACTTTAAGTAACTTTCATGCTGGTTTTCATCACAGATCAGTTTGCACTATCTGGTTTTTAGTCTAAATTTTTATTGACAAAAAAAAAAAAGATAAGAAATATGGTCAATGTTTTCATTTTTCCGTTTGTCCTTAAACATAAAAATGAAAAAATACAGTTGGAGCTTCTTAATCCCATCTTAATCGACTCGAGCTGTAGCATGCAGGGATCAGTTGACCCCCAGAGAGAGCTTTGATGTTGGATGATTTTGGTGGAACTAACATGTTGATTTGTGCATTTCATAACTTTGGTTTAGCTCTGGCAACCACAGTCATTTTTTTCTCAGACAGACATACTCACAGAGAGGCAATTCTTAGTGGTTGCACCTGCTTGTGTGGATGAAACACTGGTTCATCATTTGACTTTGGAATGAATAAATAACATAAGTGATCCTGTGATGGACTGGCAGCCTGTCCAGGGTGTACCCTCCCCCTCATTTAGTAGCTGCTAGGATAGACTCCAGCTGCCCTGCAACCCTGAATTAGATTAAGCAGAAATAGAATTTCAACGGATATACTGTAAAAAAAAAAATCATAAATTTTAAAGGCCCACAACAGAACGGCAGTTTTGTCAGTGACGCGCTCTCTATCTGCGGCTAAACTAGCATCCATCTTTATCGTACCTGTACTGTGGTTTGCTCCCTTCTCCCCCCCCCCCCCCCCCCCCTTTCTCCGGTAATGTTTCCTTGCATTTCTTTGCTGAATCTGACATGATGCGTGTTCAGAACACCTGCTGTGTTCATATCTGGTTTTGCTAACGCGGTGCACAACCAATAGTCGGCTGCAATGTCAAGGCTCCGTCCCAGATCCAAAAGTTACATTGTACAGTTTCTGAGCCTCGGGACACCACTTGGCAGTGATGTCTCGAAAATGCGCATAATGAATGTTGGTGTGCCATCAAAACAAGTCAGAAACTCGGTTGCGTTGTGTGTCTTTAAATACAAAGCCCGACAAAGATATCGGTAACAGTGAATAATCAGTTTAAATCTGTTGTTGATATTGTCGTTAAAAAAAAAAGCAGATCTACTGGGATTTTCACACTGAACCATCGCTAGGTATGCAGGAAACCATCTCCAAAACACATCAGCAGCAGAGGAGGGTGCCATACCTGTCAGCTAGAAACAGGTCAGGTCAGAATTTGCTGGAAGCATCTTTAAAGTATGGATCCATCCAGCCTTGGATCAAGGCTTCAGGCTGCTGCTGGTGGAATGGTGTGGGGAAGATTTTCTTGGTCCACTTTTGGCCCCTTAGTGCCAATGTTGCATGGTTTAACCACCACAGCCTCGTACCTGATGCTGACCATGTCCATCCCTTAATGACCACAGTGGAGCATCTTCTATATATGTAGATATAAGCTTATATATATATGTATATATATATATATATATATATATATATATATATATATACATATACTGTATATTAGGGTTGTCAAAAACATCGATACTCCGAAAAGTATCGATACTGAAACACAGTATGGACAATGATACTAATTTGCCATGGTATCGATACTACAGTGCGCGCACTCGACAGGCAGCAGCCAGCAGGTAAACGGCGGCTGACCGACCGACAGGCAGGCAGAGATCCTGACAGCTCATGTTTCTGCTGCTGGAAGTCCAGACCAGATGGTCTTATTAGAAAATTAATTAATTAATTAATTTAATTAATTTATTTGTATAGCAAAGAAAGACCAGGGGGGAAAAAAAGAGAAAAGAGGAGATAATAAAAGGAGAAAGGAAAAAGAGGAGACTGGTGCCGGCCCCGGGAGAGGGGGGGGGGGGGGGGGGGGGAAGAAAAAAGGGGGGGGAACCGGGGGAGGGGGGGGGGGGGGGTGGGGTGGGGGGGGGGGGGAGGAGAAAGGGGGAGAGAAAAAAAGCAAAGGGGAAGGGAGAAGAGAAAGCAAAGAAGAAGGAGAGAGGAGAGGGGGGGAGGGGAGGGGGAGTCGAGAAAAGAAAAAAAAATGAAGAAGGAAAAAGTCTTGTTTGGAAGTATTTCACATGCAGCAGACGAAGAAGGAAAAGCGAAAGACGTAGACAGGTCTGTGTGCAAACAGTGCGTCAAAGCGGTCGCAACGAAGTCCAGCAGCACAGCAAACCTAGCGAAGCATCGACATTGACCGACATCCTGGCCTTCATGATGAATTCAGACAGGTTAGTTACTTAAAGCTCCCGTTTATTATGGAACTTAAAAACGCGTTATTAGTGATGGTTAGCGCCACTGCTAGTTCGCATTTCACAACCTTGACTTTAAGAAACAGGTGTATGGTGCGTTCACCGGGAACATTTCTGTGTCACTCTAATTTCTTCGGATGATATTCACATTTCTCGCCATCTGTGTATGAGCGCTATATAATGCGAGTGAAGGAGGCAGCGGGAGTGGATCTCTATAGAACATTATCTGCAGCAGAACTCCTTCATTTCACCAATACTTTTAAGATGAATGAGAGAACGAGTACTGCTGTCCTGTTCACAACTGGTTGCTGTCAACTTGAATAGTTTAATACCTCAAAATATTGTTCTATTTTTTTTGTGTTTACCTCAAACCAAAAGTGGCGTCATTGTTGCTTATTATTATTATTATTATTATTATTATTATAGTTTGCACAAAGTCAAAACCAGTTTCTTTTTTTTTTTTTGCATTGCCTCAGAAAACTGTTGTTTGTATTTTTTTTTTTTTTTTTACTATTGTTGTCACTTTTAGATTTTGGATGTTTTACATATGAAAAAAATAATACCTCAGACAACCTCAAAATATTGTCAAATTGCATTATATTTGGGTATTTTTTTGCATTTATTTGCACTTTTATTCAACAAGCATAAGATAAGAGAGTTTCAAGTTCATACAAATATTTCTTATGTTTTTAAGTATTTGTCTCTTTTTTTGTCACCTGTAGTATCGAAAATGGTATTGAGTATCGAATATTTTTTCAGATATCGATATCGAGTTTGAAATTTTAGTATCGTGACAACCCTTGCACACCTTCTACTCAGCCAGTTCTGAACTGGCTGAGTGGGGGGGGGGGGGGGCTGGGTGGGTCCCTCCCGGGGGTGGGGGGGGGGGGTCGGGTGTGGTGGGGGCGGGGGGCGGGAGGTGTCGGTAGGGGGGGGGGCCGGGGGGCCGGGGGGGGGGGGAGGCGGGCCTCATCTCTTTGCGGGGGTCTGGGGGGGGGGGGGAACACGTTATAGGGGGGGGGGGGGGGGGGGGGAGGAGGGGGGGGGGAGGGTGGTGGGGGCCGTCTGGGGGGGCGCGCTTGGGGGGGGGGGGGGGCGGGGGGGGGGGGGGCGGGGGGGGGGGGCGTTATCGGCCCGGGGTGGGGCGGGCCCTGGGGGGGGGCGGGGGGGGCGCGGGGGGGCGGAGGGGGGGGGGTCTGGTGGGGGGGGGAGGGGTCTCTTCTGGGGTCGGGGGGGGGGGAGGGGGGGGGGGAGAAATGAACTCAGCTTTAAAGATGGGGACCACAGTTAATTTATGTTTTAACAGAGGGGGCAATCACTTTTTCACACAGGGTGAAGCTTACCCCCAAAAAAAAAAAAAAAAAAATCTTCATTCAAAAACTGCATTTAGTGTTTACTTGTGTTATCTTTGACTCACATATAAAAAAATTTGTATGATCTGAAACATTTAAGTGTGACAAACATGCAAAACATTAAGAAATCAGGAAGGGAGCAAACACTTTTTCACACAGCTGTACATATATATATATTTATATAGCCTATATATCACACAGTTGTGTGAAAAAGTGTTTGCCCCCAAAAACAAAACGCATAAAGATTTTTCTTTTTTATATCTGAGTTATTGCATCAGATTCTTTCAGGGTCTGCACTTCAAGTTTTAAAACATGTAAGCAACATAAACAGCACAAAAGATAAGCGGAAGGCTGTTTTCCATCCTCCACTTTTAAATCAGATCAGAGTAGGGTCCAATTATGAGCAAGTCCTTGGGTGCAAAGGTGCCAGGCTTGGTGGATTAAACTTCTGACTGAGGCAATTTACTCTTGCAGTCTGTGATGAGGTGGCTATTTACTTCAACAGAGCTATAAGGGGCTTATTTCTGACTGCAGCTTGATTTTTGGATGGAATATTCAGAAATAAGATGACAACTCACATTTAGCACCACCTGGTCTGCAGAAGCATCCAGCAAAAAGTGGCCCTGCTATGAAGTCTGCTTTAGGATGTGGAGGGAATGTAACTTGTTCTTACCTGGACAGCCACCACAGAAAGCACCTCCACGGAGATCCTGTTGAACTCATCAAAGCACCCCCACGCTCCAGTCTGAGCCAGGCCTTTGTAGATGTTCCCACAAGACTGTTGGACAGACAGATGTTTGTCATGCTCAAAGAAGAACATGAAAACATAAAAATAACTCGATAACTGGTCATGTGTTTGCTGTGGTCCAGGTGTGATGACGTCCAAATGTGAACAGGATGATGAAGAGGACTGTCTAAAGACAAGTTGTCACTGAATCAGAACATTCAAAGATCAGGTCATCGTTTAAATACATTTTTGTTTGTTTATTTGTTTGTTTGATCTTTTTTTTCTTTTTTTCTGGTGGGGGTGGGGGGGGTGTCATCTTTTTGGAGAACAGCCATCCCGAATTAGCGGCCCGCGAGAGCAAAATGCCCAGCCCGCGCAGACCCGGTAATAGGGATTTTTATCACGCTTCGGTGTTCCGAACTTCCGGTTTGAAACACTTAGAGGGCCCACTTCCGGCCCAGTTCAATGTCCCTGCTTTACTTCGTAGATAGCGTGAATAAACGCCAATCCTACTGAAATTTTCACGGATTCCAGACTGAAGTAACTAAGGAAGAAGTGGATCAAAGCGATCGATTTGCCGCGGTGAAGGGCCGAACTTTATAATAAAACACACGTTTGTTTGTCGCCGGTGGGGCACAACACCGGCACTTCACAGCATGCTAGCATTAGCCAGCTAGCGTTTACTGACGTGCTTAACATTGTGCGTCTTAAAACACACAAACATCTGAAAATCTAAACTAAATTCTGTCTTGAAAGCCCTAAAAATACTAGAAGCCACTAAACCATATCAATTAAATTCAAGTAGTGCACCTGTATTGCAAAACTGTAGTGACACCAATCAAACAAGTCTGAAATATGAGACCAAATTCCACATTTATTCAAATGATTCAAACTGCAAAACTAAATTGACTTATAAAAAAAAAAACAAAGTAGTGCAACTGCAAACACAACCTGATAAATAGAAATTATCGTTTTTATCGTAGGATGACAAATTGTTATTGTGGGGAATTTCTTTGACGATATATCGCACACGATAAAATATTGCCCATCCCTAGTCAGAATCAGATTTTAAACAATCAGATTCCTGATTGGTCCTGACTGGTTTTGGTCCACTGTTCATAGAAAGCTGCTCAAATGTGTCTGGGACAGTTTTGTTTGTTTGTCTGTTTTTCAATTATTATTTCCAACCAAAATTCAAAAGCAATATTTTATTTCATTAAAGTATAATTTTGTAAATTTTTATTTATTATTAGTTTCTTTCTTGTCATCTGAATTACTATAGTGAATTTAGCCTTTTTAAACTGGAGGGTATGAATAACTATGTATGTGTATATATACATATATATATATACACACATACAGTATATGTATGTGTATGTATGTATTAGGGCTGGGAATCACTAGGTACCTTGCGATACGATACTATCACGATATTTTGCCTACGGTAACGATAATATCACGATACAGTGATTCTGCAAAAATCAATATATTGCAATAAATTTATTGACGATAGACCACAGTATTTGTCCCTGAAGACATTCCAAATTTATCAACCAAAGTGAATCCATGTGAAATGAATTACAAAATATTATCATTCAGAAGCACATAAGTGACATCAGTTCAAATGAAATGAGCAAAACAGTAAAACAAAGTGCAAAGTGGTTCTTCTTAAGGAAGCATATAAAAAATAAACATTTCAGTCATTATTTCTTCATAATCTCAAACAACTGGCAGTTCTATGAAAACCTGGACACACATTTTAATTTGTACTTTACACCATGTTCAAAGTTTAACCTGCAGCCTGCACATAGATATCAGTGCTGATGCAGGGACTTTTCTACATGCTGAACCACTGCAGACAGAACAACGAAATCTCGCGAGATCTCACTGATCTATTAAACTCTCGCGAGATTTCGTAAAATATCGATACAGCATTTTTTTTTAATATCGATATGATATCGCAACACAAAATATCGCGATATTTCAGTGTATCGATATTTTGGCACACCCCTAGTATATATGTATATATATATATATATATATATATATATATATATATATATATATATATATATATATATATATATATATATATGTATATATATATATATATACATAAATACATACATATACAGGTACTAACCAAGAAATTAGAATGTCCTGAAAAAGTTCATGTATTTCTGTAATTCAACTTAAAAGGTGCAATTTACATATTGTTTAGACAAATAATATGTGAATATTATTGCTGATAAGGACTTGCAGTTTAAGAAAACCCTTAAATTCTAAAACTCAAAAAATTTGAATATTGCATGAAATCAATTTAAAAAGGGCTCTACAGTATATATATATATATATATATATATACACTGCCTGGCCAAAAAAAAGTCGCCACCTGGATTTAACTAAGCAAATAGGTACGAGCCTCCTATTGGATAATTACTGCATGGGCGATTATCTTTTAGCTGGCAACAAGTTATTTAACCCCAACTGGTGCAATGACTTGCTTCTCATTTCCTAAACAACCATGTGGAAAGACACATCCGTGGTCGTGGAAAACATGTTAGTCTGTTTCAGAAGGCTCAAATCATTGGCATCAAGAGGTGAAAACATCTAAGGAGATGCAGAAACTACTAAAATTGGGTTAAGAACTGTCCAACGCATTTTTAAAAACTGGAAGGATTGTGGACCATCGTCTTCCAGGGGAAAAAGGCAGGTGAAGTGATGCACCTATCATGCCTAGTGCCTACTGTACAAGCCTGTGGGGGCAGTGTGATGATCTGGGGTTGCTGCAGTTGCTCAGGTCCAGGTTCAGCAACAGTATGAGCTCAAAGAATGAGGTCAACTGACTACCTGAATATACTGAATGACCAGGTTATTCCATCAATGGACTTTTCTTCCCTTATAGCACAGGCATATTCCAAGATGACAATGCCAGGATTCATCAGGCTCAAATTGTGAAAGACTGGTTCAGGGAGCATGACACGTCATTTTCATACATGGATTGGCCACCACAGAGTCCAGACCTCAACCCCATTGAGAAAGTTTGGGATGTGCTAGAGAGGGCTTTGCGCAGCGGTCAGACTCTACCATCATCAATGCAAGATCTTGGTGAAAAATTAATGCAACACTGGATGGAAATAAATCTTTTGACATTGCAGAAGCTTATCGAAACAATGCCACAGCGAATGCGTGCCGTAATCAAAGCTAAAGGCGGTCCAACAAAGTATCAGAGTGAATGACCTTTTTTTTTGGTGGCGACTTTTTTTTTTTTGGCCAGGCAGTGTATATATATATATATATATATACACACACACAGCAGTGTGAAAAAGTTTTTGCCCCCTTCCTGATTTCTTACTTTTTTGCGTGTTTGTCACATTTACATGTTTCAGATCAACAAACAAATTTAAATGTGAGACAAAGACAACACGAGTAAACAGAAAATTCAGTTTTTAAATAAAGATTTTTAATAGTAAGGGGGGAAAAAAATCCAAATTTAAATGGCCCTGCATGAAAAAGTGATTGCCCCCTAAACCTAATAACTGGTTGTTCCACCCTTAGCAGCAACAACTGCAATCAAGTGTTTGTGATAACTGGCAGTGAGTCTTCTACAGCGCTGTGGGGGAATTTTGTTCCACTCATCCTGTTGTAATTCAGCCACATTGGAGGCTTTTCCAGCATGAAACACCTTTTAAGGTCATGCCACAGCATCTCAATGGGATTCAGGTGGGGACTTTGACTAGGCCACGCCAAAGTCTTCATTTTGTTGTTCTTAAGCCATTCAGAGGTGGACTTGCTGGTGTGTTCTGGATCATTGTTCTGCTGCAGAACCCAAGTGCGCTTCAGCTTGAGGTCACCAACAGATGGCCGGACGTTCTCCTTCAGGATTTTTGGTAGAAGCAGAATTCATGGTTCCATTTACCACAGCAAGTCCTCCAGGTCCTGAAGCAGCAAAACAGTCACAGACCATCACACTAAAACCACCAAATTTACTTTTGATATGATGTTCCTTTTCTGAAATGCTGTGTTACTTTTACGCCAGATGTAAAGGGACCTACACCTTCCAAAAAGTTCAACTTTTGTCTCGTCAGTCCACAGAGTATTTTCCCAAAAGTCTTGGGGATCATCAAGATGGTTTCTGGCTAAACTGAGACGAGCCTTTATGTTCTTTTTGCTCAGCAGTGGTTTTGGTCTACTAAACTTTGTCAAGCAGGTCCTATTTAAGTGATTTCTTAATTGAGAACAGGTGTGGCATTAATCTGGCCTTGGTATAGCTGAAGAAATTGAGCTCAGTTTTCCAAAGATGTGATAAACCACAGTTAATTTATGTTTTAACAGGGGGGGGGCAATCACTTTTTCACACAGGGCCATGGAGGTTTTGATGTTTCCCACCCCCTAACTAATAAAAATATTCATTCAAAAACTGCATTTTGTGTTTACTTGTGTTATCCTTGACTCACATTAAAATTTGTTCGATGATCTGAAACATTTAAAGGGACTTGAGGCAAGATTAAGAAACGAAACTCGCGACTGCTGCGACTGGCGCTTCAGGTAACTGCAGCCACGAGCCAAGCCGTCACAGGGCCGTGCACAAACTGAAGCTGTAATGTTGTTTACTAACCTTTTCCTTCGTAGTTACACTTTTTAGTGTCTTTCAGTTGATCTGGATTGTTTGCTGATGGCAGAAGAATCCATAACTATCACTTACAGTGTTTGAATTAACTGCAACCGTCCAGTATCAGAACTCACACAAACAAAAGAACATAACAAGACAGGATCAGGCAGACCGTGGTCACACAGCCCCTATCTATATATATATATATATATATATATATATATATATATATATATATATTAGGGTTGTAAAAAAAAAAATAACAAAAAATAATAATATTATAATCACAATAAAAGAAGAGAAAAAGGGGGAAGAGTGGGGATCAGAATTCATCATTATCTATGGAAGAAAAAACTGAACCCATCTGTCTTTCACTTCATAATCGTAGATAGAGTAGTTGGTGATGTGTCCTCGTGACAATCAAAAATAAAAAGGATATCGGGCTCTCCGCCCTGGCTTGGTTTTAGCCTTTAAGTTGTAAAACAAAAGTTAATGTAATTTCTGCATATAGCAGTACCATTTAATAAATCAATCTCTTGTTTGACAGTAGGATTAATCTCGATTAATTGATTTGACAGCCCAAATATATGTACATATATATATGTACACACATTCACACACAACTCAAATATGAGTCTCTTGCTAATAAAACTCTGCTCTGATGGTGGAAGGAAAGCTGAAATGTCCCACTTTTGTTTCCCTTCAACATCAAGCAGAGTGCAGGTGAACTCCCTCCCGAGAGCAGCTGCACCAGGATTAAGCAACAACTCCGTTCTCTTCCATCACCGGCTGATAAAACCTTCTCATGCAAACAGAAGTTGACTGGACGACTGATCTACCCCGCCTGTAGATGTGTGTACGTATAACTGAAAATGAGTTAATGTGAGGCCCTGAAAGCAGCTTCTGGTGTGCACACTCCTCCTGGAGTACATTAGCACTCCTCCCTGAAGACCTCATACTGTGAAACGTAAAGCTGGGGATTCTGTACGACCTGACACTGAGATGAAGCCTCCGTCTGCGGGGGGGCAGCACCAGACCAGATCATAAGATTACACATCTCCTTTAACCATTTTATCTGCAGAGGGTGTGAGCAACGGCATTTAGAGCGTGTAATAAAGCGGCTTTTATTTTACTGGGTTTGGCAACAGAAGAGTCGGGGTCACATTAATCAGCTCTTCTTTAAAAGACGGATGCAGAGCGAAGATGAAAAGAAAAAAGATGAAAAGAGAAGAGCATGAAGGTGAGCTGACAACTTTAATGACAAATGCATACCATAACGCTGACAAAGGCAGAGATGAAAAGAAACATACACCAAACGAGCTGCTGTGAATGCGCATTCGCTACGTGCACGGCTACACGTTTGCTCACCTTGTAGTCCATCTGCTCAGAGCAGTTGAACACGTACACCATGACGCCCAGGGCTCGGCCCAGGTCTTTGGTAGTCTCGGTCTTCCCCGTGCCCGCAGGTCCTGCTGGAGCTCCGCTCATGGTCAGATGGAGGGACTGAGTCAGGGTGATGTAACATCTAAATTCAGTGGAGATACCAAAATGAGTATCACTGCCAAGGACTGCAGTCTGACAGCCGAGCACCTTTTCTTTATATTTACACTGATTCCACTGCTTATTGATCACAGTTTCCAGAGCTCTCACACAGAAACGGATCAAATGTCAGTATTTTGTGCAGAATTTTACCAAACATAATCACTAAATATCAGAAAACATACCTTGGGATAGTCCATGGTAACATCTGTGAAAACTTTTTACCTCAAAAAAATGTGAGCAATTCAAGTTAGATTTTATAAACCATGAATTTAAATTCTGACATCTCAGCTTCAGCATCATCAAACATCCCTGCTTCGTCTCTGCATTTATTCTAGGGTTTTCCATCTAAGCCAGAGGTCTTTAGGTCACATCAAGGAATACCGCCTTAACGGGCTTCATGTCAAAGGTGGGGATGGAAACTAAGCTTAAAGCTGTTGAATTTTAAGAAATATTCCAGGTAGTATTTCTGTACGGGCATGTAAAAAAAAAAGTTACACTCTTTAACTGTAATGTTTAAAACAGGATATTACAAAAAAATACGTATACACAACCTGGACCTCAGTGGGTTTTAAAGGTAATTTTTTTTTTTTTTTTTTAACCTGGTGAGTGTTTTCGTATGTACTCTCATAAATGTGAGTGAGGGAGAAAGGTATTTTCAAGATAGCTGGATTTGCTGGAAATCAAATCTTGTTCCGAAATCGCGCTACTTCCGTCAAAACACCGGTGGGGGACATGAATTATTGTGAGTAGGGCTGTGTTAAACGTTATTTTTTAACGATTAATCCATCGATTATTTTTTCGATGCATCGATTAATCTACGATTCACATTTTTGGCTGATTCGACTCGATTCGATTCGATTATCGATTATCTCCTCATAAATTGACAGACAGCAATACATATACACTGATATAGATATCTAAAATGTAAAAAGAGATGAATAAAAAGGCAGTGGGAGCAGCAGCCTGTCATGGACTTTTTCATGAACCAACAGAATGTAAAATTTATGTTGAAAACACAGCTGACTGAAAAACAGGTTTTAATTCTTTCATTTACATGAAAATAATAATAAAAAAGTCATTATTGAAATAATATGATCATGTAAACTTGGAGGATTTAAGCTAAGAGAGATAGTATTTCCCAACAAAAGATAATGAAGATAAGTAAACATTCAGAGTTGAACATTTTATTGAACATGGGTCTGCCTTCCAGAAAACGTGCATCTTCATCTTCATTCTGTTAATGCTTAATACGGGTGCCAATCACTTGGAAATTAAATTAAAAATGCTTTATTTATGCCAGAAGTGATTACACAATACTATTACCAACAGATGAAACACGAACATGAGGTTGAGAACGTGACTTTAATTATATTCAGTCAGAGACGAGACAGCTCCCGGCATCAGCTGCAGTTCCACCCACGGCCAGCAGATGGAGCTCGTGCTTCATGCTGACCGTCTCAAACAGGCCTGACGTGTCTGAAGACATGGCGTCGATCTCACGGAAGTTGTCTCATGTCTCATTAGGCTTCGGATTCGCCATCCCTAATACATAGTTATACCTTCGATAAACGAGTGTGGGCCTTCACTGCCTTACACTTTGGAAACTTGGAAGAGCCACTCGCGGAGATCGCGCCGCCATCTTTGTTTTAGTCTGAAGTCGCATGACGCCGCCATCTTTGTTTTGGTCTGACGACGCATCGGTACGCATATTTTGCGTCGACGTATTTTTTGCGTCGATGTAATCGGTTACGTCGACGAATCGTCCCAGCCCTAATTGTGAGTTTTCCAAATTTTCGGAACAAAACTATGTTGTCGCACAGATCCCAGATTTAAAAAAAGCTAAATTTCCCTTTAAAGTGACTTCAGATGAACAAAAACCACAACATTATTAAATAATACTGAGTCAAAATGCAGAAGCAGAATACCAGAAACCTGTCCTAGCATTTCCTCATTGGTCATTCCCAAACTATGTAGAGTCCTTCATTCTACGGAGAGGAAGATTATTGACAAGTGGAAAACATCCAAGACAGCTGCCAGTCTTCCCAGTAGCAGACATCCCAGTGAGTTCAATTCAAGTTCAGAACATGCAATATAAAACTAAGAGATCCATCTCAGACTGTCCAGGTCTCATGTAAATGTTTAAGTTCATGACAGTCCAGATAGAAAAAGACTGAAGCAGCAAGAAAAAAGAACATGGCAGCAAGGCGTAGGTTTGCAACGCTGCGAATAAAACCAGCAGACTTCTGGAACAATGCTGGACAGACCAGACCAGAATGGACATGTTTGGTCATCATCAAAGACTGTGAAAAAATGAACGTGGTATCCGGTCACCTCTGAGGAGGGGAAAGTGAGGCCAGTTGGGCGTTTCCCACCGTCGCCATCTTGCCGTGTCACGTGTGTGGTCCGGAAAATACTAAAATGGGCAAAGGCCGAGTCGGTCCGGGCCGCAAGGCAAATGATTGACAGCCAAGCTAATGCTAGCCAAGTTAATCTGAAGTGAACAAAAACTAACAAAGATAGACAGTTTGAAGGCAAGACACGCTCAGACTTGCTGTTAACCAGCTAAAACCACCGTTGTGCTACTCTGCTACAGACTGAGGCCTTCCTGGGAGCAAGCAGGAAGCTAACTATTAGCCTCCATGGCTAAAACTGGCACCCAGTCTGCCACCTGTCAATCAAAAGGACACACCCTTAATTATGGGTAATTTCAAGATTAAATAGCATCTAAACGGATGAGTTATAAAAAAATCATCCAAAATCAGCTTCTAGAACGAACAAACGAACAAGTGCTATTGTCCTTTGAGTTCACAGTTTCGTGGATTGCAGTTTGTTAGTATCTGGTTAGCAAGCTGCTTTTCTCAGCTGTAGTGCAGCGGCACGCATCGGGGGCATGTGGTGGCCTGTAGAGTGTAGAGAAACCCCCCCAAAAACTAACGCAGAGTTAACTCTGAACTTACAGGACAAAACTCCTTGTTCATTCATTCTACTAACAGGCAGGGTAAGGGATCCTGGAAAAATGTTCAAGTAAGCTACATTTAAAAAACATTCACCCACCCAAAACCACGCCTCCAGAACACAGGAACGTGCGCACCAATGGTTATCAGCGAACATAACCGAGAACAGCCGAGTGGATAGCTTGTTAGCCTCCCAGTTAACAGCAGAGGAACCACGTTTCTAAAAGTGATACTTCCGTCACCTACAACTTCTTCTGCTGTGTAAAACATCCTCACTGCAAACACCAACACCTCCATGACTTCATCCTCATCCATTTTTCTTTTCAGTAGATTTTAAGAGCAAACAGCTGCATAGATAAGAGCAGCGAGCAGCCAAGTTCGTGTGCAATGTGAGACGCTCACAGCGCGTTGCAAGCGCACGCACGCGGGGAGAGTGGGAGGGGGACAAACGGCAGTCGAGTTTGATGGACATAAAAATCATTCAATCAATAAGCACGGGCTGTTACAATTTCATTGGATGGGTTTTTTTCAGTCCTGTCTGTTCCACAGGTGATTAATTATTTCATTTTTTGTGTCAGAACATTTAATTAATTGGCTGCAATTGGGTGTGAATAGACTTTAAGCAATATAGTAAAAAATGCTCCTGGAAAACATCATCCACCCTGCCTTTAAAGTACTGGTGAAGTAAAGGAGGTTTGCTGCAGATAATGTCTAGAGGGGCCGCCCCGTCTCTCCCTTATAAGGATGCACGCCGAAGGGCGACTCAACGTAATATCTCCCGAAGGATGCAAAGTGATACAGAAATTTTACCGGTGAGTAAATGCACGTATAAACTCCTAGAAAATAAGGTCCCGGTTGAAAACAAAAGGGAAGTTATCCTTCAATCATGTAGAGAGAACCTGGTTTTCTCAGTTTCTGGTTAATAAATGACCATGTACTAAGTTGTGTTCCTCATCTGAGGTTGTATTCACCCAATTTAAGAGCTGGTAAGATGATGATGTCCTGATAGACATAATACTTCTCACATTACTGCAGCTAACAATTTAATATGCAGTGTCTTCTTTGTTTGATGCTACATAAAGAGATAAATTAGTTTACAGTTTTCCCAGTTGTCCCAGCCTTTATCATCAGCATAATATCACAGCTGATTAATCAACAACAGTGGTCCTTCACTGAAATGACTGGAACAGCTGCAGAAAAGGGACTTCTCTCTCCTGCAGGATGCCTTGCTTTATTTATCCTTTTGTACTTTCAAAGACATGTTAAGAAACCTGAACTTTTGCAGCAGCATTACGAAATCTCCCAACAGCTTTAAATAGTGCAAAAACAGAATCTGAGTTGAGGGTCCAGCTCAGTCATTGTCATAAGTAACGTCATTATATGATAATCTAATCTGCTCTGTGCTTTGATTATCACACAGACCGATTAGTGTCGCTTCTCCTGCACAAAGTGACGGGACTAATGCGCAGTCCGTCCTCCGAGTATCAATAAAAACCACAGTGAACAGACATAGACAGTCAGGACTTCATTGATCAAAGCGATAAACGCAACGTTTTTCCTTGAATATATTGAACACGCCAATGATTTTACGGAGCTGCTGGTTAACAGATGATGTATGGAAGCGGTAAATACTGGGAAGCATAACGAGAGACAGACGCACACGCAAGACAAATGATTCCATCTGTACACACTGTATCATCTCGGTGCCAACAGGCTTTATGGCGCTCCGCTGAAACGCAGCCAAAAAACACACAATGAGTCATCAAGGAGGCTGCTGAGGATGTTCAGCATCCACGGATACGAACGAGGCTAAACTGGGCCGTGACAAGGTGGTGACTCATTTATTACAGCGTCTTTAAAACTAACGGCTTTCTATCAGTTTCCTGCTGGGACTTTCTGTCCCTCTCGTCTCTCGGTGGTTGTGTGCAAGCTGGGGAAAGCATTCCTGACAGTTTGAATAATGGTGCAGATTTGGAGATCCTGCAGTAAGTATCGAGCACATGGGAACATTATGCCAATAACATTCCTGTTATTATAGGTACGGGTGATTCCTAGAGCCTAATTATCCTGCTGCAAA
Source organism: Atherinomorus stipes (assembly GCA_023101725.1). Lineage (NCBI taxonomy): Eukaryota > Metazoa > Chordata > Actinopteri > Atheriniformes > Atherinidae > Atherinomorus > Atherinomorus stipes. The sequence goes on from JALJCO010008386.1 coordinate 470,814, forward strand.
GGGTGAACAGGCAACCGTCATACACGGTGCAGGCTGGTAACTACAGGGGCCTGCAAGGATCATCACTCCTCTTGCTTCTTTTTGGATTTTTAAATAGTCTAAACTACAGACGTGAGATTAACTCATTGACTGCCAGATGTTTTCAGAGCAGAGCGCTCCATATTGCAGATTTTTAAGCATTTTCACTGATTTTTGGAGAGCCACTGAATATTGTGTACTACTGTATGCCTATGTAAACTTCTAATATACCAAAGGAAAGCTTAGACTCTGTTCTTTCATCAGATAAAAAAGTGTTTCTAGCTTTTACTGTTCTTTAGTTATCAGCAGTAGAACATGGGGTAGTTGCAGCAAAAATGCTGCTTTTCACCAAAAAGCTGATAAAACAAGCATTTTATGCAGGAAAAACTCTCTTTTGTGTCATTAGCTGCCTTTACATGGCACAATTTTGATCCCATCAAACGCCAATCAGAATAAAAATGCGTCATGTAAACATGTCAGTTGATCCAATAGGCCTTGATCGGAAAGAATTTTCAATCCGATCAAGAAAGGTGGTTTAAACTTTTTTACGATCCAATCAGCAGGAAAAAATGAGCATGTAAACACCATTCCGATCATTTCTGTGGAATTTTGTCTGTGCGCATGCTTGAACCACGTGGGGGCTGTGTGACGTAGCAGATTCAAGGAGGACGGCGAAGCAAAACCGAACAGGGCTGTGTTTTAAATACCTTTGTGTTGTTCTAGACAGTAAGCTGTGTTTGAATAAAAATACAGATGCTGTGACTCACAGCAGCGAATACACTTTCTCTGGGTGCTCAACCAGTTCGGGGTGTGCAGCAAACTAATGGAAATCTTTTACCACTCCATGGTTGAATCTGTCCTGACCTTTGCCATCATCACCTGGTTCAGCAGCTTCTCATTGGCAGATAAAAAAAGATTAAATCACATTACAAAAGTTACAGGTCACATTTCCCCGACTTAACAACTTTCAATGGGAGGGTAATTTCAAGGCTCAGGACATCACACAGTGTCCTGATCACCCTCTCCACCCCGACTCTGAGCTCCAAGCCTCAGGCAGGAGATTCAGAGTGCCAAAGGCTAAATCCAGCAGGATGAAAAATTCATTTTTAACCCAAGCCGTCCCACAACTAACTTGAATTTTGAAATGTGAACAGTTGTGATGTGTAATAACGATCCTGCCTTTAGTTGTCCGTGATGGTTTGATGTTGCTTGCATTTGTAGTGTTTGTGAAATTATGTGATTGTGTCCTCATGTTTTTATGTTTAATGTTTTTACCTTTCTGCAAACCAAATTTCCATCAAGGGACAATAAAAGGAAGTTGAAGTTGGGCAACCCCAGATAGTAAATGGACGGCACTGCGGATCTGTGGCAGCTGCACTGTTTGCCTTGGATCCGCCTTGCGGAGTCACATCGGAGGGAACTTGCACAGCGGAACGGACCCACCGATGATCCGCGTTCTGATGGGAAATTCTACTGTTAGGCAGAGCAAAGGCTGACCTAAAGCTGTAGCTGCACCTTCACGCCAGATACATAGCATAATCATGTGCTTCAGCCAGGGGTCCAGTACAGACACGTTATATGGTTATGTTATCAATCCCCACTGAAAGAGTTAATCATTATTAAGCATTTCGACGGTCAAAAGATTATAAATTTTAAAAAGAAAGCCCATCTTCTTACAAACTAGGAGCCATTGTGCATGTCAAAAGCATTACGAACATATCTGTCCATCAAGTAAAAACAGCCGATCGGATCACTTTCCCACCCGTCCATGTAAACACGTCAGCTGGAAGCTCCGATTGGAAAGATTTCAATCGGATGGATGAATCATTGTCCATGTAAACGGAGCTATTGTCTTCTGGACATCCATCGACCCAGCAGTTCTCCCCATGACTGTGAAGACTACTGACGCAGATGAGTGACCGTGTGAACGCTCAGGAAACCTTTGCAGGTGTTTCCGGGTAATTAGCTGATTAGATTGTGACACCATGACTTTTTAAGATTAAATGTATTCACAGTATTTAAATTTCTGAGACATTTTGGGTTTTCATTATCTGTAAGCCTTAATCACAGTTTCAAGAAATATATATTTCACTCTGTCATGAATGCATATGATCATTTAGGGAGGGGGGGGGGTTTCTTTCTGACAAAAATATACTTTTTTATGACATTCTAGTTTTTTGAGATGTAACTGTATGTGTTTACCTCTAAATAAAATCAGTTACCTTTAGATATGACATTGAGTTCAGTAAAAAGATCCACCAAAAGTCAAAGACCAAGCAAGGTGGGTATGAATCAGATGAGACATTAAACAGACTTAATTGGTCAGCCAATTAGATATAATTGATCAGGTATCAATCAGGAAGCAGCTTGGCACTGAATACAGGCCCATCAGGCCAGTATAAGCTGTACGACCTGTGAAGGTGGGTGTCTTATAGAGAAAATATAGGTGTGTATTCAAAGTTCTGGTCAAATGAGACTAAAATTGAACTTATTGGCCATCAAGGAGAACAGTCTGGTCCAAACCCCACACCTTTCCTCACCAAAGGGAAGCATGGTGGTGGTGGCATCATGGTAGGGGGATAGTTTCCATTAGCATGGATTGGGGACACTGGTCAGAATTGAGGAAATGATGGATGGTGTCAAATATAGGAAAAAGCTTGCGGAAAAGGGGGGGGGGGGGGGGGGGGGGGGGGGGGGGGAAGGGGGGGGGGAGGGGAGGAGGGGAAGGGGAGGAGGGGGAAGGGAGGGGGAAAGGGGGGGGGAGGGCGGGGGGGGGGGGGGGGGGGGGGGGGGGGAGGGGGGGGGGGAGGGGGGGGGGGGGGGGGGGAGGGAAAGGGCCCCCCCCCCCCGCCCCGGGGAAAAAACGCCCCCCAGGAAGGCAGAAACCAGGAAAAACCCCCCGCGCCCGCCCCCGGGGAAGGACCCCCCCACCGGGGCCCCCCCAACCCCCCCGCCAACCACCCCCCCCCCCCCCCCCCCCCCCCCCCCCCCCCCCCCCCCCCCCCCCCCCCCCCCCCACCCCCCCCCCGCCCCCAGCCGCCCGCCCCCCGACACCCCCCTCCTCGCCCCCCCAGGAGTCCTCCTCTCCTCCCCCCCCACTCCTCCCCCGCGTCCTCCCTCCACCCCACAAACCAACCCCCACTGGGAGTGGGGGGGAGGAGGTCCCCCGAGGGAGAGCCCCCGGGGGGAGAAAGCCCGGGGAAGAGGGGGAAAAGGGGGGAGGGGGGGGAGGGGGAAAGGGGGGGGGAAGGGGGGGGGGGAGGAGGGGGGAGGGGGGGGGGGGAGGGGAGGGGAAGGGGGGGGGGGGGGGGGAAAAGGAGGAGGGGGGAGGCGATTTTTTTTTTTCCCCCCCCCCCCCCCCTGTTTGAGAATTCCAGAGATGTGAGACTGGGTATTATCAAAACAAAAAAAGGTTGGCTTTTAGATTTTAATGTTGAGGGGTTTTTTTGTTTGTTTTTGTCCTTTAGGTACTTCTGGTTCGTCACGGTTTAAGTTATTCGGGAAGCTAAGAGGAAACTGTGGCTCGCCCCTGAGACACTAAAAGGCCAGATCTACTAAAATCTACATTTGCATGCAAGTTATTTTCCCGTGCAATATAGAATTTTCCACGAAAATTCTTAAAATGTTGAACTTCAATCAGGTCTATTCAGGTTTGGCCAAGGATCATTTTTTATTTCTTTTTCTTCTTCTTCTTTTTTTTTCGTTGAAATGCAATTAAATGCCTTCGGTAAAAACATAAATAGAACTGGAGTTTACAATATTCATTTATGTGTCTGTTATTTAATCTAGTTCTTCACAAAAAGAAAATGTAAACTTGTTTTTCCCCCTCGATATCAAAAGAATTGATATCGAGAATTGTTAGGAACCGGAATCAAAAGAAGGGAATCGAATCGGAACCGGAATCTTTAAAATTCAAACGATGCTCAACCCTATTGAAGATGGTCTCTGACATTGTAAACGTATGAGCTGCTGCTCTGTGACACAATGCCATTGACTCCAGCAGCCACGGCTGGAGGAGCCACTGTGATCCTGTCCAGCCGCTACAATCCAACTTAAAATGTGACGTTGGCAAAAAGAGAGGAAATAAGATGACACAATTAATACAGCTTTAGTTCTCATTAAGCTGCAGCGACTGCACAGATGTTCTGTTTGGTTTGTCCAGAATATTTAACACCGTGTTAAATAGTGACGTTTGCTGTGTTGTTGTTGAATTCAAGAATTAAAAACTAACCTCACTGCTGATGGAAAATGACTAAATAAAGCCTGGGATACACTGTGCAATTTTTCCAATCGTTGCTCGCAGCTCCGACTCAAATTGTACGAATCAGTCAAAGAGTTCAAAAGTTCACAGCTTGCGATGTCTGTCCTCATACTGTACGAACCAACGCTCGGATGCAATCTGACTACTCACACTGTTCGTCCTCAAAGACACGTTGGGGTATTGAACAATCCCCACATGCAGCCCAATAAATACAGCTACTGTAGTAGTAGAAGAAGAATATGGAGAAGAAGAAGACAACAATAACAACAGCAGCAACAGTACGCTATCACCAAAAAACGCGCTGCCTTGGCGATTTTGCTCTTCTTTGTGAAGAATTTGCTAAAAAGAAAAGACGATGACGTGTGTGGAGGAGGAATTGGCTGACCAGACGTGGGCTGTACAGTCTGTCGGTTTTACAACAAGATCTCCATCCAAATGACAAGCCAGGTCACCATGCTGCCTCTGGTTTACTCCCGTTTTTCTTCCACGCATGCGAAATGTGAAAATTTCAGAGGAAAGCGTTTTCAATCTGGTCGTGGCTCCGCTTTAACATGAGATTCACTCACGAGCCATGACCAAAATATCGAACAGGTTTGATTTTCTTGCGACTCACGATTTCCGATCGGAATCTCGTCGTGAGGTGCCAATGGCCTCTTGTGACCCTCTAGTATACTGAACTTTGGCCGAGAGTCGGCCTGATCGCCAAACGTGTCACACGACTGAAAAATCAGCTCAAAAATGGCCAAAAATCGCACAGTGTATGCCGGGCTTTAGAGTTATGTGTGTCTGCAGTCCTGCAGCATCATCCCCCTCAGAAGCTGCAGCTCCCAGTTCCCCCTGCTTTTCAGATGTACTAAAAATATATGCAAAACAAGGCAGATGACG